>WKFP01015112.1:912955-1030228 GCA_011057875.1 Pterocles orientalis
AAATATATATATATAAAATATTGTGTGGGAGTGCGGTAATTTAAAATATGATCTAACACTTCAATGAAGGAAGACATTTCACTTTAAAATTTTGTTTGTTTGTTTTTGTTTTTTAAAGAGTGTTGAAATGTTTGGAAGGATAGGACCATGATTTATTTAACACTATCATGAAAAGTGGACTTGGAAACACTGAAATACTGAAAACGAATAAATATATTTACATTTTGTAACCTGTACTACAGTTCAGCTTAACAGAGCCAGAATGTATTCCGTCTTCTATTTATGCACTCGCAAAGTAAAATGTTGTTTGTGAGTTCTTAAATTCAAAACTAAAGCTTTCATATCATTTCTGTTAGGTATTATAGCCCAGCACACAGCTACAGTGTTTTTTCCCTGCTTGTTTTGATTTACAGAAATACGGTATATTTTTAGGTAATGCAGATTTGCATAGAGTACAACATTAAAAATGTATACAGTAAAACTGTTTCCATTCACTGAATGCATAAATATTTTATATATATATATTAAAAAAAATGTTACATTGTGGGAAGTTCTATCCTTTTCTGAATTGGAGAATATTATATATATATATATATATATTTTTAAATAAACTATTTGAGTAAGGTAAAATAGTTCCTGAACTTGAGAAGCTGGTAATTAATTACAATATTTAAGTATATATGCAACTACTGCAGCAGATGTGGGAAAGGCAAGGGTTGATCAACAGGAAGCCAAGCAAAGGCCGCGTGTGGCCAAAGCGCAGACTCCAAGGGAGCTCTGTTGGCAGGCTATCAGGTGCTGGCCCTTGATCTGTTGCGCTTTCTCTCCTTGGCTTGCCCTCATTTTCTGTGAAACCCTGGGGCCCTGTTAAGTCTGACATTTTAGGAAAGCTACTGTATTACAGTATTTGCTAGCCACAGCTTATGCATTCTATACTGTACCAATAGTTATAGGCCATGCATACAGCAGGCTGGATTGAGATGCTATTGTAGGACAACAGGGGCTGACAGGGAGGGATGGGTGTTCTCTGGTCTGGCCTCTAGCTCAGCAGGGCCGGCCTTTGAGCCTTCAGTGTCTAGGGACGGCGGTATCATAGTGCTCCTCAGTTTTTTGTCATGCAGTTTGTTCCAAAACAAAGGAACAGCCTGGGCTATGTTGAGCTGTAATGTGGAGATCGCTTGGCCAGTGGTATGATGTGCATGAACCTTGTTTTGTACTCAGGACACAAAGGGCAAAGCTGCTCTTCTGTTCTTCGCATTTGTCCTTCTGCCCAAGACAGAGCTTCCATCTGCTGACCTATGGGGTGCAAAAAGCTCTTAAATGTTAGGTCCTGGAGACTGTGTTGTTTCCTTATTGCCCAGTGGTAAACTTGTAAAATTTTTGAGAGAAGAGCGTATTCCTGAACTAGGAATAGTTGTCTTAAAGTCACTGACATTTAAACGCTGTTTTTGTAACAGGGCTGTCCCAGCAAACAGGACATTTTTATGGCCTGGATCACTTTATCTATAGAAGTGTTCTTGTGGCAAGTCCTTCTGTTTCACAAGAATAAATGAATAGCATAGCCAAGCTGCAAATTAACACTCTGGAAAAATCAGGGGTCAAACTTGGAGCCAGAAGCTCAAGACACTTGTAGGGACATTACTCTTTGGTTCCCATGCAAGAGCTCACCAGCATGGAAACTGGACAGGAAGACCCCATTCGAGTTAACATGTCAGTTGTCACAAAGACCCTTCTGAAAGGAAATTTCCACTTCTGTCTTAGTTGTGTACTGCAATTTCCTAATTGTAGTGGTTCCTGCCAAAGCTCAGCCCCTCACAGCGCTGCCAGTGATCCAGCACCAGTGGTGTACTGAAGGAAATGTCCTTCTTGTGCTTCTTAGCGTGGTTGATGCTGTAACCAAAATGTGACACAGACCATCGTGGCACGTGGGACTTGGAAACACGCAAGAGGCTTAATAATCTAGGCAGTCAGCAACAGTGGCCAAATTTTAAACATCACAGAAGTTTCACTGCAAGTGTCTACATCTCTTACTATCTCTGTTGAAAACAGTGAACCTCTTCCATTTTTCACAGGCGTTCAGTGGCTCTCTGAATTCAGTCACCAAGGCCAGGAAAACTGCCGCTAGAAATTATGTGCTTTCTCTCTTCTGTTTCTCGGGCAGTGTCAGATTATTATTAGAAATTTGAGCATTTGTGTTTATAATCTTACAATGCATTAGTTTCCTATCTAGCTTTGAGAGAATCGTACTCGGAAGAGGATTTATATATTTTGCTCTCAAGTGCCTTCACCGATCCTGTACTTGTGAGGTCATATTTAGGATGATGCTGTGAAAAAGGGGAACTGGTATGAAAACAAACTCCTTATCTGCATAGCTGTTACCTCTTCCTTATTCTGTTTCTAAAGCAGGAGAAATAACAGTCCATGGTCCAGTTCAGAGAATTGGAGTATTTCAGTCTTCTCCACATTCCTGGGTAGTTCTCCTCAGCCTCTGTATTAAAATAGTGATTCATTTGTTTTTTCATAGAATCACAGAATATCTCGAGTTGGAAGGGACCCATAAGGATCAAGTCCAACTCTCTGCTCCTCACAGGACCACCTAAAAGTAAACCATATAACTAAGATCATCGTCCAGACTCTCCTTGAGCTCTGACAGTCTTGGTGCCTTTTCAGTGTGTTACAGTTGATCTTCAGAATGTTCTGTGGACTATCATCTCTGCACTTACTACACTTTAAATTGAAAACATTATTTGTTATTTATAAAGACGATCCTGTAAACCACGTAGGAGACTATCAGCATTCTGTGGATCATGGGTTTTTGTCTACTGCTTTGAAGTGTCCTTCATGAGAGTGGGAAGGAGTTTTTTTTGGATCTCTGTAAAATATGTTGATGGAGCGGTTCTGAAACTAATTCATGTTCTTGTTGAAGTTGCCTATAAAGTGGATGATATACAGACATGCTCATCTGAGAAACGAGACAAGTCTACTGAGATGCATATGGCAGAAAAGAATACTGCGTTGAAGCACACTGAATCTAGTTCTCCCCAGAAAACACTGCAATGAATGGCAAAGCTCACCATAAAACCATTGCTCCAAGAAGTGGGGACTCGGAGGAACTGTAATTTATTAGCACAGGGATGCTAATTACCAAGCCTTGTTATGAAGACTGGGCTTTTGAATCTTTGCCCCTTTGTAGGCAGGAGCATTGCTTTGTAAGGGTAAGAAAGTCAAACTACTATATGATACATGCTATTGCAAGTATGAAGCTGGATTTGACCACTGCTGCTTTCACTCCAGTGATCTTACAGAAGCTCCAGGATTAAAGTGATCTTTCAAAATGAAAGTCACAGTGAAAGGTAGCAAAATTACAAAGTTATAAGTGTATGTAGACCTTAAAGAAATCTGGAAAGACATGCCTTCACCCTGAAAAGGGGCAGAGTGCAGCAATTGCATGTCCCTGCACCCCTTTTTGGGTTGCTTGGAGGAGGTACATAGAAATGCTTTCACAGCCAAGACAATCACAGGTGATGCTGCAGTTAAATTACCCCATCCATGTTGAGATCTAGGCCTTCAGCATTTGTTCAGAGATGTGAGCCTACCTGTACATACAATCTTACAGTGTCACGTCCCAGTGTGCCTCTTAGGTCATCCAGTTCTTGTCATTTGTCATCACCCTTGCTAGCTCCTTGGGATGTTTTTTCGCCCAGGATGCTGCTGCAGCCCTTGGTAAACATGCCCACCCCAGAAGAAGCACATCAGGCTGATGGGATCACTGCCACTCCTCCTCTTTTCCTTTGGCTTGCCGACAGCATAGACTTCCAGCACTGAATTGCCATGTTAGCAATGTATCTCGGACACGTGCTGCTTTTTATTGACGACTGAATTGGTGAAAACTTTTTTGAGATATCGGAGATATTTAATACCGTAACTGGTTTAAAGCTGAAGGAGCCAGGAACCCCACCTGGTCTGAACCCTTTTTCACATTCGCTGACCTGAGCATTGTCTCTTACCTCAGCTGTGTTTCATTTTTCGAACAGGCTCTCTACACTGATCAAGCAGCAGCCTGGCTGCATGATGTTGTCCCACGTATTACAGCCCCTGTGTACTGGGGCCAGCTGAGATTCAGAAGGATCAGTGTAGCCACTTGTCTGCTCTGGAGCGATGGAAAGGGTTTTAATAAACTCCCCTGCATGCTGTATACAGCCTGCAGAGCTACAGCCATGGGAGGTTTATTTCCGCAGAAGTGGGCATATGTGCGAGCTTAAAACAAACATCAACGCTGAGAGAGGAAAATCTCCTTGAACACAGAGAGACCGTGAGGACTGTAAGTCATGCTGATGGTGCATTTCAGGGGAAACAAAATCTTTCAAGTTACTGTCTTGGAAGTCAGCTCAGTGGAATCTGTGTAGTCAGTTGCTCAAAGGTGAAAGAATTTCTTTACAGTAACAGGGTAACTTAAAATATGCTTTATACAAACTGAATTTGTGCTTCGTTAGAGTCCTGACCAGCTGATTTACATGACAGAGGGGGAACACTGAGGCATGGGAAGCATGTTCTTCCATTTACACTTTTCGGATAGTACGAGACAGGTCAGCATCTTGGTACTGTTGGCCAAAGCCTCCAAATTCAAAACCAGAAATCGGGTACTTCCCAGAGCAGGCCTACGCACAGATGACTTGTAATTACAATGAGGTGGTAAGTAGAATTTATTTTCATCATGGAGCCATGTGCTATTCGATTTGAATTGGAATCATTATTAGCTGACTTCTCTTGTCCTTTTTTAGGCTGCTGCAGGTTCTGTCCTTTAAATTAGTTTCCAGAGTCTTGACAGGTAGAACCAGATGTCTGCCCTCTTAAAGCTCAGCAGCACCACGTGATATACAGAACCACTTGTTCAGGCTGCTGACCATTTAAGACCGTTGTAATGAGCTGAAATAACAGAATATGGTATCAACAAAATTATGATAAATATTTAAATTGTCCTGAAAGTCTCCCCAATTAAATTTCATCGAGTGTCACATAGTGTAAAAAAACCTCTTATTTTTCTCACAGGCCAGAGATTGTTTTTTTTCTAAGACAGAGGTTGTGCTTGCCGCAAACCACTTCCAAGGTGGAAAGGAACAGCTGACATCTTTAACTTGAAGATGTCTCTATGTCTATTTTGCCATCAAGCAGGAAACACCTGAGGTCCATCAGGACTCAGGTCTGTCAGACTGCCAAGGTCTTGCAATTGGATCCAGCACAAGTGATGACCCAGCAGGTTCTTACACTAATGGTTATTGTGGCTCACAGGCATCTATTTGACATCAAGATCCATCACCTCCAAGAATTCTTAAGTATCTTGAAGAACTCTAGCTCAAAATCAAGCAAATTAAATTCAGTACAAACCAAGAATTTAATAACATCCTATTTCAAGGGGGTTTTTTTCAGCTTCCTCACATTCCAGACTGGGACATCCTTACACTATTATTGGTGATGAAGGCAACATTTAATGTACTGCTTCATACATAAATATAAATCCCAAGGATCAAGAATCTGGAAGGGAATGGAGCAGACCAACCTCAAATGAATTAGCAGGGAAGTAACTCACCATCGTAGAAAATGCGTGGCTGGGGAACTACCTCACTTATCTCCACATCTGTGCAGCTTTTCATTTATAATAGTTCTTCCTGTGATCTCTGAGGTGTTACTTCCTTTTTCCTTTTTTTTTCCTCTATTACATATGTCCTTAAATGGATAATGATTTGTGAAGGAAGAGTAATTTTACCTCATTTAAAGGAGTGACTGAAGGCTTTCTACAAGTTGTAAGCTGTGACCTTTTAGCTAATTGTGAATGATCTTCTCCAAAGAGTCAAAGTGCTCTAAAAATCCAGTTTTGAGCTCCAGCGGCTGAGGTGTGTGTGCACTGCCCCACCCCACTCCGTTCTCAGAACCAGGTTAGGAAGCAGCTCCATGCACAATGTAAGCCAGCGGGAGGGGCACAGAGTCAGACAGGGACAGGCAGTTCTGAGCAGTCCAAGCAATAGAATCTTTGGATTAAACAAAGACACGCATCTACATCTGCGTAGTCCTGCTCTGCACAAAACGTCAGGCGTTACAGAGAGCCGTAGGGCGGGGGAGATGATGGATTTGCATTTGTGTACAACATTCCTGTTCACTGAGGACAATTCAGAAGTAGGCACTTGGGAGAAGTAAACTGTGCACACCTTCCTCTTCTCAGTTTCAAACCTGCAACCCATTACCTCTGGAATCATGTCCTCACTCTTCTTTGGATAGTAAATCTCATTATGAATGTTCTCTTTCATGCTGTTAAACTGAGTTTTGTGGCTAAATGCAGATTATAGCTTATTTACCAAATGCACATAGTTCATCATATCCACAGCTGGAGAAGTTTGGGGTTACAGCGAAACTTCAGTGGGCTGTACAAGAATTCAGATCTTGTCTTTTCACAGGAAAGAAAACTCATACTTTTTGAAAGCCCCAACACGACCCACACATTATCAGCCAGGACAGGAAAAGCCGTTTTACCCTGTGAGCTTGCTGTGAACTGGTGTGACTAGAGTGTGTAATTCAGCACTTCTACAGGATCTGCGAGTGGCGATGTATTACTTCCAGCCCCGTGGACAGAAGTTTCTTACTGGCTTACACACACTGCAATAGATCCAAGATCCTTTCCCTGCCTGTCTTTGGTCAGCTGCTGCATTACGCAGCAAACAACATTCTTGTCTCCGCCCTGATAACTGTTGAATGACAAGTTTAACAAGATTAATCCTCCCTGGTATCTCATTTAGAGCTACTGCCTTTAATCTAGCTCCTGAGAAGATTATGGTTTATGTACTGGAAAACCACAGGGTCTATGCTTTCATGGGGCTTGCCCAGGACTTGACCATACCTCTGCCTTAGAAAAATGAAATAAATTATTCTTGGGGGGGTGGGGGGGGGGTGGAAGTATGTATAACTATTTACTGGTACCTGCTGATTTGTTCCATAGTTCATGCAGCTTGAATGAGAACTCATGGTCCAGCTTTCCAAGTCCACAAAATTACTTTACCTTAAGCTTGTGAGTGATCCAGCTTTGTTTCTTTTCCTCAGTCTCTTTTTCCTTCAAGTTTCTAAGATGATTTATTTCAAGTATGCTAAGTAACCTGTAAAGAACTTTTCTTAAATGTTTTCAGCATTTTATAACAACAAAAACCAACTTGAAGTGCTGATCCTTAAACTGAAAATGGAGTGTCTTCATTTTGCTACAGCATCACTCAGGAGTATGAAAGATGTCAGTAACAGACAGGGTTTGGACTCTATACAAATCTCTATCAAGAAGAGGTTTAATTAAAAAAAAAGAGAAGTGTGGTTTTTTTCATTTAAGATGCTGGAGCTCTTTAGCATGTTACAAGTTAATAAACAGCCTGATGCTTCAAATATTAAGGTGAAAGCTGCCCATTAATGACCTGTAATGAGTATGTAATTTCTCTCCATATATAGAAACAATAAAAAATTAAATGTAATGAAAATTAACTGTAAGAATGACATTAATCAATCACAAGGAATAGCATTTATTAATATGACCTGGAAAATTTATCACATGCCACCTGCCACCATTTAGACCACTTCAGATATTTTAGACAGCTTTACTAACATCAGTAACAGGATATTTACAGTTAATGCTCTCAACCAACATAGAAAGATTTATATATTTTACTAGAGCAGTAAAAAAATCCTTATCTTTGAACTTGCTCTCAATAATGTGAGATACATTAACCTGTATGTCCACAGACATACTTCTTTCCACCCCTTCCCCTCTAAAATCAGAGTTTACAAAGCAGCTATGTTTGCTGATGGTGAAGGTCTCAGTCTGATTACTGAGTTACACTAGCAGAAACACCTGCTTTTGCAGATCCCACTCTTCCACAAGAGTCCAATGATTTAGCATGTTGCAGGGAAAAAAGCCTGCTTCAGATGTAGTCAGTGCAGTCTTCCCATAGTTTGTAACGGTGTCAGGACCAAGGGTGCCTTGGTTTTAACATGCCAATCAACAGTAATACTGTTAAGGACTCTTGTGAAAAGGTGTATCTTTCCATTTCGGAGAACATACTGAGAAGTGAAGGCAAGCTGTATGATTTTTTCTGTAACTTCTGCTTGGAAAGGCATTACTTCTAAAAGCAAAGTGCTCTACTAATAGTTCTCAAGAATATCCTCTTCCCTTTATTAGAATCTCCAAAGTGAAGTTTTTACGTACTTCAGCACAGATAGGCTAAAAACTAACAAACCACAGCGTAGCTTCATCAAAAACGGACCCCCGCTGGAGATGAGTCTCTGCGATGCATCAAGCTGCACATGTAAACGGGCCCCTGTTAGTACGGGCTGCATTTGGGGACTCTGGGTATCAGTTCAGGAACTTCAGCTTGAACAGAGTTTTTAACTCTGTTAGTCAAAGTTTCATTGATTTCTATACATTCTAGTCTCTGCTGTTCCCCAAACAGTATGTTTAGTGCATGAGAGCTCAGAGTGAAAAAGAATTGATAGTTGAGTTTTTGCTCTTAATCTAATAAAAACAGGGTATATTGAAGAAAGTGACCATGGGTATCCTGTATCAGCTGTATAAATTGTACCATTTCAGTGTTGCATGTAAGCACTGCAATCCCAACTGGATTTGTGACTTGGTAAAATTAGAACCTTCTTTGGAACTGGGCCTTGACTCAGATTTTTTTCATCCTAAAATACAGAGAGCTAATGTAGAACTCATTGAGTAGCTTGCAAGAAGAAGAGAAATATCTTTTGTTGTTTTTCAAACTCGCAGCAAATGCAGAAACATGAGTTGATGATATGTTGGTGCAAAATTGCTCTTACATGATTGAAGAAAATTGCTTATATGTAACCAGAAAGTACTGAAGTGATATAATATATAAACATCTAAATACAAAATACCTTGTTAATTTAGTAAAAATATCCAGAGAAAATGTGATATCAGTGAAACTTGTCTTAAATGACCAATAAAATATGCTGCTTAAATTAAGTATCTTATCAGAATTATTTCTAAGAGAAATTAAGCATGACTGTACTAATTAGGGATAAAAACTAGGCTTAAGAGAGCTTCTTCAGCCTTTGTTCTGTTGTTTAAACTTAATTGTATCAGGTTGTTTTGATGGTAACTATGCTGTGTGCTGATGAGTGTCTTCTAATCAGTCTTTTTAGCTTTCCTGTAGTGCAGGATTGTGGCTGTGACCCAAATATTGAGAATGAGCATGGTTATGAAACGGATGAGAACTAAAAAGGAAAAAAAATAATCTTGTAAGCATAAATAAAAAAAAAATCAACCTCTGTTATTTTCAGAAGACACGTAAACCTTCACTGGTATACAATAGGCTGATTCCCGTTTTGCATTTCTTTTCATTCAATTTGTTTAAATTACCATGTTCAGAAACCCAGAAATTCTCAGAGTAAATATAGCAGAGAAGAGCATTTAGCACTTACGAGTGATGTCTGAAAATAAAGCACTACAGTACCTTTAATTTTTTTGTAACAAAAGAAAAAAAACAGATTAGTACAAGTTTGAGTAGCCTCATATAAATTTCTATTTACACCAACAGTTAAACTCTGAGCCGTAGTTCACATCTCCTTTATAGCTGAGTGTGTTGTTTATAATAAGGGGATTATTCTCTGCTGCCATCTGTTAAGTGTAGACTTTGGGGAGACAGGAAATGCTTTTATCTGTCAGATTTTAACGAGAGGGAATCTGACAATTGAGGAAAAAAAACAGTTTTTCAGTATTTTGATTAACTTTCAGGTTTTTTTTAAGCCAAAATAAGCATAGTATCTCTACCTGTGAGACCACAGTTTAAAGGATAGATATATCCATTTGGTAAATGGAATATTCACAGAAATGTAAACAAAACTGTGTTTCAAAAATATGTGATATCTGACAGTTCCATACATGTGTATGAAACCAAGATGAACATGCCAAAGTGTTTAGTGTTACAAGTTAACTGGAAACATTTTCTACTGGAGCAGCACAGTATCGGTGTTCGCTGCCATCTCTTCCATGTTCCAAAGTGTATTGTGCTGTATTGTAAAAAGCAGCTTTAACCTGAGCCAGCTTTACTTTCAAGAGCCAGCTTTTTACTTTCATGGTGTTTTTCTCCTTCCCTTCCTCCCCTCAATATACCTCTCTCACTTCTCATCAGCGTAAGTGTGTACCTGAGGGTGAACTGAACTCGGTAACTGACCCAGACTAAATTTCTGTGTGTGTATTATGCCAATTTTTTGGTGATTCAGTTAACTGCATGGCCCCAGAAACTCTTACTCCAGCAAGGAAAAAGCAAGGATGGGAGCAGAAATGAGTGCTTGAAAAGGGGACTTCCTCTTCCAGTGAAAGACCCACTTGAAATGCTTGTAAAGCTAGAGCCTTATTGTGCTGCAGAGGGCTGCTTAAAAAAAAAGTAAATCCATTCAAGTGATGTTTCTGATGAAATAACAACTTTGAACTAGAACAAGGATCTGCCAAGTACAATGTCATTTTGTTACTGTTCTTATATCCACCAAGTCTTGATCCCAAACCATTTATTGAAAAAGTCTGCTGTGCTCCTTAGCTCTTTCAGTTTTCTCAGGATGGTAAGAAGCTGTTGAATAAATTTGCTTTATAATGAAATCAGCTGCAAATTATACATTTTAAGCCAGGGTTTTTTTGAGTTTCTTACCAGCCTACCATTTCATTTCAGCCTGCCATAAACTTTCTGAATGTTGTGCTTAAAACTATTCATATACTAAGCTGAACTTTAAATAGTTTTTTAGAATAATTTAATGCACAAACCCCAAAATAAGAAAAGGAAACACTTATGATTTGAAAAGCTATCGCTCAATTATTACAGATTTATTACAGTGTTGTTTACTAAATGTATTTAAATAGTAAAGATTTTTAATGCTTTTATTCTGCTATTTTCATGATTTACTTAATTTTATAGTGATTTTAACTTTTGAAAAAAAATAATAGCTTTTGAACCTCTTGTCATGTGATAAGCGTGAACAGATTTTTTGGTTTTCTCCAGGTATTTCACTGATCTGTAACCCCGTGCTACTTTTTTAGCAGTAATTCCTTCCCTCACCATGGTAAACCACCAGGCTCGTGGTTTGTTCTTCTGAGACCAGTTAACTGCTTTTACAAAACAGCTAAAACCAACCGTGGCAGCTGTCATCTTGAAAAGGCAGGCAATTCCATACTGTACTCACCTGCGAGATCATTCGTCGTCATTATAGTCGTAACTATTCTTGCTGTAAATTGAATGAATTCTCATTAGTGCATTAGACACGGCACATTTATACCTTCAAAAATGATTAAATAACTATTTTTCAATAGAGGATAATCCTGCATGAAAATATACATTGTATAGACATTCCCACTTTTAGTGCATCTACTCTTCACTATTTTAATTTCAGAGATCAAGCTCTCAAAGCTGAGTTACACTGCATTAAGGGTCTTTTTAATAAGAAAATCACTATGTAATTAGAATTTTTATATCTATATCTGTTTGTCCATTTCACTAGATTGGATGTGGTCAGAGTTTGCTGCTTCTCTTTCTGTTCAGCCCCCTTCTTCAGTAGTTGATACGGAGCTACACCCACAATTGAGTTAGCATGACTTAACGATTGTAAATGTTCATATGCATGCTTTCAGGCTTCTGCAAATACAAGGAATTCAGTTTCAATTCCCACAACAAATCCAAACATGAATTATTTCACATTTGATGCAGACTAAAACAATTTACAAAGTTTATTGCCATTGTTCAGCGAATGTACCACAACTTCTAATTATTAACTTAAAACCATCTGTTTCACAGGGAAATAAATCCAGCATCACTATGTTTCACAGTAAGAATATTTTAAACAAGTTTTGTGAATATGACTAAAGCACTTCTGACAAATTACTGTAGAAGAACTCTTCATGCAGACCACTAGGTGATTAAAACACGAACTGCACAAATCACTGCTCTTGGTATGTTCTTAAATTCTCTTTTATTGGGAAATGTGTTTACGTGTAGTCATAGAGTTAAAGGTATTTAGCATGAAGTGTGTATTTATTTGTAGATGATTTTCAGAATTAGTGTTGCCTAACTACAAGATTTAGCACCTTTCCATGCTGGATCACTAGTAATTTTATTAAATCCTAGAACACTGAAATATTTTCTTTGTAAAGACACTCAGTTAGTTCAACTGTATCAGGTCCTAGAAAAATTTGCATGTTTTCTAAGTCAGCATCATTGTGACAGAGCTGGTGTCGATGATAAAAAATTATTTCAAGAGATTGTATGATATCTTGAGTCTCAGAAGTCAGCACTAAAGAAAACTACATCAGGCAAGATTTTTGCCTACTATGATTGAATGAAGATCTATTGAAGGAGGCATTAGGAGGAGATAGGACTTTAAAAAATGATAACTCAGTGCTTCGCACCACGTTGCCCATAGCTTACTTGCGCTGGTATACACAGACATGCTCCAGGTTAAGGCGCTCACTTGTCCAGAATCTTTTGTCTGCCAGAGACACCGCAGCTGAACCAGCTTACTAGCTGCGCTGATGAAGGTGCACAAATTCTGAAAAGCAGGTAAAAAAAGAGAAGGAACTTCTGCCTCTGCCATTGGATTATCTGTGTGTTTAGCTTATGGCTGTTAGTATGTAACTTACTGAAAACTAGGACTGGCTTTTTCATTTTGAATAGAACAGAAAAACTTTTTCAGTATTTAGCAACCCAAGCATTTCAGCTTCTTACTAAGGAACCATGAAGCAAAAATTAAAGCTGCCAGAAGCAAGGAACTGATTTCTGAGGTACTGCCCCGGAAGAATCTCGAAAGAGCCCAATTGCTACTGCTGCTGGCAAATACTTGACAGAGGCAAATACAGTAAGAAACAAAGAAATAAAAAAGCCTCTCAACCTGCTACATAAAACTGTTTATGGAAGTCAGCTAAAATGAGACTGATCTAGCCTAAACAGCAAGGTTGATTCAGACCATCTGTTACCATTATGCCTGGCAAACAAAACCATAAAAGAATGAGAAAAATGACAAGAATGTGTGGAAAATGAGTCCAACTGGTGGGAAAAAATAATGAAGGGAACAGACTATTCATCCTGTCATCCTTTTAAGGGGGATTTTGCAAAGGCAGAGGGTAGAGGAGACCACCACATGGGTCTCTGTGGCTGCCCAGATTTGTCTTGCAAGTAGGGATGGTATTAGACTCAGAAACTTTTATCCCCATTTGCATCATCTTTTGCATTAGCAATTCCAGTTCATCTCAATTAAATTTTAACTTTCTTCTGTTAAAAAGGGCAAAGACCATCTTTAACCTATGTAGGGCATTATCAGATTATATCTTTCTTGCAAAATTCTATGACTAAAGGGAAAAAAGATCTTGTGAAATATTTAACATTCCCTATTTCAAATGCTTTCATGCTCTGTTCTTTTTGTGTGAAAAGCTTATTAATGGGGATTATGACATTAGGACTAAAGAGGCAATCTTTTTTCAACATCTTACACCTTTGCTAGTTTTGATTAAGGTACCGCAATTAAGAACTTTACCTGAGAACATACTTTTTTTTTTTTCCATAGAGTATTATCAGTGCTGTTTTCCAGCTAGTCACGGAAGAGAAACAGCTGTATTTAAAAACTGGAGTTCTTAAAGCTAACCCAAATAATTAATTCTTCCAAGGCTAAATATAAAGAAATAATTTCATTTCAAATAATCATGCACTTACCATGGCCAGGTCTATTATCCTCTTCTGCAGTGTTAGCACATACCAGCCCCCCCAAAATCTTATTTTATGTTAAGTTTCATAGCACTGAAAATTCTGGGATACCAAAGCTGCCTGGGGAATTAGATTGTTTTAAACATCTGGAAATAATCTTATTGAAACTTTATAACAGACTATACAATCTACATAAAGCATATTAAGCACTGGTTGAAACACTGAGTGTTCCTATTTTTCACACTGTCTTTGGTTGAACAGTGTCTGGAGTTTCTCAAGACCTTCTCCAAAGCACAAGACTTGAGACTTAAGCCCAAGTCCTATTTAAAAAAAAAAAAATACACAATACACTGCTGTGTTCATTACAGCAACTACAGTCTGCATGGGTAGAAGCAATGAAGAAAGATTCATCACTTCCACCCTGCATCTCTAGCAAAGATATAAATTTAGAATTGGTCTTACTCTTTATCAATTGTGGGCCTTCTAAAGCATAGCTACACATAAAGCTTTCTTCTCATAGAGATTTTACTGTGATCCAAGAAATCAGCATGTGAAGGTGAAATGTATGTTGAAGGGTGGATGAAAATTATTTACAATGGTAGCACAAAACAAATGTCATAGCTGCTATGCAAAGAACTACCAAACAAGCTACATAAACCAAAATTCCCAGATTTAAAAGGATACATGACTGCATAGAATAAAGCTCGTTTCATGTTTCCACTGAAACGCAGAATAAGCAAAAGGAGAATGATATCTGAAATAAATAAAAGATAGCTTGTCAGAGAAGGAAGAGAAAGGGCCTAAATGCAATTCTACACAGAAGGAAGTAGTTCCACTGGGCACGATGTCCATGGAAACTGGTTTCTTACAGGTTTGCCTTGCAAATTTGATTGATGTCCAAAATACTGGAAGCTCCAAAATGAAACTTTTCTTAGAATCTGGAGCATTTATAAGGTTTCTCTCCCACATGGAATCACTGCAGAAAGGATGAGCTTACACTGCAACTCCATCGTGTGTGTGTTAATCATATCTTTCTCCTCTACCTGACCATCTGTTTTCATAAAATGTATAGGAATTCAATTATATTTGAGATGTTCATTCTCTCTTCCCCCAACCCCAGCTAGAAGTGGTCAATCGATACATGTCATCACAGTGGAGTACTGTATCTACAAGTCTTGGAGTGCTGAATGAGCCCTGTTTTATTTCCCAAACATGGCTTAAAAAAATTACCTTGTGCAATGATGATGGGATATTCCAGGTATGTCTGCAGAGGGTAATCATAATAGATCTGGTACCTCAGAAACACAAGGAAGCTGAACAGAAAGACACAAAACAGTGTGACTGCATGAAGGGACAGGACAGCTCCTTCACAACTTCTTTTTTACTGTTTTGCTTGCGCCAAAAGTCTCCAGATAGGTGTAGCCTCTGCTGTCAAACTGACCAAACAAATACGAAGACAAGGTGGAAGCCTGATGATTCTGCAGTTTACTTTTGTTACCCTCAAATAACATGTAGAGTAACATGCAGAGAGGTGCCCACACTGCTTGTCAAGGTCTTTGTGTCACAGTGTAAGGCATAATTTTATTAATTGCAACTGCTGAAAAATAAATAAAGGCTTCCAGACTTAGAAAATCCCTTCTCTTTGCAATTGCCTTGGTACCTCTGAGATAACTGATTTATTTATGTTTGTAGTTCAATCTGTACATTAGGCAAGTTTTACAGGAGTAGAAAACATTTTCCAAGCTGCTTAGTCTACAGTATTAGAAGATTGCCCAGTTTAGCTGTAATGATCAGACTGAGAGTCTGTTCTTAAGTGCACCAAACAATGGCAATTCTCCTTCCTGCTATTCCACAATAGTGTTAAAAGGAACTGAACTTTTGTCATGTTTTCTCTACTTTCTTCAGCTTTCATGGAAGTCCATGGGGTTAGACAGAAACATCAAGGCTGCAGAGAAAACCGAAAAGACTCTTAGGGCATAGTTTTACATAAGGAAAAAAATTATGGTTTCTGGCATCAAAAGATGGCATAAGGAACTGCCTAACAGCACCATGTTTCTGTGTCACTCCACTGCATGCTGGCTCTGGAGAACCACCCCAGTTTGCACCAATAGCCCCAAAACCCTCTGCAACTGGACCCAAAGTCTTTAAAGGCTGCAGGATAAAGAGTCCACTAAAAAAACAAACAGTCCCAATAAATGTTTCAAAAAAGCCTCACTGCAACTCTTCCAAAAGTTTTGCCCAGAGCAGATACAGAACCTGCAGCGGTGTGGGTACTGTGGTTATCACGCAGGTGCTGAGGAGACATTTATGGCTTCTCCATGCTCATCTGAAACATTACTTATGAAGCTTCTAATGCACACCAACACACATGTATGATTTTAAAATGCTAAAATGTGAAATTTTAAAACCGCTTTTTGGCTGGGGCTGTGGGGTAAGTTATCTTTGCTGGAACTAGAATTTAGCTCACTTACTCTGAGATGTATTAAGGGTAAACAGCAACAACAGGGGTTCAGTGCCATGGAGAAACACGGGCTGCAAACGGCCACAGCAGAGAGCAAGGGGATTCTGCACAGCTACCTGCAGAAAGGTGTCCATACACCTCAGCCTCCACAGCGCCAGACCTGGGCCGACAGCCATGCCCCTAACTGAAGATGTGGCACAGGCATGTTCAGAAATGACATTCTGGTTTTGTTGGGTGATTTTTTCTGAATAAAAAGCCCCTTTTTGACTTGGTGCATAGAGCTAGCAGCCAGGCGACTGGATGTTCTGGCCACCTCCATCCCTCAGTTCAACAGATACAAGGCTCCTCAAGGTATTTTCTCTCACATGCTTGTACCCACATTTGAACATACATGTACAGAGTTTCTCTGTTTTCCATTCCATACAATCCTCTTTAAGTAAGATTTAATAAGTCTAGCCCATGTACGTTTATTACAGATTGACAAATCTTTGGAGCTTGACGTGGTTTGTAATTTTCTTAAAGAATTACAATGTTTTATTTATTTGGGTGAGAGAAGCCTGTCTAACTGGCCCAGTTACCCGCACAACAGGGCACAGGGACCATTTAATAACCTAAATACATGGCAGGTGCTGTCTCCAGCTACATGGGTGGCCTGGGTTGGTTTTGGTCAAGGTAAAAAAGCCGAGCTTCCCTTCAACCAACAGCGCGGAAACGCCTTAAACCAGGAAGCTCCTGCTCCACAGTTTGTCCGCTCAGTGAAGGCAGGACGCGGCCCCTACCCACGACCGGCGTGAGGAGTCAGGAGGCTCGGGAGCGGCCAACCATGTTATAAGAACAGCGGGTTTAAAACCCAACAGAGCAAGGACGGCTCGCCCCCCTCCAAACAGCCACTCAACACCTTTTGCGTGAGCATTTCTCTGAAGGAAGGAAAAAAATTAGCAGCGCCCCCGGCCCGCCGCTGAGGGCAGCTCCGCTGAGGCAAGCTGCTGCCGCTGCACTCCGACGGCTCCTCCCGCCGCTTGCCCCCAGTTGCGCGCGCAGCCCGCGCTCCCGCGGCGCGAGGGCACCCGCCATGTTCCCCCCGTGTGTCGCCCCCCAGCCGCCTTACCCGGTCAGCTCCAGCAGCACGCTGCCCACGCTGACCCCCCGCGCCGACCTGGCCGCCAGCACCGCACCCAGCTGCGGCAGCTTGATCACCGCGCACACCGCCCAGGTGCTCCAGTGGGCCAGGTCCAGCAGAGTGGGCGCCATCCCGCTGCGCTGCGCACCCGCGGCAGGCCGGAATGGGCAACCTGAGGTGCGGCGTGGCGGGCTGGGGTGGAGAGCCCGCCCGGCTCAGCCCGGCCCGGCCCCGCTGGCGCCGGGGCAGCCGTCACGGAGCGCTCATGGCGCCCGCGCTGCCCGGGGCGTGGGGCGGGGAGGCCGCCCGGCCTGGGTGAGAGGAGCCGGGTCCGGCAGCGAGCCTCCCTTGCCCCGGGTCAGCTTCGGGCCTCAGCAGACTGACGGGCGGCTTGGCAACTCCGGGGAGGCCGGTGCGGCTTCTTGGGGAGTGCTTCCTGTCAGCAGGCTGCGGGGGAAAGGGCCGGTCACCCCCCAGTCCCCGTGCTGGCGTGTGGCGGAGCGCTGCGGTGACTGGGGCAGTGGGGCGGGAGCACGCGGGTCGTTTCCGTGCCGCTGGTGGAGGCCTACGCGGGCGCTCGGTGTCAGGGCCAAGAGACGTTAAGCTCCGGGTTGGGAGCATTGGTCCCAAAATGCCTCTTTGTTAAACAAAACCCACGCAGCTATAATCATCAGATGCTGTGTTGGTGTAAAAGGTTAGCCGAGGGTTGTGTTCGCTTAGGAGTCAGGTCAACTCTTGGTTTGAAGCTGTAGGCTGGAGTTCCATTTTCTCCTCCGAAGTGGAATTTTGAGCGCTTCAGATCTTGCATATTTTGGGTCATGCTGTCTGGATCACTGGGGTGCTAATTCCTGTAGTAGGAACGGTGTATTTCTGACAGCAGCTCTTCTGGTTGCACAGAAAGAAAGTTCAGGAAAATTAAAACTTCCTGAATGTTGGAGTTGCAGATATGGGAGATAGAGCAACTTGCCCAGAACATACACCTACCCACCATACACAGTTATACACAAAAATAGTAAAGCACGGTTTTTAAAACTTTTCTACTTACTGGTTTGTCAGAACTAAATATGGCAAATTATCCAAGGAAAATGCGTTTGTACTGATCATATTCATACAGAATCTTGGCTCTTTCATGTCTACATACGGCAGAGACTACTTGGTGTCAAATCCATACCATTAATTCCAATTCTTACCTACAGTGTAATTGCTTTAGCATTAGGGGTTATACACAGGCATAAAATCTTTCTTTTTTTCCTTCTTACTAAGGTGGTATTTCTGTGTGACTCGTAGTTCTTACACAGTTTAGTTTCAGGTCTTCAGCATTTCTTGCAAGTTGTTTTGATAATGTGTTTTGACAAACGGGTTTGTCGCGTTAATTCCACACACTTCAGTGGTATTTTAAAACAGTAATATTACTAATGCCTAAGTTGTAAATTACGTAAAAAAAAAAAAAGAAGCAGGTACATAAGAGTACATAAAATCTCAAAACTCTAATTGAAAAAGAAGTCCCTTGAATACAGAACTCTAATTGAAGAATTGCAATTCTGTTAATACAATTCAAATGAATCAAGCTTTTCAGCGACAATAAACTCTAGAAGAAGAAAGGAAAACTTGAAGTTACTTTAAAATAATAACTTCCAAGATTTTCTTGATATACTGAATTCTCAGCCTTGTGGGAGTATTGTGTACTTGAGAGAGAGTTGAGTAATCGATCATACAAGATATCTCATTTAAAGTTACTTCTGAGGTATCGATGTGTTTGTCCTTTCAGGTAATCTGAGGGTAACAGAGAAATATTTAAGGTAGAGGTTATATGTCTGTATTACCATGTGGGTGCTGATCTAACAAAATGCTGTAAAAATATCAATAATACATTCTGCCTTGTATCCTACTAGAATAATCAAGAAGCTGAACTGATTTCAAACTAAGCAGGTCCATAAGAATATTTTTTCAACTGTTTTTATATTTTGAAAGGATGTTAAGCGTTTACCTTTAGTCAGCATTTCAGCATTGCAAGCAATCAGTTCATCAAAATGACTTACTGTCCTTCCCCCTCCTGTCTGTGTAATGATATTGCTCTATATCTGTTTCCTGGCCACTTTTACTTAAGTAGCAGCTTAGGGAAAGAACAGATGTCACAGTGCTGGACAGTCCTGTACAACGTTATAACAAAAAAAAAATCCATGAAGAGTATAAACAATTATCCCTATTCTGTTCAAATTATTTAGTTTTATATCGGATTTCAGACTCTTACTTGGTAAGTTGCAGCGGAATGCAGAACCACTTTAAATTACAGTTCAGTGCATAAATTCATTACATTCAAATGTACAGTGCAGATTGCCTGTTGGGCAGTGGTTTAGCACTGCTGCACCTCCGATAGGAATGCACATGTTGATTCCTATTAAAAAAATAGAAAAGGAAAATAATTTTCCTGTAATAACCAATGACAAAAAGCCAAAGCGGAATTTTTTTTCCAGTACTGATGTTGGCTTATCATAGCTGAGCTTTTAAGCAAAATAATTCCTTGAGTTTTGTGGTTTTTCAAGGAATGCAGGGAGTGCTCTTTTGCTTGTTATTTCCACAGCCTACCATGCTAGCAGGGGATAGTTCTTTTTATAGATAATTGGTGTTTTAAGCTCCAGGCTAAAATAAAGGAAGTTCCAAAACTGGGTAACCTGTGGGGATAGAGACAACCCCCAACAGACATGGAGGGAACCTGAGGGTGGACAGAGCTGGCCAGGGACAGCAGGCTGCAGAAGGCTTGCCCTGAGAAGGGGTTGTGACACTGTGAACACACACAGCCCAGGAAAGAAACTGGAGGAATCAGATGTATCAGTGCAGTTGTGGAGCTGTGACCTCTTTGGGATGACAGGGACAGGGTTGCACAGCTCATGACGAGTGCTATGGTAGAAGAATACAAGGTCTTCTGGAAAAGCACCAAGGAAAGGAGTGGATGTTGTATTCTGCACAAACAGGTGTCTCTTTGCCTGGAGTTTTCCTCCGCTTTGGAGTGAGCCAGCTGAGATCTGAGGGGTTGGGAGTATAGTGGGGGCACCTGCTATGAATTGCCTGATCAGGAGGAGGAAGCAAATGAAGCCTTAAATAATTAGAAGAAAGCTCATGATTGTAGGCGCAGGCTTCTTTCAGAATGTAAAATTACTCTGACATTGGGAGGAGTCACCTGATGGGGTAAAAGCAGTCCAACCAATTTTAGTGGGGCATCAAGAACGTTTCTTTTTGACTCAGATGCTGGATCTGTTACTCAGAAACAAGGAGGAGCTAGTAGGCAATGTACGAGTCAAAGGCACCCTTGGTAGCAGTGACTACAGGATCTTAAGAGTTAAGATCCCAAGAGAAGTAAAGAAGGCGAATAGCAGAATAAAGATTCTGGGCTTCAGGGTCCTGGTGGATCGGGTGGATTTGAGAAGTTGTGGCAGTCCTGTGAAGTTCCCGCTGACTGCAAAGGGGAAGCATAAGCCCCATTTTTAAAAAGGGAGAAAAGGAAGACCCAGGGAACTATAGGCCGGTCGGTCTCACCTCTGTGCCCAGCAAGATCATGCAGCAGATCCTCCTGGAAACTATGGTAAGGTACATGAAGAATAAGGAGGTGATTGGTGACAACCAACATGGCTTCACCAAGGGCAAATTGTGCCTGATGAAATTGATGGCCTTCTACAATGGGGTTACAGCACTGGTGGATGAGGGAAGAGCAGCTGATACCATCTGCCTGGACTTAATGCAAAGCATTTGACACTGTCCATGTGACATTCTTGGAGGGACCATTTGGTGCATAAGGAACTGGCTGGATGGTTGCACTCAGAGAGTTGTGGTCAATGGCTCAATGGTCAATGTCAAACCAAATCTCATCATTTTTATATCTGCCTGTATATTTGCAGGTTACTTCTTAATGCAGTTTATCAATCAGTATATGCCAACTGAGACTTTCCTTTTGGCGTTCCCTGGGTTAGGAGACAGTTAAAGAGACATTTGCGGTGGTTTTGCTCCACCAGCCTAGCATAAAGGTCTTGTACTGAGGTGAGGCTGTAACCCCAGATACTTGGAAATTCCACTTCTAAGTGCTTATGGGTTTGCGGATACATACACCTTCTGAGAGAGGCTTTGAGAAGGTTTCAAACCGAAGTCAGTCTGTGCATCTGGGCCCTCTGACAGAGGAGGGCTGTGGGCAGGGCTGTGATTGACAGAACTGGGCAAGTGCCTCTTCAGCCTTTGGGAGAACTTCTGAGTTTCTTGGAGAAGCATTTGTGTTTCAGGGAATTCATCCAAGCAAACATAAAGTTTTCTGAAGAGGGAAAAGCATATCTGACATGGATTCAGAGTAGCAAGTAGAGTTTTTAAGAGATGCTGCTTGAGGAAAAGTTTGCTGGTTTCTGGGCAGGATTTAGGAAAAGCAGCTTGAGGCCCTAACAAATTACTGTTGACTTTTAAAACCAACAAACAAAAAAATACCCCACCTCAGAAAACTATTGTCTGCTTTAAGATGAACTTCAATTCAGAAATTTTGTTCTGTAGAGTGTTTTTTATAGAAAGCAAACAATGTGAATGTGTATGTACATAATACAGACAAACGTGATGCTTGGACTGGCAGTGTTGTCCGTCTGAAGTCCATACATATTTATTCTCTCCCTTCCCTATCTTACTGTTTATGCAGTAATTTTCACAGCATCATGAGACCTTCTTTGTAGGAAAACCCATTTAGTTATTTTGTTTAGAGTAATTTAAAGGTCAAGAAGCAATTTTAAATACAGTTTCTAAGAAACACAATTGGATTTACAGTCATCACTGATCTTATAAAACAAAACCTTATAGTTGAGATGGCACCTGGCAACTATATGCAAAGACTACTCTAAAAGTGTGAGAAATATTATATGAACTTATGTATATTTTGTTAAAAAATATATTTTTCATACTTCTTTATTATAAGTGGAACTCAAAATGAGAACGCACAAAATTTAGAGGCACTGGAAACATCTATTCAGCAAGTTACAATTAGTATTAGGAATCCTTAAAAGTTCACCAGAGAGAGCAGTTTATCTAACTGAAGAATTAAATTAATGTAGCTACCCACTTGTGCTCTGTAGCTGAAAGAAATACAGAAGATGACTTGTCTAAGCATGTAAAATCTCTTGTTTGAGATCTGGCACCAAAAGGAAAAAAAGCTTGTAAAACTGAAGCACAAGTGATACATCATAAGAACTCTTTACAAGAAGCTTACAACACAGTTTAATATCTACACAATCTCTTTAATAAATGGAATTTCCACTGATTATTTACAGATTTCAATGCTGTTACCATCTCATCCAGTCTTTCCAAGAGACTCTGCTTATGTAAATAAGGATTAGTTGGCAAAGTTAATCATAGTAAAAGAAAAAATTATTGTTAAACTTGGCATCTAGAGGGTATCTGTTTGCTGTCTTCCACTCACAGATGCTAAGGCAATTTTGATTAGGACTTAAGATATTCCCAAAAGGTCTTTTCTGGAGGTTGCTGTACATGGTAGAGAGATCTAAACTAAATTTAAAAATGTGGCACTGGGTACCAGAGGAGGGCTAATTGCAGCAGCATAAAATAATGGGCATTTCCAAGGAAGGGGCAGTAACTGAACAAAACAAGGTGTGCAGCTCTACAAGATGTTTCCGTATCACATGGATTATCAGATTTGTTTCACGTGGGAAACTTTTGTTCTCTGAACAGTCACTTTCCCCTTAGAGATAGTCGTTAAGGTGTCAAGTGCTTAAGAGTTGCTATTGATTTCAGCAGATAACAGGAATGAACTGGAGGTTTGGGGGTGAATAGAGTTACTCCTATCCAGTTGTTGTCCACTAGTATTTTAGAGGCTTTTCAGTGAGTTTGATCAGGAAGTCAAGGTATTAACTTAATTCCACATCAGTAGAGGCAGTACAGTTGAGGGTTGCTGTTGTCTTGCAACAAGTCACAGAGCGACATTTTGCAGGATTACACACTTTGATGGTTAAGCCAAACATCCTTTCATATTTTGGCTCCACTTCAGGTATACCTACAGACTTTCCTTCTGTGATATGTTGGACTGGAGTGACCTGTGCAAAAAAGTACAGCTGAGAAGGAGTGCAGGGGTGTATAAGGATCTTACTGTGCTGTATACATATTATCACTGCCAGTAGCTGCTGTGCGAACTGCCTGGCATCTCAACATGTGCTTCATCTGATTGAGGACACAGTCAGGACTACACTTCATTAGTAAAGGCTTCCTGAGATTGTTGAAAGAAAATTAGTTTTTGCCATTGATGGCATAATTTGTGACATAATTACATGACTGTGCCCTTTGAGAAGTGTTCTTATGTGGCTGTCAGGAGGGCACTAGTCAAGCCCCTCCATTGTGTGTGATGAAGAGTCACGTCTAGACTTTTCACGTGAAAAGCATTTTCTATGTGAGTAGTTAGAAGAATTAGAAATATATTTTCTATCAAAAAATAGGTGATTAATTTGTCTTTTACAGGTGCAATCTATTTAAACCTGGTGTAATTGAAATAGGATTTTTTTTCATGTTTCCAAAGTGTTATCTGATCCCAAAAACTCTGGTGTACATGAGGGAATTGGTGAAAACCCTGTTAAAATATGCCATTCTTGATTGATGTCTCTGTTTAACCTTGAAAAGTCGAGATTCCTCAGGGAATCTATTCCAGTGCTTACCTTAGCCTTACCACTAGCTTCACAAAAAGTTAACATAGTTCTGCCACTCACGTGAAGTGCAAATGATTCCTTTTCTAATTCCAGAGGTATATATGTATCTAAAGAGTGCTATCCTCTTCCCGGACTGCTTTTTCTTCTTCAGGTTAAACTTTAACAGTCTTTTTAATCTTTCCTCATAAGCTGTATCTTCCTGTACTCCAGTTACCGTCATTGTTTCTCTAGACTCTGCTTAGTGGCCCACATCTTCAGGGTAAGACATGGAAGGACTTGTCCAAAACTGGGAGAAGTCCTTCAGCTGACACAGTGCCAGTGCTAAGTGAAGTGGAAGGATTAAATCATGCACGGCTTAGACCATCCTCCTTCCCGTACCCTCCAGTTTGCGGGAACTCTCTGGGAGAGGGATTTTTTTTATTCACACACAGCAAACAGAGTCAAGAATGTGGAACTATTTAGTGTCTCTTGAAACTAAAAAGGAATTGTGTAACACTGCTGTCCTATTACTTAGTGTCCTTTTCAGTGGATTACTTGGTGTGGAGTGAGTGCCCTCTGGAGGTTAGGAAACATGGAACTCTGTATGCTTCCATGCTGCAAAACAGAACCCACATGCTTTATAAATGAATTGTTCTTACCTGAGTAGGAGCTTAAGTCTGACAGATAGTGGACATCTGCTACTCAGTATAGAGTTTGTGACCCATAGCAAGAGTTGGGGCTGCTCGGTATGTCGCAGAGTGAGGTGTGCAAGTGTAATGACTAAGTATTATGCAATCAGCAATAACTGTGTAGGCTCTGTGTGGCCTGTACAGTTTTTGGAAGAAGCTCTAGACAACGCAGCGATAAGGAAAGGCTTGATCTGCTCTCTCTTCTCCCTCTTTCAAATGTTTGAAAACAAACCAGCTCCTAGTGCAGTTTTCTGCTCAGAGGAGAGAGCAGAAAGCATTTTAGCTGAACAAGAAGTGTTTTTTGAAGAGGAGGTTCCTGTTTGGTGTGTCTGAAAACAGTTGTCCACCACAATTCATGTCTGCATGGAGTGGAATCAGTCCTCACCTGGACTGATTGTATGATGTGGTCTTCCTTCTTCTTTAGGTTGCTTAGCTGTCATCTTGAAAGGTTTAATCCTCCAGTTCTCACTATATCAAGAAAGAGAGCTGCCATGACTTCAGTGAGTGGGATTTGTCTGTTTTTTCTAAAGTGTCTTTTTTTTTTTCCCCCCAGCGACCACTCAGATGTCGACAGTGATCACACTGTTCCAAACCACCTCTTGTCCTTTTGAACTGCTTTCTGCTGCTGAAGTCTAATCATAGGAACAAATAGCCTTAGCTGCAAAGCAATAGTATACACATCTCCACCTCAGTCTGGTGAGAGGTTGCAGCCCATTGTATCAAGGCAATGCTGATGGCTTCTATATTGGTCTCCACCTAGGACTGAGCATGGTCCTGTGGAAGCTACATACAGTTCAAAAGGGTGATATTGTGTGTTCACACTCCATGCTCTGCTGATTACTACAGAACAACAGGTCATAAAGTTTGCATCTGCGTAATGAAGATTCAGTAGTGAACAGGCTTTAGGTATTGTGTTGATTTAGCTTGATGATGGTTTCCCTGGGCAGCCACATTTTTTAGGAGCTATGAACCTGTTAAATTCAAGGTTGATGATCCTAAGAGTGCAAGACAGGTGGTTGGGCCAACACGCCTTCAGAGCAGAATGTGAAAGCCTGCTTCCTTGTCATTAGCTAAATGAGAAAAGAAAGAGTAAGAGAAGGGAATTCAAGAGCAGCAAATGTAAAGAAAGAAAAATTAAAACTAGTGTGAAAAAAATTTGGTGTCTGTCCCCCAGCAGGGAGGGGTGAAAAAGCACAGAACATGTCTCACATGCCTTAATTTTTATTCTTTAGAGACTTCATTCTTTAGAGCTTAAACATGCAGGTGACAGAGGCTGATGAATCCTTGGCTAACTATGTGAAATGCAACAAGCTGCTGCATTCTATCGCACTGACTTTCAGAACTGAAAGTATGTTGTTTATATAAGGGCTCATCTGAGCAGGTTTCCATTGTTTCGTTTAAGGAGATAAAAGTTCAGGAAGGAATTGCCTTTTGACTGTGATCTTGTTCTTTCTGATGTTAGTGGTAACTTTAGTAACCATGTAGACTTGCATGGGAAGATCAATGAGATCAGTAGTGGTAATTCTCTGTATATATATGGCCCAGTCACCCCAAATATGAAGAAGATTGTCTCCTTACAGCATCATTGGACAACATCCATCCTTGATCTTGAGAAAAAAATCCATGCTAGACAGTAGTATTGGTCTCTCTGAGGAAAAAGATTGAGGCCTTTTTTACATGCTGTGGAGTCTGTTGATTACAATCATTCAACTTGCTTTGTTCCTGTTACATTTTTACTGAAGCACTAGGAAAGCTGGAGGTCACCCTCAAGTTTTCTCTTTCGTGATCCACTGCTGAAGAGGTAATCCATGGTTACCAGGGCCCTGCCAAGTTCAGTATTCATTCGACTGCCAATAGTCTGGTTGGTCGAGTTGGGAACTTCACTTGAGAACACAGGTATATAGTTTGGCAGTGGCTTTTGCTCCTTTTTATTACCCTGGATAAAACAAAGTCCATTAATAAGTTTTCAGAACTACATACATTGCTTGTTACGAAAATACAAGTTACTGAGATTATTTATACCAGCACTTTTGCTTTTGAAATTAGAATTTGAATGTACTTTAAAATGTCATACTGAATGTGCATGAAAATGTTGAAGAAATAAAGTAAAACAATTGTTCTTTCCTGCCATCTTGCACAGGGAAATGAATAATTTTAAAATGTGTTGCATAAAATGTCAACTAGCCTGCTCTAGAATGGTCATGGTGTGGGAGGTTTTTTGTTTCATTTTTAGTAAGTGGCTTGGATTTCAGCATGATTATGTTATTTTACGAATTTTCTCCTAGGAAGTTGGTTCTTCTAGCACTTGTCTTTCTGTGGAGTTGTTAATGTTGAAACAGATTGAATACACACACATACTGTTTTTCTTTGTGGTGTAGGTAGCAGATGAAAGGCACTTCAGTTCTCTTTCATTTTTCCTAAAGATTTTAGTCTTAAAGCATTTGCTAATTATGCCTAAGTATGCTTCCATTTGAAATACTAACCTAGCTCAAGTTGATGGAAAGCAAAAAGACCCTGGATTAAAGTAGAATGTTTGTTCAAGACTTACCATTTGGTCATAGTCCTTTAGGAAACTCCAGTTCTGGTACCTTGGAGTAGAAGTAAAAAACAGTGTAAAGTTTTGTGTCTTTAAATAAAATAATTAATGTTGTTTGTACTTGAGTGCCTGTTTAACTGCTCAATTTGATACTTGAAGCCCAGCTCTTACACCTGCAAACACTTTGTACTGAAACCTGTCTTTTCTGTGATGAACCCCAGAGTTTTCTTTATTCCCATATAAAGCCCATACTACATGAGTAGGGGTTTTTGCTAAAGGAAGATGAGGATAGCATCTCCACAATGTATTCCTTGAGCAAATGCAGATAAATTAGCAAACTCCTTAGTCACTCTAGCAAACTTTTGTCCCATGCCTTGAGCTAGACACAACTTCTTATTTTTTAAATAACCAGTACTCTGCTGGCAGAAGTCCCTGGTAGGAATTCCTAGAGCTGTATTTGCTGCAGGCAAGTACGCACAGAAGTATTCTGTGCAGATAGGCAGCTGTGCTAGGAGCAAGTTGAGTCAGAAGATCTGAGTTTTGCTCTTCAGCTCTGTTCTATACTGGGTGTGGGATTACAGGGCAAGGCCTGTGATTTTCTGTCCTTTGCTTTCCCTGGCCTGAAATGAAAAGGACAGAAGTTCACCTGCTGTTGTAAAGTGTGAGGTCAGGAGGAAATGGTTATCTACAGCAGGGCTCAAGGGACACCTGCGCTGACTCCCTGAGCTGGTTACCTGTGTCTGTGCAGTATAAGATCGTTGACCTGGTGCTGAAACTGTACGTCCTTCCAAGCTTGAGCTCATCTGTACAGCACAGCTATGTACCACATGGAGCTGGGAGCACTGGATTTCTGTGCTGTGGTCCCCTGTCCAGTGCAGATATGCCTTAAGTGCAAATAAAGACGAATCTATGCTTGTTGTGTTTCTTACTATGTGTCTTTGTATAGCAGCACAGCCCTGAATTTTTTTATCTTGCTATGCCAGATGCTAGTTGAACATATCTGATTTGGGTGTTACTGGATGGTGCTAATTACTGAGAAATGCTTGGGTCTCAGACATTTAGCTATGTCCACTTCAAGTCAGACCATGAACATGTAACAGGAGCTGAAGGACAGTTCTCTGTAGGCATTTGTAGTCTGATGAATCCAGCTTTAAGCATCTGTCCTTCACATCTCTGTCCTACTCTTTTACAAGAGTTTCTGTCTTCATAGCTAGGACTGGACAGCAGGACATGCATCAGCTGCATGATGCATGCTTACCTGTGAAAGTGAGTTTGCACCAATATCCATAACTGTGAACCCTGGGCGGCAGGCACAGACGGAGAGTCCTTCCTGCTGCCTTATCTGGGGAATGGATATGGAGCGTGCTGGGCCTGTTTGGGAAAAGTCTGAGTACACAACTGGGAGAGAGTGACACTGCCACCATGGCCTTGTCTTTGCATGAATCAGAGCCCTGACATCAGCCTTTCCCTCAGGTAGAAGGAGCCAGACAAGAGTGCAAATATGTCTCTGGGGAATCAGAGCTGTGATTTGTATCATCTCCTCCGGAAGGCTGAGGAAGACGGGGGTTTTTAGGTGGTTTATTTTCCCATTCTAAAAAAATCTGGAGAGTGATGTTCTTTTTTCCTCCCTTTCCTTTAGTGTGTTAGCGTGCAGTTGGAACTGGATCTGATTTTACTTTTGTCAGGGGTATTCTTCTAATAGACCTGCTCATGCTGCGTACTGAAGTATGAGCATGAACACTTGTTCAAGATATGTGGTAGAGACAGAGGATCTTATTTTCGGGTTCCTTCAGGTCACTGGTGTATACACAGTCAAAGCTTAGGTTGTATGTGTGCAGTCTGCTGAAACACTGTAACAATGGGGCATGTTCAACAGATTTACAGATTGGGAATACAAAATCATGTTTTGGCAGAACACACTGTTCAGTGTCCATTTCAGTCATTTCCAAGAACATGAGAAGAGATAATATCAGTCTGTCTGCAATAAATTATAAAGGTTGGCACATTTATATCTTCATTGTGGAAATCTCTAAAAGCTTAAAGATACTTAGCATGCAATTCTTTGCATCTCTTTTCAGCTTAAGCCCTGCATGCCAGGAGATATTATCGTAGATTGTCTCCAGTGAAGGAAAACAGGGACAATATAATCTTAGACAGAAAGGTGTTAGGGTCTGATCCAAAGTCCCTGCAGAAGAAAATTTCCCTTGATAGCGTAGGCTTTGGGTCAAGCCCTAAGACTGTCAGGGAGCATCAGTACCATTGTCAAGATGAGTAGAAGAGGTATGAACTGGAACAAGGGACTTACCAGATTTTTCTTCTTCTCTGTTCAGCCTCCACAGACTCTCTCCAGATCTTATCCTGTTGAACCTGGTCCTGGTGCCGTGTTGGCTGCTCGTCTGCCCAGGCCTGAGCAGCCGGTTGTGCAGTGACAGGTCTTCTGGGTTGGGTGCTGCCGAGAGACACAAACGGAGCTGAGGCTGGTTTCCCCAGAGGTGTGGTTACTGGTTGCCGAGACTTAACCAAGGTACTTCTGGATGCAGAACTCTTTCCCATCCGGTCCATTTTAAGACTAACTCTATCCCCGGTATTGTGAGGTATATTGTGGCTGTTAGGAAAGTTAAACCTGTTATTGTTTGCACTTTCAAAGCTCCTTCTCTCCTGATATTTTCTTTTAGCTGCTGATTTGGAGTACTTCTGAAAATGAACACGCAGGACAGCACTGACAGGCAGTGCTTGGCACTGTTTTACTTCCCTCTTTCATTTCCTACTGCTTTGTGTTGCTTTGTTGCTTGAATGCTGAAGGAGTTTTCATGGCAACAGCAATTTTGTAGGAGAGGACTGTTACTGAAAGCCATCAGATCTCCAGCTGTAACCAGCTCTCAGTTTACCTGGTGATTACTGCTGCTTGCAGCTGAGACCACCCTCTATTCAAAATACTAAAAACAATGAAGTGTGGTTTAGTAGTAAAGGATGCTGTGAAGATTGCTGCTGAGTATATCAGGAGGACTATTGTTGTGGTAATGTAGCTAGAGCAAAATCTCCTGAAAGCTGCTGGTTTCCCTGGTGTGTTTACTGTCTCCATTGGAAACGAGTCTGGCTTGCGAATAGTCGCCAGAAAGAGAGCAGAGACCCAGCAGGACAGCTGCTGGGGCATTTGATATTTGGGACAGAGCTTGTTTGTTTAAAATAAGGTATTTCAACCAATCTGTGCTTTGAAAGCTTGTAATTTTCAGATTTTTAAAAAAAGAAAAGCCAGAGATCTTCAAAAGTCCTTTTTAAGTACTTAGAGATTTCTGCAGAAGGTATTAAGCAACTATGAGAAGTAGTTTTTAAGTAACTTTAAAGGGCTATAAGTATACAAAGTGAGAATTTTCAAAACAGTGTCCAAAATGTCAGTGTTTGCCTGTTTGGCTTTTGTGGTATGAAGTCGCTTCCTCAAGTATTTGTGACCTTGCAGGAAAATGGAGTATGTTAAGTATAAATTTCCTCTGAAATTCTTGACTGACTTGTTTTTGAGTAGCGTGGATTAGCTCCAGATGAATTCTAGTCTCTTGCTTCATCTTCCTGGTAAATGCTAGTGAACTTTGATTCTACTTTTTTAGGACTTTCTTGGCGAACTTACTTGCTTGCAGTATTGGGATATACTTGCTGAATTTGGCAAATAATGTCTTCTAAAATAGTTACAACTATACAGCAATCCAAACACTTCATGCAGTCATATTTTAGCAAGAAATACTTCTATATTTGGAAAAATTATTATGACTGAAGATTGCAGTAACATAAATTAAGAAGAGGTAAACTCCACCTCAAACCACAATGTTTGGGTTTGAATGAAATTTTAGTAGACTTTTTTTGTTTGTTTGCTTGTTTTTCTGAGATAATTGAAACTTAAACAGTGATTTTCATCTCTTTCAGCCCAAAAGCAAAAGAAGTCCTGTAGCCATGCAGTATTATCCTGGACTGAATGAACGAACGGACTGTTCGCCAACCTGGCCTGATAGTTGTCTCTGTTCCTCTTGTGGAATCTGCTTGTCCTGCTGCGTTTATTCCAGGGTCTTCTCCAAGTTGAAGTGTGTGCAGCTGGTTGGAGAATGGAGTTTCAGCAGCATCTAACCTTGTTAAGAGGAAGTTGAGGCACGTTTGGAAGATCAAATGCATTAATCAGTGTGCATGGGATTTTAGCTCCTCATCAGGTCAGGGAAGGATCCTGATGGGAAGTCTGTTAATGTGCATGGAATGCTTTTTGATTCTGGTTTACAAAGTTCTTGTGTTATTTTAATTCTAATCCTGCCTTCAAGTCAATTTCTGCAAATTAAACATAACAATAAACTGAAAATGGTTATTGAGCTGAGTATGTAGCTTCCAAATAACTGCTTGTAGCCACTGAATAAACTGGATGGAAAGGTTACAAGCAGGTGTTTAAAGTCTACACCATTGAGTGCTGTCTGGAAAGATGCAGGAGTTGTAACTTCCCTGGTTTTGATGCGGGTGTAGGGCTACGAAGTGCCTCTCAGAATATTTTACTGAAAGTGAACTCATAGGTTAAAGCCAGATCTGTTACTTTGAGACCCCACAACCTCAGAAAAGAAGTGTTAACTATTTAGGACTTCTTTAGGCTTTAAACAAAAGTAAGCTATGAGTCTACATGCAGTTATTGGATGTTTCATAGTGTTCAAGCCATTTCTCTGGAAATAATAGATGGGAATGGGATCGTAGCTGTTTAAATAAGTTGGGTTTTTTGAAAATATTATAATAATATGACTTCAAAATGTAGCTGCTGTTCCAAAAACAGATCACTAAGAGCTGATATTTTGAAAATGATCCCATTTTCTGTTGTGACCAGCAGTCATTAAGGGTTATGCATCCTTAAGGACGTCAAGGTGAGTGCAAGGATGACATTTCTTGGTGTTATTCTGGATTTGCTGGATATACTAGTATCCCATTTAGGCCTTTTACTAGGTGAACTGCTGCAGATACTGAACTGTTTCCCCTCACATTACCGTCTGCCAGTTTAGCATTTTATTTGTTCATTATAATAACTCGGGGCATTTAAGCAGCTAGCTCATTTGAATTGGTGCGACTAATTTACTGTGTACTTCTTTGCATCCTGTGACAGCATAAGTTGATGTTTATTGTGGCTTTGTGCCATATGTATCTATGTAAATTGATTGTAGGATCTTTATTTTTTGTGGTTGGGGACATAAAACTTGAAAAAAGTTATGAGTGTCGCTATAGGATATGGTGCCTTTGCTTACTTTATCTGACAAGCAGTGTTGGTGCCCGTCATTCTGAGGAAGAACTTGACTGAGGTTAGTCTTTTGTTGGTGCTGGACAAGTGATGATATGGACTGCAAATTCATCTGTGAAAAATGTGTGAGTTGTTTCCCCCTATCAAAGGAAAAAATGTTTAGGGAGGCGTTTTATGGAAGAAAAAGATCAGGTGTTTAGATAAACCATTTTTATTTGACCACAAGAGGGTATTGCAGTATCAGTTATGCAAGACTTGAGTTAATGTTTGACTTTATATGCACTGCCTTATTTTTAAAATACACATTTCTGGAAGTTGATTGTTTAAATTCAGCAGTAGTTAAGAAAATCATGTTTTGTATGCCAGCATCTGATGTCCCGGTACAGAGGGAATTTCTGAGCTGTTTTTTCTGGAAGTTGTTTTGGGTTTTATAGTAACAAGCTGGAAGAAGGGGACTTCAGAGGCGTATTCCAAAACACTGAAAAACTTGGTGGAATATTGGTTAAATGCAAGAATACATCGCTTACAGAAGGGAAATAGTAACAGGAGATGAATATGCTGCTGCTTTGGTTGGAAGTGAATGTTGGTCCAGGATGGGCACCGTCAAAGTCAGTGAGACTCTGATCTGATTTTCCCCTGTGGTCCTACTTGCAGGAATAAGGTCTGTAATCTCTTTTAGGTCATTTGTGTTTCTCAGATTCCATCTTTACATCCAAGTCTTCTACAGCATACATCCAGTGTTGGTGTACACTTTTTTCCTAAGTCAGTACTGTGTTGGGATATACAGTTATGTCTGTAAAAGTTATGTCTTCTTAACTTCAAAGACAGTGTTGCCAAATGTTCGTCACATGCTTTGTACGGTTCAAACCATGGAAGAGGGAGCTAGAAGGATTTCTGTATTCTCCCACCCCTAGATCTATTGCTGAGTTTAGAAGATAACTGGTGTGCCTGCCTGTCTCTCAACAAGCCCACCTCTCAAAGAAGAAGGATCACAGCCATATCACATTATCTGTGAAGAACAAGTTTCTGAGTGGTGTGATAGTGATTTGATGGACAGCAGAGCAACTTTCATATAAGAAAGTTTGTGAGATAGTGCAGAGATTTAGGAAACATACCCATTTTAAAACCCAGATGCAGTGTATATGTTGTGTGAATAAGAGGCAGGAGCAAAATCATCAACTGGAAGAGAGGGCAACTCTCCAGACATCAGCTTTTCAGAGCAGATCACCATTCGTAAGGTCTCTGCAGCTTCATGAATGGGATAGAGACCACCATGGAAATCTTTCAGTACGAGCAGTGTTACCTGCCTTGTATACTGACATTTGCGCTGTCATCGTCATCTTCTTCAAATGGATAAAGATCAGTCAAGTCAAGTCAAGATTGCAGGCTGGAAGATGGGTCATGGTGATGGTTAGCAATGTGGGGTGTTAGATGACTGGTGAGAGGATGCTGAGCACCCAGCAGAGAAGTGACAGATGGCAGAGCATTGCTGCGACGCTTTTTCACCCGCCCTGAGTGTTAACCAGCAAGGGCCCTAGAGAGCCTGGAGGTGACAGATCCTGCTGACAAGCGTGTCTTGGTCTGGCAGGAGCAGAGTGCTTTGGGTTGTTGTATGCAGACAAAATGAAAACAAATCCTGCAAACTACCAGTTTGGCGTAAAACTCCTTTTAAACTATTATGTAGCTGCTGGATTAATGGCCTGGTGCAAAGTTTGCTGTAGCTTTCATAAAAAAATATAAACTTCTTTCTTGTCTTAATGGAGTTCTGCTGAGAGCCTGGCAGGTTGAGTGTCTGTTGCGTCAGCAGCATAAAAATACCACTGAAGGAATGTATGCTTCCAGTGACACAGAGTCTGACACTTCAAAATAAAATCAAAGTTGTAATGCAGACTGTAAGAAATGTGTTGTTTTTTCATCCCCTTTTTATATAAATTCTGCTGTTACAAAATATGTTCACTTTTATTCAGTTTGCTTTATTTGAAACAAAAATTACTTATCTGAAAAAATATTATTTACTTGAAAGAAACATTAAATAGCAGCTATTCCATAGAATATGCAGGTCCGTTACATTAGAGTTTTCTGCTTACACCTGCCACCTGAGCAAAGTGATGGGATTTCAGGGAGGGAGCACTGCAGGGCTGGTGTGTGAGTAGGGATGTTTGGAAGTATTTGGTTTGCGGAGAAAGAACTGTAAATATAAGAATTGTTCCTCACTGGCTGATGAATGTTTTCAGTTGGTATTTCAAGTAATTTCGGTCTTAGAGGCTAGATCCTGTCAAGAAGTGATGCATGGACAACCAAAGTTGTCTTAATTAGTTAGAGTTGTTCAAGCCACGTCCTCGCCACGACAGGGAGCTGTGGTAACTGCATAGTGGAGCTTGGCTTTATTCTGTTCATCCTTGCTATTTTCTTGCACAGTTCATTAACAGGTCAAAGAGAATTTCAGTCTATAAAGTGATTAAGTGCTTCTGAAAAGGCTGTGCTTCATGCTGCTTAAGTACCTAAGGCAGCAGTTTGACCTCTGAAGTCGGATGTAGCTCTGCTTTTCTGTGCCCCTGTGGTATGCATCTGTTAACAGCAGCAGCTTACAGGTCAGTTTATTAACAGCTGAGGAGAAGCTGTTTCACAAATGCTACAGATATTCAGTTTTCTCTCTCTGCTACCTGGGGCACTATAGTACTTATAAAAGTATTTTAACCTGTGAATTACAATATTCCAGGTGTGTATCACTATATATTTCAATGCTCAGGATGCTGTTTGGTTGGTTGGGTTTTTTTAAAATTATTCTCTGTTTCTTAGCTATCTCTAAATGTTTCATCTGCCACCTGCTCCCCATACTCAGAAGGGACATTACCTTTCTGTTTTGATGTAAGATACCAAAAATTCTCTGCTGCAAGGTAGGCAGTTTTCAAGTTGGGGTACCTAAAATATGTTTTAAATTGTGTCTCTGGCTATTAATTGAAATTGACCTGTTTTTTTCAAACGTTCTTAAACTTTGCAAGTTCTGTTGGCTGGGAATTAAGCTACTTCCTTTTATTTTTTTTTCCCAAGATAAGTGTCAGAGTCTAAAATTGGGAAGCCTCATCTGAACATGTCAATCACAGGATTTATCTGTGTTTCAGCAAAGGATTTAGCATCTTCTTTGCAGCTTTCTGTTAGTGTAGGTTTCCTTCTTAAATGTAGAAGCTGGTGTTAAATCTAATTTCAGGCTGATGTTTGTCCAACTCTTGACTGTTGGGGATTAGAAGGAAGTTCTTCCTAAAGGCAGGGTGTTCCCGTAACTGGATGTAGGGGGTTTTGTGTGTAGCCTTATCTTTGATATGCTAGAATCTGGTGGCAAGTTTCCTGAGATCATAGGAGAATTCAGATCTGAAGGGACCTCAGGAGGTCTCTAGCCTAACCTACTCCTGGAGGTCTCTAGCCTAACCTACTCCTCAGAGCAGGGTCAGCTGTGACATCAGACCAGCTGCTCAGGGCTTTATGTCATTGGTCTTGAAAGCCTCCAAGGATGGAGACTGCACAACCTTCTTGGGTAATGTGTTTCACCACTTGGCTGTCTTAATGATGAAGAAGTTTTGCATTATATCCAGTCAGAACCTCTCTTCTTTCAACTTGTGCCCATTTTATTTTGTCCTGTCAGCGGGCAGTGCTGTAAGCAGCCTGGCTATGTCTTTCCAATAGCTCCTTGCAGGTACTGGGAGACTGCTCTTGGGTATCCCAGCAGTCTTATCTGCTGCAGGCTGAGCAGGATTTGGTCACTGGTCGCATTGGCTGTGTTACACAGATCTGTCAGACGTTTACCTAGCTTGTTTCGTTCTCAACCCCTGACTGATTTTACCACATACACTCATGCCCAATGAGACACATGCTCCATGAAACCTGGAGGGGAAAGTAACAGAGCATACCGGCAAAGCACAATGCATTTGGGCATCCTTTTCTTGGATCACCTGCACTGTTCTGGACTTCAGGTCAGCCTTATTCTTTCTGGGGTTGTAGAGAGCTTTGTTTTGCTGTGGAGCTGGAAACTTGTGCTCCCTGAAGAAACAGACAGCTAGAACAATGTGAAATCTTCCTGGATGTGTTTGGAGCTTTGTATTTTTAGCTCAATTGTGCAACAGTTCACATGTGAATACTCAGAACAGTAAGGCAAAAATGAGAGGAAAATGGCTGTGGCCTGAGACCTTGTGGCCAGAGCAGCCAAACAGACTTTGTAAAGTTTTCAGACTGGACTTCCATTGTGTCAGATGCTTCATTAAAGATCCTGTTATGGTTTAATGAAGATAATGAGAGCCTGGCTCTCAGAATGGGCTATATTCCAGCTTTCAGGACAAGTCCCAGTTCTTAGGAAAACTTTTCCTTAGGTTACTGCTTAATTATAGAAAGCTTCCAAAGCAGTAGACAGCAATGCAATTAAAAATACTGTTGCAGAATTAGGATAAAAACCCACTTTCTTGCAACTGACCACTTAATGAGAAAAGGGCAAGACTATATCCTACTGTTTGGGTGAATTATGCGCATGATCTACACACGCACAATGTAAGGATTATATACCTCTCTTTAAAAATCCAGGTTTTATCACAGTGCTGACGTAAGTGCACTACCAGCCTTTTCCACACAGACATAATAAAAAAAACTGTCCAGCAAAACAGATTGTGGAGAATTGTTGACCTGTTTACCCTGAAATATTTCTTAGAATGAGGTCAGTGAATCTTTGATGAATGAGAAGCAGGGTTTCCAAAATGCTTCCAGGACCTGGAGTCCCAGAACAGAGAGCAGAGTAAGGCCAAGCAGCCTGACAGCATGGAGAGCCTGGTGCCAGGTGAGGTCTCCTACAGCTTCCAGCGTTCCCGCTGCTGAATAGCAGGAATCTCAAAGCTCTGGGATATTGGGCTACCTGCATCCTTGGTTTCTGGGCAGACCTCCAGGCTTCTGTATGTTTCTAAAAGAGTGGAAAAGATAGCAACCAAAACAGGGATATTCAGATGTGCTTTTTCATTCTTGATGATCTGCTGCAGCATTCCAGGCCATTGGTAGTTTAAACCATGGAAAGAGCAATCTGCAAATCGTAGTTCCTTTCTGCTGTGAATGCTAAGGATCCTTTAAATGTATCCTAAATTGTTAAAATGGTACCATACTCTTGCAAAAGGCTAATTTACGGATTTTGCAAGAAGAATCTCTGTGCTATATCTGTCTGCTCTTTGCTCTTTCTCTGTTCCCATTCCTCCAGGGCCTCATAAACCTGCTGTAATGTGAATATTCACCTGTGCTGCATACCGTAGCTTGCACAAACCTACAGTTTTGCAAGATGACTAGAAAACAGTAAGAATCAAAGGAGACTTTTAAAACTGCTTCTTTTAAAAGCTTTTATCACAAAATACAAATTAAAGTACCATTTTTAACCTAAAAAAAAAGTTTGTGTTGCTTATCTACATACCTTTTTTTATGGTGAGCATTCACATTCATTTCCTTAGAATAAGGACTTCTCAGCGCCATGGTGTGTCACGGCTGCTTTACTTTATACTTTCTGTTTTATGGACCCCGCTACTGGTACTGTTGTTAGCTGGGAGAAGTAAATAGACTTTGAGCAAAAGATCAGACCATAGCAACCCTTAGCTTCTGTTTACAGTTCAAATAAATGTCTGTGCTGTGGAAATTTATGTCCTGAGGAATTTTCTAAACCACTATGCCAACTGGTTTAATAACAAAAGGATTAGTGCAGATAAGTTGAAGAGAAATTTACTCTCAATACTTAAATGGTGCATAATTTTATTTTTTAAAAGCTGCCAGTAAATAATATGTCAGTAGGGAGAGGGTATTATTTGGATTATTTATCATGTAGAAAATGCATGACTGTTTTGAGGGAGCGATTCATAAGCCCTGGACAGAACAGGAGTTCTCCCATTGAAATTAGTGTGAAAACTCCCTTTGTTCAATGGGAGTGGCTCTGTGTGGGTTTTGAAAACCCAAATCTGCCAGTTTATAATTTCCTCACCTTTTTGTTAAAGAAGTAGCTTTTACTCACACAACACTTCTGTTGACTGAGTTGGACATTTTGTTAGAGAAAAGCTAGTGGAGTAAGTTTGTGCCTCTGCAAGTCCTAGCTGCAAGCGGATTTCAGGCCTTTAAAGGATATGCCAGGAAAGGACATTTTTTTCCTTTCTGCAGCTGATACTAAGACACTGTTGCTAGCAGTGCTTTGGGTTTATTATTTTTTTTAATATGCAAATTAGCAAAGTTTTTTTCCAAATTGCAAACCTTCCTTATTCCTTAGAGATTTCACCCATACGTGTTGGTCCTTCAGCTGCCTTGCCTTTACACTTGGCCAGTTGTGCAAAAAAGCACGGTCAGGGAGGGGTCCGTCTGGGATGGAGGCACCACTTTGGAGGATATTGTGTCTGGGGAGGCCCTCCTGGGTTTTGGCATGGAGGGTGGCTGGACAAGCTGATTAGGAGGCAGGGCAGGATTAGGTATGTGATGATGTGCTTCTGGTTTGGTTCCCACCGATGTCTGTGTGTACTGCAGAATAACCCATGTTTTAAGTTAAATACAAATGTGGTATCTGGCCAGCTGGTGGCACAGCTTCTGATGATATCACAGGACAAATGAATCATGTGTAATCCCAACCAAAACTGGGCCAACCAACAGGTCCAGTGGTTGTGAGCTGGGTTCACTGCTCAAATAAATGGGTGCTTTAGCTTGAGCAGCTGTGTTGCGATGGTGTTCAGTGTTCTTCTGCCACGCACTAAATACAACAATGTGCCATTGCATGGTCAGGATTTAAAAATATCTTCTAAGTAGCGAATCTGACATCTATGATCCTCAAATAAACCAGATGAAATGTACCTTGTAGAATATTATTTTGGCTCTCCTGTACTGGGGTGAAGAACTGAGGGTTACATGCAACTCTTGAATTCATTCTGGACAGCATATAGAGCAGAGGGCCTGTGTATATATGAAACAGGGGCCACCAGATATAGGATACTCTATATCTGAACACCCTAATGAGCTCAGCAGAGTGGGGTCACTTTTTAGGCTGGTGGTGGTGGGCACAGTGTATCTCTGTGTGGACTGGGGGTATTGGCTGGATGGTACTGGAAAGGTGGGAAGCCCATGGGGCAGAGTGTGGGGCAGTCCTGGGGAGGGAGCCATGAGGTGTGGTGTGACGTGGGTGGTGGGAGGCAGGTGTGGAGGTGTTAGGGTAGGACTGCAGCAGGGGTGGTACTGATTAATATTTTGGGGGATATTGTATGTGGCACCCATGGAGGGGAGCCGTGCCTGCAGGCATGGGCACCAGGAGCAGTCCCCCTCAGCACAGGGAGCCGAGGAACAGAGATGGTTTTAATATGGAGTGGCTGGGAAATTAGGAAATCCTCAGGTTATCTTCTCCCTGATATAAATGATCAGAAAAATATGATAGCTACAGAGTATCAGCGGAAAATTGGTCTAGAAATCCAGATCTCCACAGAGCCTCCAGTGCGATGCTTGCTCAGGGCCCTCCTGCAACACGCACATATGCAGGTTTGTGCCTCTTCTCTCCCAATGTTCTTACATCATGTAAAGATGACCTAGGGGAGGGAGAAGTCAAGGTTTTTATATAGCACTTGCTGCTGTGGAAACCACTAGCTCCTTGATGCTGTGCCCTGCTGTAGTGGCACAGCCGGCAGCAGCTCCAGGCTCAGGAATGCCATAACCTGTGCTATCAGTCTTTGGTGGTTTTGACCAAAGCCCAGCTGCCTTCTGAACTGCTTAGTGTCTTACTTTTGCGACATGCAGCTTTTTAACATTGGAAATAAAGACGCCAAACCTCAGAAATTGTTTGCACTAAAAAAGAAATTAATAGCTTTGTATCAGCCATCTCTGTGCCTCTGCAATGGGAAAGAAAAGGCAGCATTAAAGGAGGTGATATATGGAAAGCATTGTGTTTGTTAAGCCATTCATGACAGTGTTATGATAAAACGTCTGTAAAATGGCTGTAACTCTGATGAATATTCCTGAAGTCAGAGGAGGATGGAGCTGTCTGCTGTGATGGGAAAAAAACAATCTAGTATTGATCCTCAGTCAATAGAGCAATCCTGCTAATGCTTGTAATTCTAATTTCTGTCACTAGAAAACAAACAGAACAAGGAGAAAGCAAACACAGAACATCCCAAAGACATCTGAAGTGCTCTCTGCTAAAAGTAGAAAGGAGATTGGATTCATGAAGGGTATTAAAGGAGCAGATGTGCTTACTTCTTTAGAGGTTACAAGATCTCCAGATGAAGAAAAAGGGAGCTGCTTTATGAAAACCCAAATTCTGGATGTTTCAGCAGAGGCAGTGCCTCAAAAGTATGTATCTGAGAAACAGATCTGCAGATAAACACTTTGGTGAGAAAAAAACCCCAAAACTCCCCCAAAACCCAACAACATGGAAGATGGTACAGTACAAAATAAAGCTCTATTTTCAATGACCAGAGTTAGCTTGTCTTGAGCACAGTGATGTGATGTGAGTCCTCACTGAAAACAGGTGTCCAGGAAACCTGAACAGGATCTTTCTGCAGAAGAGTAGATGGGGGTAAGCAACAAGGACAGGGATTAAAAGTGGTTGGTTGCTTCCATCACCATTACTGCCTCCTATTTGAACTTTAGCCTCCCATCCTGCAGAGCAGGCAAAGCAAGATAGAGGCCAACCCTTTTTTCCCCCTTTTAAGTGATTTTTCCAATGGCTGCACTACATTTAACTTGTGCAAGACAGGATCCTGGAGTATAGGCAGTGAACCTGTAGGCAGGTGGTTGTCAAGATATTTTACAGGCAGGTGGAGCAAGTCCCATCTGTGTTTGGCTTAGCAAAGCCTGTGTTGCAGCCCGGTGCATTAACCCAGCCAACACCTGACTGCTGCTGCCTCTGGACTTCTCCCAGGAGACACCCTTGCCCCAAACTTGTGCCAAGACCCTCCCCAGAAATGCATACAGAAGGTTGTTGCAGAGCACCAGGATTCGTTTGGCTCCCAGTGTTAAGTAGTTAATTGAACACTTTTTGGTACTGGGGGGAAAAGCCCTAAAAGTTCTTACAAGTATTTTTCAAATACAAGTATTTTTCAAATACTTGTAAGGCAAAGCTGTTGATTGCTCCTCTTCCCATTATTTTCCATTCCACAGACACATGCTTACCTCCAGAAGATCTTTACCTTCTATAAAGGTAATCTTCCACTTACTGAAAGTTTATTCCATTTTGCTGTTATCTACTTCTTTCTTCCTCAGATGTCCTAAACTAATATCCAGAGGTAGGTGGCTAAAGTTCAGTTCTTGATGCTGTGCCATTGGCCTCAGCAAGAGTCTGCTGTTGACTTCTATAGCCCCAAGCAATGGCAGTTTCATTAGGTTTGACATGTTCTTTGGCTCACACCGAGGCCTGTAAAGAGTTAAAAAAATTAGGCTGTGTGTTTGGACAGAGATTTGTTTACAGGTTTAGGAGCTGAACTTATTTGGGGTTCCAAAACAGTCATCTTGGAGGAACCCTGGAGTCCTACTGGCAAGGTACTGGGTGGGCAGAGGCAAGGCAGGGACTGTGTACCAGGATTGGGGAGCTGCTGTGGAGGGGAAGGACAAGAGCTTCGAATCCTGATCTCTACTTCTGCAAGTCAGAAGCTAATTCTGCAAGTTTTACGTTGCTTTATCCAACTCCTCTCCTTTCAAACACTAGGAACAGGCTGTGTGCCCAGCAGTCTTCCTTTCAGGAAGAGAGGAGGAGCTGCTGGGGAAGTGTGTCCTGCCTTCAAGGGAAGAGAGTGCTCAAGAAAGTGTTGGTGGTGCTTCTCCCGGTACCCCCGAGTACCTTCCACAAGCCTGGGATGTTCTTGAATTGTGAGACCAGTGCAACTCAAAACACAGACAGGCATACACATGGGGCTGACAAACTGCTGTACACAAGCTACTGGAAAGTGCATCCTGAGAGCAAGATGCTGGCCCATCTTCTTTGAAATCAGTAGCCTACAACAGGTGTTTTCAGAAGTAAAGATGCTCTAGAAGTACTGAAGTTCATCCCCTAGGAGGATGAGGATTCTGGCAAAATGCAAAATGAAGTCTCTCTAGAAAGACTGCATGATTTACACACTCACTTCTTAGTTTTGAATAATCTAGGATTATTGCTGCCAGACAAAAACTAAGTTAGTCCTGTTATAAGCTCTCAAAGCCAGGCAATAGCAAAACCAACTCAAGGGGTTTTGTTTTCTTCTTTAATTTTTCAGGGCTTTCAAACTGTGGAATTGATGAAACACCTAAAACAGTGTGAGAGAAAAGATTGTATAGGATTATACTAAGTAAGCTTTCTTGTGGGAAGCATGCAATTATATGTTACGTACTGTCAGCACATGAAGCGTGATAGGACTATAATTTTACCTGTGTTATTTCCTCTGGTTGCCAGAGAAACCATACTAAGAAAAGTCAAAGCGCTTTTTTCCTTACTGATCTTCTCAACAAACTCTCACAAACAGCGTCAGATGTTATAATTATTTTCTCTTCACTGAGCTGATGTCTGATGTCACCCATACCACTGTCAAAAACAGCTGGTTTACTGGTGCAGAAATCCAGACATAAAACTATATAAAAAAAGCTACACTGAAGGAAATGGAACAAGCACATTAAATAAAAGTAGTCATGCATATGAATGCTTTCCTTTGCCTTTTATTTAGAAGCCTTGTTGATGTAGATAGAAATGAGAAAAAAGGGCTGCCAAGTCCAGGAAATCTGTCCTTGTCAATTTTAAGGTGAGATGGTGATGAAGGTCTTGCCGATGGCCGATGGTGTGAATGCTACAAGGAGCTGTGTTCAGGGGAAGAGCAGGAACTCTTTGGAGACCTTTGTTTCTAACCACAGGCTGGAGCAGGTTTGCTTGTCAGCCTTGGGAAATAACGTGGCAATGTCTCTTAGATGGACTTCAGGAGACGCGGGATGGGGAGGACAGTGGCAGGGACCTGCTGGAGGACGAATGGCTCTGGGGCAGCAGTAGCAGGAGGGGAAGCCAGAAGGACTCTTTGTCCCCACTCCCTGTGGAACCAGTGGCTGCACAGGTGGCTGAAGCCTTCCACCTCCTCCTCCTCATTTTGTACGGGAAACTGAGCAAAATATAAGTTTTGACTTTTTTTTTTTTTTTTTTTGTGGGACTAGAGAGGTTTTTGGTCTTTTGGAGCATGCAACCTGTGAGTATTCCCTTCCTCAGGTTCTCATGTTCAACCCTGAATTCTCTGTGTCCCCTGTTGCCCTCAGATGATGGGCAAGCATGGTCTACCTGGGGACAGAGGGCTGTCCTGGGAGGCGGGGACTGGGCAGACAGGTCACTCAAATCAGGAGAAGTGGCCCGTGCATGGCGTTGACAAGCATAGCTTACCCCTGGCTGGTCTGCAGCTTTTGTTGGGAATTGCAAGACAAAAATGCCAGTTCAAATTTATTCAGGGTGGTGAGTGCAAGGCAAGTTCAAGCACTTGGGAGCCTTTAGTGAAAGCTGTGAGGTGGACATACAAGCAGAAACATTAAAGTTGCGTTTGTGTGCATATGTTTGTCTACTGTTTCCTAAAGCTAATGGAAAACACCGATTTCCCCTTCAGTTTTGGAATAATTTTCTCAAGTAGGTTTAATAGTATGTGAAGAAGAAATGACATCACCTCCCTGCCTGATTGGCAGCCTGTAGCTAACTTGTAATGAGTTTTTCTTAATAACATGTCAGTTATTCTCCTTCCTACTGAGTGTGAGTGCAAGATACAACTTAAGTAAAATTATTACAGCCCTATTTTTAAATGTCCCTGTGCAGAGTAACAGTTGGGGTGTCAGTGGCTGTGTTGTTTGGAAATTATGTCTGACAGCCCCAGGAAAGTGTGAAAGAGAGCTGTCCTCTCAAAGCCTGTGAATAGTCATCCCAGTAACAAGCGTATGAACAGCCCAGGTTTGTGACCAAGAGAGTTTTTGGGTCTCTTGTCTTGCTGGAGAATTGATGAATCTGTAAAAAAAAACCCCTTATTAAGTAGGTGTTTGGAAGAACAGCAAACACTTTTCTTAACTGTGCTGTACAATTAGTCAAAGAAAAGAGATGGCCCCCAGTGGCCAACCTCCCTGCTGTAAATCCTCTCCAAATAAAATTCCATCAGATTGTCAAAAACATCTTAAGAAACCTTTCACTGCTGAAGGAAAGTCTCTAAAGATAGCCAAGTGGTTTTCTCGTTACCACTGTGGCTGCTAGTCCTGTGAGCCACCTAGAGTGGTGGAAGAGGTTCTCAAATCTCTTCATAAGGCATCTGTACCCACCACTGAGCGTGCAAGGGAGGATGAAATTACACACTTACTGCAAACAGACTTTTGCATCATGTAATACAGCTGTGATACTGTGGTCAGTAGCTGGTGAAATTGAATCTGAAATTATTGCAAGATCTATCATTAGAGGCAGTTACTATGGTATATATTCTCCGCATATACCATTTTCCCATTATTTTCTGTTTGGTATGCAAAGTGTCTCATTGTTGAAATATACCATCTTAGCAATCAACAGCACCGTTCGTTATGGCCATGTTGTGTATTTTGCTTGTAACTGGTAACAGGATCAAAGTTGTGTGACTGACACAGCAAGCAAAGTGGCCAGCCATTTGTCATTGCATTTCTGTGTGCTTTTATGTTGGTCCTTGATTTGTAGCTTAGTTATGAATTTACATAAGCCTGATCATTTTAATGAAAACTTTATTCAATCAACCACTCCAGCATTTTGTACTATTTTTGTTTTATTTCCTTGTTTCCTTGAACATAATGTTGGCCTTAATTTGTGTTGTGGTAAAATGAAAGCTCTTTACAATTTAAATATAATAAATCTCTCTCTGCTTGACAAAACATTAAGGATTTTTTTTAAATGTCATTTACTCTGAATGTGTAGTTGAACACATACATGTTCTATGAACACATCCAGACACATGCATTATGCATGAATGCTCCCGTATTACACAAAAAATGTTGAAACAAACCAGGTTTTGACCAAAATCTGAGGAGATTCCAGGATCAAAGCAGCCTTTATTCTCATTTCTCTTTGGGTATATGAGAAGCCCTGAGAAGATGATCACTGAGCACCGAGGATACCTTGCAGGCAGACCCCACCGGCTAGTTCAGGTGCAAGAATAATGTCACAGGTGTGCTCCCAGACTGCAAAGTTCTGCCAAAGGGATGGTGGCTGGTCCCCCAGGTAGAAAACCTGCTCGGAGAGACCCTGTTCGTGGTACACCGCATAGCCCTTTGGCTGTTCCCATTCTGCAAGGTGATGCGTTACACTGGGCAGACACACTCGTGTTTCAGAACTACATCTATGGGCCTCTGGAAGACATTAGTATCTGCAGTGTTTAAGTTTTACGAGTCTATTATTCAGGGCATACATAATTTAATACAAATAATAGTAGTAATATAAATAATGGCAAGCAGATTCCTTTCTTGCCTTGAGCCAGGTAAATGAGACTTCTTTAATTTTGTGGTATCAGAATTGACTCAAACCAGACCTCCTGTTCTTAGGAAGAATTGCCCCAGATACACTGTGGACTTTAAGCACTTTCATTATTAAAAATTATGCCCAGTTCTCTTGAAGTCAGTAGCAGAATTCCCATGATCAGAAAAAACTCATCAAATCCCTAACCAGACAATGTAAAAGAAAAGCACGCTTGGGTTGTAGTTGTTGCTTAAGGATACAATCAAGCCTTGAATGTGCTGCCGTTTTCAAGACACAATCTGAGAGCAATCCTGGGCACCTTGTCTGGGAAGCACCTGCCGAAAGCACACGGAGCTTTTCTGGATGGGAGGGTTGCTGCCTCCTGTTCTCCCAGCAGGCCTGTTGAGTTGCTGTCATCGGTAGGAAGGGTGTTACTAGCTCGTTCCGGGCAGTGTTTTGACAAGATGCTGGATGTGCAGTCTCACAAAGGGCTAAAAACAGCAGTGTGCTCTCAGCACAGACACACTCTTTATAGACGTTTGCTGCCAAGCTCCCAAGTCTCTTGCTGCTCATGGGTGGAGAGGCATTCTTTGATTCTGAGTTTTTGTAACTTGGCTACGTACTTTCTAGTTGCTGGTATAAAGCAGTTCCTGAACACATTCTGCCACATTTCAAGCCTCTGCTGGAAAACGTTGTAAAAAACAAACCAACGAGCAAATAATATGAAGGTGGAAAAAATTCTGCTCTTGCCTAAATTAATTTTCAGAAATTGCTGAGATATTTTGGTAGAAAGTTAAAAAGAATTGGTCTGAGGTAGCGATGCATCAGGGAAATTTTCAGGCATAATGATTAAAGTTTATAATCACAGAAATTTATAATCACAATATTTATAATCACAGCAAACCTTGTGTTTACAAGGGGCAGGCCAAGACATCCTGACCTCAAGCAGTGCAGCCAGTCCCCCTGCAATGAGTTATTGATCTCTGCATAAGGAGTTTGTGCAAATTGCTTTCAGATGCACTTGCCTTTCCACAGAGTCATGCAAGTCCTGATCACCTGCCTGGAAGAACATGCGCTCAGTCTATGCCAGTTGTCATAATTTCATTATTATTAATGGTTTGGGCCCTTGTTGCTTTTGAGGTGGCAGATAACAGCCCCTGGGGAGGTCCGGTGGTGGCTCGGTGCCGTGTCCGGGTACCAGCCAGCAGAGGGGAGCCGACGGCCACACATCTGCCTCTGCCCGGTGCAAGGGAGCACAAGCTGCAGAGCAATGAATGAATGAATGAATGGATGTCTGCCTTCGCATTTCCAGCTGCTCTGATTTTTAGTTTCTTACTGTGTTGTGGAGGTGCTGGAAGTGGGCTTTCTAGCGAATGAGGAAGTTTAAAAATGATGTGTTGATGACATAAATATACATGAATTCCCAAAATATGAACAGTACACGTTCATGCACTGAACATTTTATATTAGAAAACACTACATGAAAATGTCTCAGAGCCTCTAAATGAGTCTTTAATAAAACAGCAGGTTAATGAACCAGCATTACAGACAAGGTCTTGAGAGAGAGCTGCACGTCTGATAATCACATCCCTGCTAATTTTATTCTACTGGAGTATTCCAAGTGTCTCTTTTTATCACAAACCATAAAGGGCCAGACATAAATGGACTGGAAAATATCATTTAACGGGCTGTTTCTGTCCCTAGCTTATCTGATGACTGTCGCCTCCTCTTCAGGTGGTTGACAGTTTCTGACCTGTTTTGCTGGCAGATTTAGCCTGCACAGAGCCTGCAATCCCCTTCTATATTTAAGGGGTAGCAGAAGGGCCCCGCTCTGCTCACAAACCATGCTCCTTTTCCCAGTGGGAGCAGAGGAGGGCAGTGGCAGGAAAAGCTCCAGCAGTAGGGGTGGGATTGATGGAGAGAAGAGCGCTGATCAGGGATGAAGGGGGTGCAGGTCTGTGGTGACTGTGCAGCATCAAAGGAGAAAGGGAGGATGTGCCTTTCACAGTGACACTTTTGTAAAAGCACTTACTAAGGTGAGCAAGATGGTGTGGGAGAAGGGAGTAACACTTAGATATATTGGCGAGAGCAGCTGTTGGAGTTGATGGCAGCTGAAGGTGGAGAATATGGGTTAGTGAGGTTAAAAAAGTGAAGGGCTGAAAGGAGGCAGATCCAAAAGCGAGAAGGAGGATGAGCAATCACTGTGAAACAGGAGAAAGATGAGCACAAACCGTTGTGGGTTCCTGGTGCTGCCATGATGCCTGAGGGCAGTGATTTTTCTCAGCTCTCACTTTTCCTTGGCTTGTCTTACAAGATGATGGTGGCTTGACTTTACGGGATTGCAGGATTGTTCAGGCTGGAAGGAGACTCACGAGGTCATCTAATCTTTGGCATCATCTTCCTCCTCTCTGCCTTGTCTGATTAACGCTTTTCTGTCTCTTATATGTAGCGTTACCACAATGGTTTTGTGTAGATATAACTCCTATATTACAAATAATAATAAAAACCCCTGTTACCCAGAGAGCTCAGGTTTGCAGATGCACAAGATCTTAGCACCTATGCAAGGGAAACAGCAAGATGAAAACAAGCGAAGAGGAACTGTAACAATTTTTTCTGACTGTAGTGTGTTTGCATCCATGTTTGCATTACCTGAGTTCCCGCTGCAGCAGCAGACTTCTGTGTTACCTACTTGAAGTGCACTTCCTTGTTCTGTACTAACTTCACCACAGGTGTAACACCAATGAGAGGTGAAGCACTACACACGTACCTTACGGCGTGACAGAGCTCTGCGTCACAGCCTCTGCTCAGACCCAGGTAAATGTGATTCCTGGAATGCAGCGTAGCGCTGGCTTTCTGAGAGCAGGCAGTCAGCTTCCCTAAATTACCCTTCAGCTCCAGGAAGGCTGTGTTCCCTTTGTGTTTTGCATTATTATTCTCACTATTATCATCATTATTTTCGTACTTGGCCTTGCTTTCTGAGACTTGGTAGGATACTCCTACTACACGCCACAGTTATTGCTTTAAAAACACACTGCACCAGCTGTGCCTAGAGGTTGGAAAAACTGCTTCTCTGGAAGAAGGAGGAGATTATTTCAGAAGGAATAGGCTGTGCTTCATCCTAAAATACCAGGGTCATCAATACAGAGAGTAAGACGGAGAAGTGACTCTCCTGTCAGCTGGGGTGATCGCAGAGCTCTACCCTTTTCCCTTGCTGGCCCCGTGGGGAGGTTGGCAGTACTTCTCTCTGCGGGAGCCACAGTTTCAGATAACTTTGCTGAAGGACTAAAGCACTCCCTTGCCAGGCTGCTGGGGTTGTCTCGTCATCCCGTGGCATGGTTCCTGGCACCACAGCTGCCCAGATCCAAGACAGCAGCCGAAGTGTTGACTAACCCGCTCTGGCTGCCTGGATTGCTGCGGGTTTTGACCTCACTGGTGGAGGTTCATGGTTGCTGTTGGAGAGCCTTTCTTGCTGCAAACAAGCATTTCTAACTCTTATTTTATTCAGGGGAACTGTGGTCTGGAAAGACAAGGTGCACCTGCTGAATGGGGAAGAAGAAAGACACTGATCTTTTGCTTTCTGCCATTCTTTATTAAATTCCCTCTTTCTCCTCAAAATTAGCTCTATTTAAGGGTTACCGGGAACCAAATAGATACACACACACACATATACATGTATTGAAATAGTACCAGTGCTCATACCCATCATGCCTTCTGGAAAGTAATTTTAGTTCCCATCTCCATGCACTGTGGATGATTTTTAAAGGACAAATGTCATTTGCTTAAACAAAGTCTTTCTCTGTGGGTTGATTAGGCCTTTCAAGTGCTGTCGGTGGGCCATGATTAATGAAGCACAAAAGAATAATCATCTGACTGTTTAGAGAAAATGAAATTATAGGCTGTTACGAGCCAAAGTGCTGTGGTTTCCTCAGTATCTCCTTCCACTTGGTCCAAAAGAAAATTCTTAACAGAAAAAAAGCTTGCGCTTGAATGTTTAGCTGATACGAGTGGTTAAGCCTGGATGCAATATGCACACAATTTTTTGTATTAGAAATATACATTCCTTTCTGCCTGCTTTTCCTGTGTTTTTTGCAAAGTGAAATTGGGGTGCAGTCAGCATCCAGTCAAATTTTGAGTTGTGAACTCTCATCTCTGAGGATTATTAAAATTTGGCACGATGGGTTCATCCACCCTGAGCATTTGTGGCTCAAATAAGCCAGGAAACACTGGAAATATCCAGAAAAAAAATAATCTTAAGGCCTTCTGTCTAATTTTCCAGACCTAACTGTGAATGAGCCTCTGGATGTATTTCTAAGCCCTCTTTGGGCTGCTCTTCACTGCTCAGAGAGATTTCTCCAAGATGCTTCATTATCCACAGGGGGGCTGAGCAATGACAGAGTGACTGTGCCACTGTAAAACAAGAAAAGACGATAAACTGGATTTCTTGTAAAACAAAGACCCTTCAAAAGTAGAATGATGCTGTTTGCATGAGCATTCAGAGAGGCTGGAATGCTCACAAACCTCATGTGAGAGCCAGGCTCCAGCTGAGGGGCAGCTGTTGCACAGCTGTAATCTCAATTGTATTTTACCTCTACATCATGATAACACGAGTGACTGAGGATTTTTGTTCAGATTCACAGCCACATGAACAAAATATTTTAAAAAATCTAAGGTTCTACCTCCATCCTTTGAATTCCGTAGACATATTTCTTACGGGCAGCAGAAATGGCGATAAGGAATACTGGTACCTTCTGCCTTGACCTTGAGTCTCCTATGTGATATACCCATTGGTTTACAGAGGTGTACTGAGATTTCTCCCCAGTTCTTCCTAGATAATCTGGTTCTGCATCAGTACTACTGTAAAACTGTATCTCCAGAGTCAGACTTTTGTGAGCCAGGAAGACTTTCTTTCTCATACTCCACACATCTTCATGTGTGGCTTTTTTTGCATTGTAGCTGTAATAAACTCTTGGAGGAATATCCTTGACAGTTTGGCCATGTCTCTGCTGCCAGCCATCTAGCAATAATCTCAGGTGTTATTCTAGCATCTGGGATGACTCGTTACTGGAGGAATATTTAAAATTCTCTCAGTTGCATCACTCTGGACCAGCTATACAGGAAAGAGTTAAATTTCCCCAAATATCAATATCAGGTTAAAAGGTAGCTGTTTATTGATTCTGTGTCTTGACTTGATGCTGGGAGTTCAAATGTTTACAGACTTCCACCTTGTAAGACTCTTCATTATGGAAAGCAAGTCATGCAATTTAAAGTAAGGGCAAATTAATGAGATGATGAGCTCAGAGTGTTTCTCCAAATTAAAGAAGCACTAAAATTTTATTAGGCATGTAGGTGCAGTTAAAGTTAACAAACCAACACAATTTTGATTCAGCTTGGTGTATCATCATTATCCAGCCACAGGCTACTGAGCACTCCATTCTGCAATGGGACTAGTTCCAGTTTACCTAAGTTACAATTCCTCTTGTGTATCTTTTACAGTGTCATCTCTCCCAAAGGATTATGCAGGTTTATTTTTGCTCAAATGGAAATGCAGGGGTCTCAGCACGTGGTTGCATTTTGGAGAGATCAAATTAGTGTGAATTCTTTGGTTGCATAGGTGATTTGGTAACCTATGGAATTTTGGTGCTATTTCCCTTGTTTATCCTGATTCAGCCTCGTACAATTTGAGATCTTGCCAAAACACCTTAATCTCTCGAGTTTCCAAGGACTGCTATATCAAAATTCAGCTGTTAAGTCCCCACTTTATTGCCAATTATGGAATAGGCAGAGAAAATACAAACCCAAAAGAAAATAATGGGAACAAATCATATCACTCCTCTGCTGGATGAGCAGAGATGTTCCTTCCTGAAGTTCAGCATGTGGAGAGGTACAATGCAAGTTTTATTGCTTACATTGTTTACTTTGCAGCCTTGAGAGCAATTAGAAAGGATGATGGGTCAGAAGGAATTCCTTTCGGAATTTTAATTTCAGCTGTCAGCTGGCAATTTGCTTTTCCATTTTCTTGTGTTTTCTGGGTTTATTTTTCATGGATGATTCAGTGCAGGTGGAAGAGTAGCGCTTACTAACAAAACTGTGTCCTGACCAGTGTTGGTGTACAAATGGGTCAGTTTACTTGGGTGTGCTCCACCTGCGGCTGACAGCTTGCTTGCCGGGGCAGCTGTGCAGCAGTGTGGCTCTGATGGCTCCAGTGCTATAGATGAACCCCTCTGGATGCCTGTGCCCAGTGTGCAGAGTGTCCTGATGATTGTGGAAACACGGGGCTTGTTGTGGACATCCTGTACATACAAGGTGAGTGCGGTGTTTCAGGGCAGCGCTGGACTGGATACACGCATGTCCTTTCGGCTGCGCCCTTCGGCCTTTGCTTCCTCTCAGTTTTTTCCCTGCTCAGCTAACACCTTTAGTGCTGCAACTTCTTCCCCAGGGAACTCCTTACAAACTGTAATCAAGATAGCAATCTGAGAGAAGGATGACGCTGCTTGTGAATGTTTCTGCTGTTATTTTTTTCCCATTATCCCTTATACTGCATTGCCCAGAAAAGGGAATTGGGATGGTAACAGGCCACAGCATACCAGAAACATGCTGGAACAGGTTTAGCCACTCACTCAGAAACACCCACAGAATGTTCCTGGCTCACGTTATTTTTTGTATTTTGTGACCCACAGAAGACCATATCTAAATGTGAAATATTAAATTAATGCAGAAATATTTTTAAAAAGTTTCTCTGTGCCCTTAGCATGCAAATAACAATAATAAATGATCCTGTAAAACATTTTGATCATTCAGGGTGGTTTCTAACACATTTCTTTAGCACTATAGAGGTTCATATTATTATCAACATCCTCAGTGTCAGGGCAATTTAATCTCATAAGTAACCTAATCTTTCTTATTTCCTAAATATCAAAAAACTCTTCTGACCTTCCAGATTCATTCCAGTATGACAAATTAACACATCTCAGTAGTTTTTCTTTTGCTGAGTTAACAAGTGCTGGGGCTTGGTTTTGTGGCAAAGGCAAATAATTCCTCCTTCCACTGTGATAATTAATAGTGTCCTCCACCAGTACAGGCTCACAGGAGACCTGTCACTTCCTACGACTAGTGCAATTATGATCAACATTAGAAAGTAACTTCCTGTTTAATTTTCTTAATAATGAGCACCAGTTCTTCTACTATGACTGCTGAGGCTGAATGGAAGCTTTTAAAAACAATAATTGATGTATACTGTACTATTAATTGGCATTTTTTAAGTGCTTATTCTTAAACATTGGATAGCTGGTGATACTTTAAATTCTGCCTTGGACCTGTAGATAAAATGTTACTGTCTTTAGGAAAGCCTGAAGAGGCATGTTGTGCAGAGGGTGCAGAAAGTCGAGCTGTAGTTGGACTATTTAATAGGTAGTTTGGGCTTTCACTGGTGTAACTTCACCAGGGTCCTGTGGAACCAGGCTTGTTTCACGAAGTCCGTCATAATTTACTGGACAGAGGCAACAGTTGCAACATGACTTACATTCTTTCAAATAATCTGGAGGTTGTTAAAATCTGATGCTATTTCTTTAGAGCTGCGGCATTCTCTGGAAGACCTTCCTACATGCACAGTGTGGCGTGTACAGCTGCCTGCCTAGAATGGCCTCTCTGGAAGGAAGACCTCCAGTGTCTGCCATCTGCTTTAGCAGCTTCAAATTTACTACTTTGGAGGTACTCTGCCCTCCTACAGAGTGTCTCAAAGACCTCCCCATCTTTACTGGATGCCGTACAGTCATCAGCCGTGTCAGAGCAAGACAGTTGTGTCTCTGGATGAAGTTACAGATATTAGGGCAGCGATTCCTTGTGCTACTAAAACATGTAAATTTATACTTTTCTGTGTAAGCATCTGTAGACATGCTAATGTTTCTAAGCTCCAGGTTCCCAGTAGAAGCTGGTAGCTGGAGGCTGCAGCAAGCGTTCCATTTCTGAGCTGCCCACGAGGGCTGGGGAAGCATCTCGCATTTCTTTTTGAATGTTTCCTGAGGCAGCGTCTGACTGTGGGGCTGGAGCAGTCTGCTCACGGCATCTTCCCTGGGTCCCAAGGCGAGGTGTGGGTGGGAGAAGGGTCCTTCTCCGAGTACAGCCATTGCCAGTGGGGAGGAGGAGCACGTGAAATAGCAGTGAGTACAGAAGGAAAATACTCAGCAAAGAGTTTAGAGAAAAACAGCACAGGCAGTGCTGGTGGGTGTGTAAGACTGGTAAAGGATTTACCAAGGTTTAGAATTTCTGTACAGAAGAGTATTAGAAAAGGCTTATTTTCTGAAGCTATGATTAGAGGGAAAATCCTCAGGGTCGGGTTGATGGTCCCTTGGGCCTGGAATGATTCCCAGGGCTTGAAAGAGCAAAGGGGAGATTACAGAGAGAGAGCCCCAGTGGACACCTTGACAAATTGTTCAGCATGTGACCCCTGACCCCCAGGAAGGACTGAGGACATGGAACAAGCGTTGGCTGAGGAAATGATTGCAAGGGGAAAGCGAGAGGGAAAAAAGCCCTCACAGCTCACTGAAGCAAGAGCTGTCATAGAAACAGCCACGTTCCCCCGGGCTGCATGTCCCTCAGTCCTGCACTCTCAGGCAGTACAAAGCTCTCCCCATACCTTATCCCATGGCTCTGGGCTGTCTGAATAGTTACAACACTGCAGCATTGAAGCTCTCTGTAGCTAGCTCGGGGTTTGGAATTAGTATTTGAAACCTAGCCCACTTCTTTTTTTGTTAGAGGACATGGTTTCATAGGGAAGAGGTTGCAAAGAGCTCACAGTTTTTGAGAAACTGTCTTAACAGCCATCCTAAATACATTTTTGGTTAAGTTTATTTAAGCAGATATGATCTAAACTAAGGTCTTGTTCGAGATCAAAACCATCCAGAATGAGTGGCCAAGGAGAGGAACTGATAAAATGTGTCTGAAGGCACACACAGAAATAGGGAGGATGTGATAATCTTGAGAAGGCTCTTGAGATATACCTGTTTCTATAGGTGGTGAGGTATATTACTGTCTTGCCCATACCATTGATTCCAGATGGGTTCTTTCCAGCCTTTCTACTGGAAAAAAATAACTGAATGTGGCACAACTGACTGCATTCGGTCCCTAAAAGGCAACATGGCATGGACCACAAAGGTAGCACACGTGAGACCTGGGCTCTCTATTTACCTCTGCTTCTAGCTCACCACGTGTCTCTGGCTGAATCCCTTATCCTGTTGTGCCTCCAACTCTTGTAATGTATTTCTCTGCAGTTTTTTTGGGGTTAGTCATAAGCTCCTGAGGATTCATAGCCTTGGGCTTGCAAGCCTTGTGTCTGTACAGCACCCAGTGGGCCCTGGTCTCATCCACGGTCTTCAGGGTAGTGATGGTTGGCACAGTAACACCAAAGTAATCAGGAGGCAGAGGGGCCACCGCTGATTTCTGAAAATGGAATCTGTATGTTGAGGTCTCCTGCGTCTCCCTTACTTTGAACTGAATAATTGTCTGCCTCCGAGTTGTCACCCTGGTCTCCCTATGCTTAAAAATACATCAAGTAAATGGGAAACAGAAAGGTTTTAAAGCATCCCAAACACATCACACTTCATCCTCCCAAACTCGGCCACCCTGAGGGTACCAAACCCATGATTTATTTAGGTTCAGGGCCTCCTGAAAGTGGGATTTTCAAGTTTGGGAACAGAACTGATACTGGGTGACTTAGGTGCCTGCTCACTGAATTGACATATCCACTTCTTACCAAGAGCAACTGCTTGTTCATCCACAAGGTGAAATGCAATAATTTAAAAATGCTAAAATAATTTCAAAAAGCAAAGAGCAGAAATTATAGCTAGATGACTCACAAATGGAAATAAATGCACAATATAAATTATGCATTGCAGTCATTTGTTCAGCTATAGTAATAAGGTCTTTGTGGGCAGGCATAGTTACTCTTACAACCTGTACATAAGAAAAAAAATCATCCCCTAACAAAAACATTCCCAGGAAATTAATATTTTTTTCAAATTATGACATTGCTCACTGTTTTATGGAAACCTGAAAAGTTTAAAATATATATTCAGTAACATATTTCTTTTAGGAATTATTCAATTTTTTTGCACTCAGAAGGTATGTGGGATCTCTCTAAAAGCAACCCCAACATTCCACTCCCCCCCAGCCCTAAGCAGGGTCTCTTTTTTGGAAGCAGCCCACTAACAACTTAAAAATGTCTCATGTAAAGCTGCGTGGCTTTCTGACCCTGTCAGCTCAATCAGGTGCTATAGCATTAGATGTAAGTGTGAACTGCCAGATTCTGTATTTCCTTACTGTTGCTGTCTCTGAAATGCTTCATTTCACTTACAGTTGTGACTCCAGGTCTCTGAAACCATCAGCAGCTTTGCTTGCTATCATGCCCAGTTATCTCTGCTGGTGCTGTGCTGGGAGGAAAGGGTTTTAACCCCAGCAAGCCTGGGCAGGACAAGCTTCAAACAGAAAACATTTGGAATTGTTTTAAAAAACAGAGCCTCTGAAAATGAACCATCCTTGCAAATGTGGCTTAGCAGAGCCCTGCTGTGTAGAAATGGTCGGTGCTTTGCAAACTGCCTCCAAACTTCCTGGGACTGTTAATCCTCCCAGCACCACAGTGGCTTACAGGAGGATTTCCCTCATTCTTGCATGCTGGCTCACCTGCACTGTACAGAAAATTATTCAGCTTCAAAAACCAAGATTAAATCTCATGCAATGCCATCACAAGGCTGTGCATGCATAGCTCTCCTGCGTCCCATGCTGTCTTACTAAACCACAGTCCTTCACTGTTGTAACAGACAAAGCATCCCTATTAGCACTTTTTTTCCCTGTAGCAATATGTTTTATTTTATTCAGGGAAAATGGGGATAAAAACAACCATTCATTAATGAAAACACATAGGAGGAATTTTCAGAAACTGCTTCTGGGCAATTTTTTTCTTGGTTTTGTTGTTGTTTTGAAAGAAAAATCAAAAGATGCCAAAGAAAACATTTCATAATAATGGGAAAATATTTACATCTGCCACCATTCTTTCTGCAGGCAAAATCCCATAATTTCCCTCATGTGTTGTCCATAACAAATACTTTGCTGGAGCTGGGTGAAAGAATGGCTCCGCGGCATGCGCAGGAGTGTTTCTGGTGGGGTGGGCATCAGGCGTGTCCGTCAACGCAGCTGTGGCAATGCAGGACACAGAGCGGGAGCCAGTACTGCATGGTGCAGCCACTGTCCCGAGGGTGCTGCCATCCCTCGCAGCTCTTGTTGCCCTCAGGGCATCACCCGTCTCGGCCAAACATGGTCACATATTCAGGTTGTTCTTCTGTACCCACAGTGTTTCCAGTGTTGATGAGAAAACATTTCCCTTCCCTTGTAATGGGATAGAGGGCTTTTGTCTATGTGTCCAAACAGTGAATAAGCACGTTAGGACAATAGATTGGCAATAACTGAAGCCCTAACATTTTGCAGCAAGGAATTAAATGCCATAACTACCATCACACTGCAATCACATTTCTACATCTGCTTATTACCTAAATGGTGCCAGGATTCACTCTCTGTGCAGAACTGGCACAGACAAGCCCTGTGTTGGGAGAGGAGGAGGAGAGCCAGTCTGGGAGCACAACAGTGCAGTAGCACAGCATGGCCTGGCCACATTGGTAATGTCTTGCCCTCTTCTAGCTTCAAAATCGAGGCTGCATTGAAACAGAAGCTGCACTGATATTGCCTGCTGGAAGTAAATCCCAGACATCTCTCTGTGCCCACCCGTAAACCCTTCCTAGGAACTGCTGGGGGTGGTGGTAGGTGGCCTGTCCAAAACTGCACCTGGGACCCTCCCGCCAAGGTGACCTTCCTACCTAGCAGTGCCCATCTTACTAACGTGGATGCAGCTGGTTTTGGCAGAGCAAAAGAACAGCTGACAAAGGAGACAATCAGTAGGGCTAAAGATGCATGAGAAGGGGGTCTTGGAAAAGAGGCAGAGGCTGCAAAAACACTAGGTGACAGGTTTTGTAAGTGGCTCTTGAGACAGGACAGGCTTCTGTTGATAAATGTGACAGATATTGAGGAAAACAGGAGATTTTCATGCAGATGTCATTGGGATCCAGAGACAAATTTTTTTTGAGTAGACATCAGCCAGCAGTCCTTCCCTTTCGCTTCCATCACTGCCTCTTACAGTTACCCCAAGTGATTTAGATCAGCCACAAACAAAGCGTGATGGATTAACTCCTAACATCAGTGCGACTCTTTACTAACCTTCAGATGAGCAGCTCCTGTAAAAAACTAAGCTGCCTCTGAGCCACACAGATTATGGCTGTGCCAGTCAACTAAAAAAGATGAGGACATGGGGTAGTGGTGGCAGGAGGGTGTCCGTGCTGTGGGATTGCTTGCATGTCCCTGGCACAGCCCTGGGGCAGCTCTGGCTCTGCCACATGGCACCTGGGCACTGTGTGGGGTGAGCAGGATCCGTCCCTATGGACAGCGTGGGTGCTGGGGACAACAGAGTTTGCTGTAGGGATGCAAGCCAAGCCATGACTTCACCCTCCAAACTAGACAATGTTCTGGGCATGGAACGGCTTATTTACTAGTATGCATGTAGCATATTTGGGGAAAAAAATAATTCACCTTTCTGTGCAGCAAGACAGCAATGGAAAGGCTAACTCTGCAGAATGGTTCTTTGCTGCCTACAAAAGCCATGCTGCAGAAAACGAGTTGAACTATAATGTAAAAACGAGCCTTGTTCTCTTTGTTTGTTTTGTATGGCTTTCACACAGGTGAAAATATTAATTAAAAAGCTTTTTTCACCCCCCCTTAGTTTCTTGTCATTAATAAATATCCCTCTAAGAAATGCCCTCCAATGGCGATGGCATCTCAGTCAAATCTCTCCCTTGGGAAAAAAAAACAAAGAACAAAACAGGCAACCAGAATAAAGTATGTATTTCTTTGAAAACTATTGTATATACACAAATTGTTATGTCCTACTTTGTGTGCTTATTCTTTTCCGGGAGGCGATACTGTCTTCCAGATGTGGTTAACTTTTTTAAAAGAAGATAAAATTATTCACCCATCCTTCTTGTCAGCTGAAAAATATAGCAAAGTGTTTTTGTTTTTCCCAGCAGCTCAGTGTTCACAGTTTTCACAATGCTCCTGATACTATTATGTTACAAAATATTTTTTTACTCCCAGCACTTTTGTTAGAAAAGCTGCTTCTTCATGCATGAAGTTGCAAGGAATAGTTTCCAACTGGAAATTAAAGGTATGCTCTGTACAGGTGTGGTGGTTACTATTTTCCCAGCCCAGCCAATATTGATGCAAGAACTTTATGTGCTTCTGAGGCTATGTCACCAGTGGAAAACATTTTAAGATTTTGTATTATATGATTTTCCATTTAAAATGCAGTACTGTACTTAAAGAAACAACAATATCAAAAGAAAACAGTTTATTATAATAAAATCTGGTATCCATTTCACAAGGAGGGATTTCATCACCAACAATTAATTACAAGCAGGAGATGAGAACATACAAATAAACACAGATGTGACTGGGTTACAATACTTGTGGCAGCTTGTCGCCTGGGCATGACATTTGAAATTTGTATCCCAGGCCTGATCTCTTGGACTTATATCCACAGTTAAAATAAAAGTTAGATAGGGCACCAGAACTTGACATAAGGAGTATTTTCCATCTGGAAATTAAAGGTATGCTCTATACAGGTGTACGGGTACTATTTTCCGTGGGCTCATCAACATGGCGCTGTAACTGCAGCACACTCGATGGGGATGAAATGGAGATGCTAACACTGACCTGCTGCTCGCTGGATATGTATACATTTTAACAAGGGAGGTGCAAACATATTAGTGTCAATAAGTAATTTACAGATTATCATCAATGCACCAAAGTCCTTTCTATATCAGAATGCAAAACCGCCCCATTCAGCCACTTACGTCAGTTAACACCTCAGGCACGCACTGGAGTCTGTTGCTACACGTAGAGACGTGTTGTTCTACTTTAGTTGGTCATTTATCGTTTGGTTCTTGCTGATTCGTGACCAAGAACCCAAACACCCTGCCTTCACATGAGCCAAATAACAGTGGTCAGTAAACTGTGATTTTTACTTTCTCTGCTAATGGAATAAATGCTTTGCGAACATAGTGGAGAGAAGGGAGGGGAAGGAGAAGGGGGAAAAAAAGGGGAGGAGAAGGGACTAAAGCTGGGTTGAAACAAAGCTTTTTGTTCCACAAGTTTTTCTGTTCTTGGTGTTTATTGTGTGCAGGAGGAAGACATTTCACAGCAAGTTGGAATGATCCTGACATAAATCATCAGACCATTTTTTCATGTCATGTGTTATAGACAGTTTTCATTAGGAGATTGTTAATTAGTTGACAAGATCTAACGATCTGCATTTGTTTCTTTCATAGCTTACAAGTTGCCACCTTGTAAGACTGTCACTTTAGAGACTGTGTCAGCTCTTCTTCTGGTGATTTCTTATCCTGCTAAGAATTGAGGTGCTGGGAGGTGTTCCCGCACCCAAGCCCAGGGAGATGCTCCCTCCCCTGGGCTAGACCTATAGGAATGACTGCTTGGGCAAGACTTCATAAACAGGCCCTGTTACATCAAGGAGAAACTACACAAGGTGGGTACAGTACTACTTACTGTGAAAAAGGATGCTGACGATACCCATTGGTATCACCTGGTGTTACCCTTGAGGACCCCATGTGTATGGGTTCAGCTGGAGTTTATTTGAAACCCTCACCTGCCTGTTTCTTAGACTGTCATCTCAATTCTGTTTTACAAAAACTACTTAATAAGCACTCCTTGTTTCCCTTCCCCACACTTGGCTTTCTAGGCTCTTGTTGTACCTGCCCTCAGTTGTGCCTTTCTGAAGACTGGAAGAGGATAAACGTGTGAAGTAGGTGTCCGTCATTAAGGCCTCATGAGCACTGGAGGAGATTTTGCACACTACTTTGTCATACCTCTCTAGGCCCTGATGCTGCAGAACTGCAACATATTAATTTGTTGTTTTAGATCATTCAACACAGTAATTGATATTCTTATCTTACTTCTTCTGGATGCTGTGCAAGAAGTTAATTGTGATTTCTAAATGTAATGATACAATACCAGTATTAGCAACGTTGGGAATGATAAAGTTATTTCAGTCAACTAGTCTCTCCCTAAAGGCCATTTTATTCAAAAGTGGTTTTGAGTACACAGTATGTTAAATGGTATAAGCAGGTGCCAAAAAAACTGTGTTCATGGACTTCAGGTCTGAAACTGGACATTTAAAGTCTGCTGGTTTACAGTGAAAGATTGCTATTTTTTATGCTCTAATTTTGGCCATTTCCATCCCCATTTGTCACTATTTCTGTATAAGCACAGGAATCTTGCGTGGTTTGACACTTGTGGACAATCCTGTAGTCCAGGATGTAGCCAGTGGCTCATCAAGCCAAGCATCCAGGCTCAAATCTGTGGTGAAGAGTTTGCAGCAGCGTGGAAGAGATGTGTTTGAAATCTGAACAATCAGAGTAAAAACTTGCTCCGTTTGCGGAGCACTGCAGGGTGCAGCTGTAGCACAGCCCCGGCAAATACACAGACAAGCTCTGCACGAGAGAGGAAATAATTTCATAATTTCATAACTTATGTTATCTACATTGTGTTAAATGTTGTAAGTATGAGTAGTTTCAGGTTTTAATGCAGTATGATGTAAAAAATGGTTTGTTTTTAGCAGAAAGTAGGTCTCGTGTCTCAGCAGCAGAAGGGAAAGATGAGTGGAGAGCTGGATTGCCTGTTCTCAGTAATCACCATCATTAGCTTTTCTTTGGAGACAGGCATGCAAGGAGAAGCCAGGAGAGGCTGAGCATACTCTCTCACTGCCCGTGCTGCGACAGCCTGGGAGCCTGCTGGAGACGAGGGTCTGGTTGGACAGGCTGGGGGTGAGCCTGCATCTCCCCACGCCGTGTATTTCCCCGTGTTTCTCCATGCGCGTCTTCAGAAAAGGGCCAGAGGAGCAGACCCGGGTGCTCTGAAAGTGTAACAGGCTTATACAGAGCTTGCTGAGTGTGGGTGGGCATTTGCCTTCTACTGGTGTTTGCCTTCACCCCAGTGCAGAGACCACCCCATCACAGAAAACCCCCAGCACAGAGACCAAACCCTTCCTCACCTGCCTGCTGAAACATTTGGGCAGACTGAAGTGCTTTACCTGATGGTGAAGAAAGCCATGTTCATTTTGCAGTCACTATCTGTTTCTGTTGCCATGGATACAATGAAGCAATAACTTTATTCAGGATTAGCTATTTTTACTGTAATTACACAACAGAAAATTATTAGACTGTTCTTCCTTCCATCTCATGCATAGTTTGTTTATTTATGTGGTGCTTCAGGTGCCTGTACTGACACCCCAAATGTTTAGTTGCTTGTGATTTGGGACTGCTGCTCTGCCGGGGGATGTGCAGCACTGGCAGCTTTGGGGGTCCGACAGCTCAGGGCGCTCTTCTGAAATTGTATTTGGGGGTCCAGCTGTGCACACTGCTGCAGGGCTTCTGAAATCTTTCTGTGACTGTGGTGGCATGTGGCTGGAGTAGTTCAGGTCAGTGGTAGGTGGTGAAAACAGGAATTAACCCTGATTTTTGATGGCTGTGATTCTCCAGGATCCTCAGTCAAGATCTCTATAGGAAAAGTCCTACAGAATTTAACAAAAATGTAGTATCTATGGATTTTGGTAGATTTTTAATAGCCCTGTAAGATTCAGCTATGGAATTGTACAGAACAGCAAAAGAATCATTAAAACATAATATATTTTTATTTGCTTCTGTTAGGCTTTAGAGACATTATGCTTGGCTGCTGCCTTCGTTTTTCCAGCAGTTGTGTAGCTGGTGGGTGCAGAAGCTTGTGTCCTCACCTTGTGGTACACGCAGGGTGACAGGGTCACTAGCAGTTCTGTGTGAAGGAAGGTCTGTGGAAGCAGAGCGGAGGGGAAAACCTGTCAGGCAGTTAGCATTAGGAAGTGTGAGTTTGCCAGCCATGATGGACAGGCAAGTGGACACACTGCATGATAACCAAATGCCAGGGAGATGCTCCAGGAGGGGCGTGGAGGGGTGTTCAGGTACCTGGGGGCTGGCATTCTGTCAGGTCAATGAAGCCCAGAAACTCCAAGTTTCTTGATCTGTCCGGAGGTGTCCAGCCAGGTATTAATCCATACATCATCCTGTACCAAATATGAGGGGGGAGAGCATTATCATGTAAACCACAAGCAAATGCCCCCTCACAGCATGTGTTTCCTGTGACCCAGGCAGCTCTGTGCTGCACTCCACATCTGCCTCAAAATTCATAAACAGAAAAAAAATCCTTAAAAAAAGACCATAAAAAATCCCTTTTTTTAAAAAAAAAAAGAGCGTGGAACACCACCCCACACACACCCCCCTCACTGGACATGAGGAAGTGATCAGGGTTAGATCTATGCTGATCTAATAGAGAGAGGATGTTGAGCCAGGATTTGAGAAACATGGATTAAATTACTGAGTTTGCCCTGGCCTCCATGAGGCTGTGCCTGACTCGGTTTCTTCACCCTGCCCCAACCCACCTCCTTGCACTGGCCACACTCGGCTGTGCAACTGGGACCTCACCGGACCCCACAAAATTTCTTTGCTTTTCACCTGTGTTTTGTATTTCATCATGGTTCAGGGAGAAGACTGTATGCTTAGGGAGTCTGGTGGCTGCTTTCACTAGTTCATAACAAAAATTATTTTAAAAATTGCCCCAAAGAGAGTGACATAAAAGGACATTTGAACTGATTAAAGCTTTGGAGAATTGAGTGCTTTATTTGGTGCATTTTACAAATGAAATTTTTAATCTCAATGCCGTTTTTCTAATTTTTCAGTTTACAAAAAGTGATTGAACTTAATTTACCTAAACTTTCGGCCATCTTAAGGTGTTTCAGGACTGCATATTTCATAGCTGATGAGAAATATTAAAAGCAAAAATAAAATGGGATGAATGATTCAATGCAGAGCATTAGAAGCAATTCCAGTTTCTGAGAAATAGAAATTCTGAGAAATTCCAAATTCTGAGAAATTAAATAAATAAGAATGAAAGAAAAAACAGGTCATTCTCCTGTATGAGAGCCCTGCTCCAGCACTGTTGCTAACTCATAGGGAAAATTTCAGAGAATTTGTAGTTACTCAGTAGTTTTTCAGAGAAATGCCACTAAAAATGTGAAAAGTGTTGTACTGAAAATGTATTTTAGATTGGAACATGGAAATTCTTGGATGTATGTGAAGAAACAAGGAAATAAATAGGAAGGTCATTTAAAAAACGGTAAAGAGGCAACTGCTAAATTATCACCTTCACCCACTGAGCTGTGTGAACCATATCTTTATTGTCATCAAATAGACCCAAGTCTCTAATTTCATTGTTTAATATTAGAAGCTGACTCCATGTGAGTAAGCATGACCTGCTCTTCCAATTTCCTGAGGACTGGTTCACTAAGCAGAGCAGAGATGGATATCCAGCTACATTTAGATAGTTAAATTTAGGCATCTTATGTTTGACATTTAACTTTCATTTGATCAGAATTATTTCACAGGATGTGCTGTCTTCTCTACTGAGGCACATGCCAGCATTCACTTTACTTCCATTAATATATCACTCTTAATCAAAGCTGGTGTTCAGACCTCTCTGCATCTTTGTCATCTTGCCAATCATTAATGCTCTTCACAGGAGTACATTTTTGCCCTACTTAGTATGCCAGCTAAGTTTGCCTGGGTCCTTTGAGAGCCTAGTGGGACACATCCCTGTTTTCCATCTGCCTGCTCAAACCTACAGGACTGCAGTTCATTCGCACTACTCTGAGAGACCAGGAACTGGCGGGAGTCTTATCTTTAAGCAAAAAGCAGACTTTTCATGGCATTAACAGCAGGACTGAGAAATTAAGTATCTAGTTATATAAGGCCAAGCTTGACAGCACCCTTAATCCAATTAAAACTGTGTCTAAAATACTGTTGTTATTTTGGCCTAAGTGATTAAGCACCACTTGAAGATGCTTAGGACAATCAACAAATAAATAATGATTAGGATGTGAAAGGAAGATCTTTGGTTTATAATCAGTTAAGACGTACAATTGATTAAGACCTATAAACACAATTGTCTCCACAACCAGAATTCTTCATTTTCAAAAGACCAGTCCTGTGCTTTAAGTTTGTTATCACTTTGCAGCAGTGGATGTTAGTTGAGCAACATGAAGATTTTAATTAGAGCCGGAAACTTATACATGAAGAGATTAAAATAAAGAAGCAAAAATGGGGTGATTAATGTATTTTATCAGTTTTAAGGGTTCTCTTAAAGCACTTGATCCCTCTTTCCTCAGGTCACTGTGTTTACAGATTTTAAAAAATGAGAAATACATTTTGGGAGCCAATTAATTTTTTTTAGAGATACTCTTCTGATTTGTATTTGTCAATGCACAAACCCACAGACCTATTGCTGACCACATTTTCCCAAGTTGAAAGTACATTTTAATAACTGAACTCTACATACCCAATGTCAAGGAAGTTTGTGCAAATTCAATTTTACTTGACAAGTATAACAAGATTATAACTATGTGGAAATTACTTTAATGGACCTAGATTTATTTGTTTTAGGCTGAAAGCTAATCTAGAGGAAATCTTTGTGGAGTTTAGTGATGATAAAAAAAAATTATGTTGTGAAGCACAATAACATCCATTTGCATTTTCCCACATGAATTTAGCTCTTTAATCCTTTGGTATTTGCTCCATGGGAATTAGCAGGATTAAGCCTTTTTATATTATTTATTCAGCAAGGAGTTCCTTTCATTCTCTATTCCACATAGCTCTGTTCCTGCCAAGCAGAAGCCATGGTTCTTTGAGATTTCAGGTCTTCAGGTTTAACTCTTCAGCTTTATGTAGAGAGACTGCCTTCCTCTCCCTTCATTTCATGTCCCCTAATTTATCATCAGCACCCCTTGCTTAATGATCAGAGTCACTTGTGTCAAAGGATGTTCCCATGGTCAAGGCTCTGTGGCAGTGCAGTTATCTCTTGGGCTGTGGAGGAGACATTGCAGGAAAACCCACTGACTGTGTTAGGGTGCAGTTACCCTGGTCTAGAGCAGGTCTGACCAAGCACTGTGTGATCCAAGTAGAGTGCCAGCCATTGGCTTCAGCTGATGTTGTGGTTTTGTGTGGTGGAAGCGTGCTGGGACTGTAACCCAGAGGTCGATGGATCAAAACCATCCTCTGCTACCAAACAGACCCACCACATAAAACCACAACAGTTGGTCTGGTTTTCTTCTTGTTTTTCCTTCTCCCAGAACTGATTTTGGTCACATTTGCCCATATAAAAATGATGCCATTGGTTGTCATCAGTGGTTGCTAAAAAAATAAGTTTTTGTGCAGAAGACTGCAGATGGGAATGTAAGGTGTGGGAGGAAGATACACAAAACCAGAAGAGGACAATGACAGAACTGGAAAATGTGAGAGAAGAAAAAGAGTTTGGGAGGACAAGAGGATGTCGGGATGGTGACTAGCTTGGAACAAACTGCATGGAGTAAGGCCAGGGAAGAAGATAGTGGGAAACTTGAGGGACCCTTATCAGGAACAAGAAGAAATATCATGAGAAGAGCAGAAAGTCTTATGGATGCAATAAGAAGCAGATGTGGTTTTCTTTTCATGAAGGAAAATGTGTACATGTGACACACTGAAGGCAGATTTGCAGGTAAATGTGACTCAGATCTGCAATCAAGTGAGTTGATTTTCCCCAAGCTGAAGTTCTACCAGCTGCAGCATCCAGTCATCCCTGGCTGTGTCTCTAAAGTATTTGAAAGGCATTTCTGAGGCTGGCTGCATTTACCTGCAGTGTATCAGGCCAGTGACATGCAGAGTCTAGGATCTCTGCATGGGTCCAGCCTGTCCTTGCAATCACATTATGTGAAGATGTTAGTTAGATTATGACACTGGGTGCCCACAGCCCAGCTAGTGTTTTGTTCTGCAGCAGGTGGGATTCACAGCAATCTGGGTTTGGCTCAGTTTGGATGTACAGGTTGGTGGAGACCATGCCAGGCTTCACACCTCTCCCAGGACTGGCCAAGTCACATACAGCATAGACAAGGATCCTTCCGTTCCCTTTGCAGACCAGGTGGACACATGACATCACGTATGGCATACACTAGGTTGAAGGTCTAAAGTTTGGACCATTTTTTGCGTTCTTCTGTTATGGAGCCTTCTTTGGAGATTTTGCAAGATTCGTTCCCCTGGGACATTCCCCCACCATACAATGTAAAGTGGAGTTCAGCTCAGATCTCCCCAGTGGGGCAACTGAAATAAATTTGGCCTAGGTTTCATCTGGAATCACTGCAGAAAAAGAGGCACCTTCAGGCAGTGCTTTTATCTTCTGTATGGATAGCTAGCACAGGTAGGGTACTCCCAGGTTGGATTTTGGATTATCTGCATGTGCTGAAGTTATATAGAGTGGAGAAAGACAGACCTCAAACTGGCCTAGTGCAGACTGGATGGCCAAATATATGGTTAAAAATTGTGGAGATAAAACTCAGTGTATGGTGTGCACACACATCTCTTTATGAATTAGAAAATTTATTTCAGTTTGTGGTAGCAATTTTATTAGAAGAAGGTGTGGTTTTGTTCCCTATTGTGGCATCAGAAACAGTCTAATATTTTAATGGAAAATGGTATTACATTTAAATTTGTGGAAGATTAGATTGGGTGTTTTCCAGAGGTACGGTCATTTCTTTAAATCTGCTTAGTTCTTCTGAGTTGTCATTGTTGAAGATCAAACACCTTCCTCCCCACAACTTCTTTTCTTCGTGAAGGTATAACGTGTATTAAATCACATCCTTTTAGGAAATGTGTTTTATATTATTCATATCAGATTGTTTGTGAACAGTAAGCCATTTGTCTACAAAAATATTAATTACTTATGGGCCAGACTTTTGTATGAGCTTGTATTTCTGTATTCTTATCAGGAGTTCTATAAATAATAAATGCTGCTTTGTATTGTTATCTGTTGTACCAAACATGAGCCCCGTCTGAAAGCATTTCCTCCAGCTAAGTATTAATTCAACACACACTCCTGTCTTTCTGTTTTCAACACCTTTTTTAGGATTTGTGAAGGCAGACAACTAGTCCCTTTAGGCTCCCTTAATGGAGAAAAATGGGCACTTTTACAATGCAATTCAATTGCCCTATTGTGGACATTTAGTAAAGAATAAGATAAATCACACCCTGTCAGTGACTCTCTCCGAGAGAGCATATACCACTAAATCATAGACATGTGGTTATGAGTCCACCCTTTTTTTGAAGATGTGTTAGTATGTATCTATATCTATGTGTGCTGTGTGTGTCTATATGTGTGTGTATACATACACATGCAACACCATACATATACATTGGCTCTTAGTTGAATATACCCTTGAATTTTATAGTCTTACTACTCCTGATGCATAATTTCTTGGTCATCTCCCAGACTTTAGCTTCCTTTTACTATGCAACAGTATGATCAGGCTGAAATCCTTTCTTTTCTTGGTGAGATGAAAAGCTCTCCTTTCGTGTGTCTTTGTGCAGGACCAGAAGTCACCCCAGCCTCAGGACAGGAGCATTGGAAAGTAGAGCAGGGAAACTGCAGCTATGAACCTGTGACCAGCACTGACTGGTAGGAGAGTTGGAGGGCTTTACTCACGGCTTCCCATGGGCAGGGGGGAGGGAAAAGCCCCCCAGTCTCAGGGAAACTAACAGCTAAATCAAGCACTTGGATTTTTTCTTATATTTAAAAAGGACCTTCCATCAGAAAGATGCTGGTATGTTTTTGAACTGGTGTGTTCTATCAAGAGTGCATGCCTTGAAGTGAGATTTCAAATCAGTTTTGTCTTCTATCCTTAACTTCTTAGGCAAGATTTGAAGCCCTATGGCTGATGCTAGCTTCTTCTGAATTTCCTTCTGACTTATGACTGGGACTGGATTTGGGCTATTTGCTGTTTACAAGTCAACAAATATTTGGGCATGTATATTGTGTCTGCAGCTAAAGTACAGGTGTTCAAGGAGACAGCTCTCCCTCTCTCCTCAGGCTGGTTCATTCAGACATGTACGGAGAAGGGAAGCCAGAACAGGTATTTGTTTTCTTTGTAGAAAGATCTGTTACCCAGGCAATTAGCCTTGGCATGCTAATGAGTCTTTTTTTCCCTACATCTTTTTGAGACATTCCCATTCTTCCTCTTTTTTTCTGAAAGTCCAAATGTGCAAATAATTAGTCACCTCTGTCTCCCCTGATGAGGTTCATTAACCATTGCTGGGCCATAAATTGAGATTCAATACGAGTTTCCTGAAGTCAGAGCAGGCTGAGTCATTAAAAAATGGTACACAATGTGGTGGGATGTAACTTTCTGATCCTGTCATAGATAAAGACTCCTTTACAGCACTCATAAATGACTCATGCAGTATCTTTGATATCTGGAGAGTTTGTGGCCCCTTTGGTTACTGTTCAAAAGATTATCAGTTGTGGGTGATTACCTTCTTAACTGAAATGTCTGATTTTTCTGGAAAGGAGAAGAGCCTGGAGGACTGGAGCCTCTTCTCAGTTGTTAAAAGCAGCTAATCCAGAAAGCCTCTGGTATTGTTCTTTCATTGCATCAGAAGCAGAAGCTCTGCAATGAGTTTTCAATCTTTCCAGACAAGCACAAAACCAGCAAAAAGTCTGCCACGTACCCCTAGATACTTTTGCAGCACCCAAGCAGTCACTGGCTGGTGCCGTCTGCTTTTGCATTGCAATTACTGCTTGCCCTCAGCAATAAATGTGCAGATCCACCAAGTTTCATGCATTATATGTGAGACTAAGTTATCTGGCCCTCCTCACTCACCCCGTCTGACATATTTCTGTCTCGTGTACTATGAGTGTCTCACTCTCTGTTCCCATTTACCACACACATCAGATCAGCATGTGCCTGATCTCTATGTTCTTTACACCAGTGTTTCCCTACCATCTGGAGTGCCAATCCCTTGCTCACCTTCCCTTTGTCTGTAAGCAGGCAGGTTATCAAAAAGAAATGCTAAAACTACAGAGAAATGGAAACTGTCAAGAAGGGAGAAAACAATGGGTTAACTAAGGAAGCTGAAGAGACCAGGGAAAAGGAAAATGAGGATAATCTTCTATATCCATCGAGCAACTCCTTGAATCCTTAGTTCCTCATCTATTTGGGGGAGCAGATATAAGGTAAGCAGCCTCATCCAACACGAGTGCTAGCAAGAAGTAACAGGGACAAGCAGACATCTCTCTGTGCCTACTTAAGCCTATAGGCTGAAAGAATGTATCGAAGATTGGATGAAAAAAAAGGGAACTTTCTGAAACACCCCCTCCTCCAGTAACTCTTGAGCCTCTTGGTTAACAAGAACAAGAGAAGGGACCTGAAAAGGCATTGAATCTGCTTCTGAAGAAACCCTCATGGGGATGGAAATGGCCAGTGACTCCTCAGATATCACTCAATAACAGCTACTCCTTCTGACAGCACCATGGCCATCCCAGCCCCAGCCCCTTTCATGCTGCGTGTTTTCTGCCCTTCCCAGACCTCCTTGTTCTTTGGGGGCTGGAAGGCTTAGTGTGACACTGTGCTAAGGTCTGAAGGTAAAAACCCTCTGCACGGAAGCTTGAGCAACAAAGAAAGTTTGAGTCAAGGAGCTGGTCTGACACCTGGGAAGAAATTTGGAGGAGTAAGAGCAAACAAACTTTGGAGAAAATTTCTTTGTTCTTGGAAGTGCTCAGTGAGCATCCTTCAAACCCACAGAGCTCGCACCTTGCTCCTCCAGCTGCTTGTGCTCATCCCTGTGCTGAGTGCAAGACACGAGGTCAGGTTTCCCCTGTGCTCACAGCAAAAGAAGCTATTTTGAAAATGCTATTCTGATGTCACTCAATTCCTCTCATGAAGTCATCGCTTAATACTTGTTGCTATAACAACCTGTGTTACTCATGCAACACAAATGCCTACAGGCGTGTCACTGTTGTGAAGTTCACCTTTAAAACATTCATTTAAAAATATCTCCCCGATGTAATATCTCAGTGGGACAAAACACACAGCTTTAGAGAAATATTATTTTTTAAGAAAAGCCAGCTCCAACGCATCCTGTGCTGTCTGAAGAAAAAAAATAAGCAAACTAGAAGAACATTCTTTGAGTGAACCAGCATTTTTGCTGAATACTTTACTCTTTTATGTTCAATATTTCCAAAAGCTTTTTCCAGAGCTCATTTTAACTGCTTAATTTCTGCTTTTGAAAGTCTCATTCTGTGTAGGGGAGCTCAAACAAAGCACCTTTGACTATTGTGGTCAGATCTGTGGTTTTCTGTATTTATATTTTTTAAAGAATGGTGACAAACAGAGCAATTGCCCCAGGGAACAATGTTTATCATATTTCTGGGCATTATTAAACTCATGTGAAATATATATCTCTTTGGTAACACTGAAGACTAGCAGGGAAAGATACCAGTACAACAGATCACGTTATGGATGGGAAATCCCTTTCAGTGGTGTTTGAAATGCTGGTGCTGGTTTTGGACCAACATTTAACTCCATGGAAGCAATGACAGGGTGTAAGAATGACAGCAAGCCAGACAGATTTAATAATCTTCTTGGAAATATCTTAGAATCATAGAATCATTAAGGTTGGAAAAGACCTCAAGGACCATCAAGTACAACCGTCAACCCAACACCACCTAACTCACTAAACCATGTCCCTAAGCACCACATCTCCACGTTTTTTGAACACCTCCAGGGGTGGTGACTCCACCACTTCCCTGGACAGCCTGTTCCAATGCCTGATCACTCTTTCAGTGAAGAAATTCTTTGTAATATCCAGCCTAAACCTCCCCTGCCGCAACTTGAGGCCGTTTCCTCTTGTCCTGTCACTTGTTACTTTAGAGAAGAGGCCAGCACCCACCTCACTACACCCTCCTTTCAGGTAGTTGTAGAGAGTGATAAGGTCTCCTTTCAGCCTCCTCCAGACTAAACAGCCCCAGCTCCCTCAGCCGCTCCTCGTCAGAACGGTGCTCCAGACCCTTCCCCAGCTTCGTTGCCCTTCTCTGGACCTGCTCCAGCAGCTTAATGTCCTTCTTGTGGTGAGGGGCCCAAAACTGAACACAGGATTCAAGGTGTGGCCTCGCCAGTGCCGAGTACAGGGGCACAGTCAGTGCCCTAGTCCTGCTGGCCACACTATTTCTTATGCAGGCCAGGATGCTGTTGGCCCTCTTGGCCACCTGGGCACGCTGCTGGCTCATGTTCAGCTAGCTGTCGACCAACACCCCCAGGTCCCTCTCTGCTGGGCAGCTTTCCAGCCACTCTGTCCGGAGCCTGTAGTGTTACAGGGGGTTGTTGTGACCAAAGTGCAGGACCCGGCACTTGGCTTTATTGAACCTCATACAGTTGGCCTCAGCCCATGGGTCCAGCCTGTCCAGATCCCTCTGCAAAGCCTCCCTACCCTCAAGGAGATCAACACACCTGCTCAATTGGGTATCTTCAAACATTCTAGGGTGTAAACAAGCTCATTGAAGTATTTGTAGTCTTGCGTTGTCTCTTACTGTGGTGGAGTTGGGGGACCCCATGACTGTGCTGCCACACATCTCAGCACTCATCTCCTGCTCCTTTCCCGGTCCCACTCCCTGACAGCAAACCCTCTACAGATTGCTAACAAAAATCTAAAACTAATCAAAAATCTAAAATGGTGCCAACAAGCATGGGTAGGTCCCCCAGAGACACCTTTCTCTCTGCATTGACTCTAGGAGAAGCCTAGGGAGAGAGGTCTTTGATTGCAGGGCCAGAAGGAAGTGTGCAAAGCTTGGATGGGATTGTCCTGGACTTGGTGGCTTCTACCTGTGGTGCAGGCACAGCGACAGCTTTGGGGCATTGTCCCTTATCTGATGTAATATATGTTGTCTGAGTGTCGTAAGTTTGAGGGATGAGCACTGTAAAGTCACGGCTTTCATGAAATACGCACAGGCTTTCAGACACAGTGTATTTTAAGGGTTAGTTGTTATTTTCACTCATTGTTTTCCACCAGGTTTTAAAATGGATTTTATAGTTTTTGAACCTTTTGGAGCTCAAGCTAGTTTTATTTTACTTCACTTTTCTATAAAGGGCAGCTATGAAGTGCTGGTAAAGGGGCATCTGTTTGTCTCTGTGAAGCTGGATACATATGTGACTGGTACTTGTATTACACCAGGACTCCGCTCCCCACTCGCATCCCTGGGGGTGCAGATCCCTGCTCTGGCAATGGGTACACCTAGCAGGGGACGAATGACCCACAGGCAGCCCCTATGTCCCAACACACAGCACAGGGGTCAGCCTGGAGCTTTTTGTGGGGTGACATTCAGATGAACCTTGCCTCCAGCATCATTCGCTATTATGTATCCAGCAATAGATTTGGATCCTGTCTTGACAAATGTAAGTGGGCTAAACTCTCCAGAGGGGAGAGTTTAATCAGTGGAAGTTAAAACCTAATTCTTTTGTCTCAAAAAAAAAAAGTTTCTTCATCTTCGGAATTCATGGAAGCAACCTATGAAATGGTACCCACTTATCTACTGTGTGAGGTTCATGCTTGGAAAAGAAATAAAAGTAAGGATAAGAAGTACTTAAAGACAAGTCTTATTTCAGAGAAGTAAAACTTCCACTAATGGCTTCCTTCTTCCAGTTTTCAGTCAGATAAACTTTACAGTTTAAATGTGATGCTCTAATCAGGGACTTTTATAAATTATAATTTTTGTTTTGTTTTGTTATAGACAGCTATTTCAGAAAAAATGCCATGGAATCAGTCCAAACAAACATATTAAATAGATGGAAATATCAAACACATGTACAAAACAGTCTTACACCTCAATAAAAATACTGAGTTTGGCTTGCATGCCCATGCAGTCCTGTTCACGTAACACTAGTTTAGCTGCAGGATTCATGAGTCAGTGTTTCTACTGTCAGGTTTCTGAAATGTGGGCTGACAGCACTTAGCTTGGCCAGTACAATTTCACAACAGCTGGAGTAAATGGTTGCTGAAATTCTTTTCAGTCCTAGTTCAAGATCAGGGAAATAAGCTGTGGGAGTATTGCCTGATTGCCACTTATGAGACTGACTTTTAAAATTCTTGTTTCCATGTCATTGCCACTTGAGCACACTGTTCTGGCTCTCCTCCACGTCTCTTCAGTTACACTATCTGACCTCAGTATTTTGTGATTAACGTTGTTAGTGATGTAACTTGCCTTGGAAATGGCAAGGGAAGAGAAGCAAAGTGTTTTTGCTGAGGAACCCAAAGCAGTACACATCAGGATCTGAGCACAAAACAAATGACTGAGCTGGGCGCATCTGGGTACACATTTTAGCCACATCCTTCCCTGGGTTGTACGCCCCACCTCAAAAAGGGCCCCCCCACCTCTGGCTTTGATTGACTTACTGGATTTGCAGCGCTTCTTTGCTATGACCTCAGGAGGCAGCAGGAGGATGCAAAAGGCTGCAGTGGCCCCATTGCATCTTTGAGGCATTTTACGTCATTCTGGACTTGAGACTGCACAGAGATATTGGGAAACTTCATGAACAGGGATTTTATTAAGTTAAGGGAGAGGAGGAAGGACAACGGTGCCCAGATGATGGCACAGCCTTGGCCATGTTGGCTCTGTGGGGTGGGCGAGAGGGGGGCTACAGAGAAATCAGGAGCCTTGCTTCAGTGCCAGAAGGACATATGACAGGGAGGAAAGGAGCTGGTAATGGGGATGCTGAGCAACTTCAGTCATGGTGTCAGTCTCTTGTGGAGCTGAGACAGGCTCACCGCATTTTCAGTGCACTTCAGCTCTAAAAATGAGGCAGATCTCTGTGCCATGACGTTGGAGCATGAAAAAGGACAATGTTCAACCCCTTTCTGCAGTACAAGGTGTATACCCTGTTCAGGTGCATGAGAAGCCTGTCAGAAGAGCTCTTACTTTGCAGGTGAATGTTAAAAGCTGTCTGGGGAGGAATGTCCATGGGTGATCTCTCGCCATGCAGCAGCCAGGTGTGGGTCCAGGGGCTGGCTGCAGCAGTTCAGTTTCTTGCTGAGGGCATCTCATTATCTTTCTCTGTCTGAATTACCAGGCAACTTCTCTTTCTACAACCGACGTCAAATTATGCCGGAATCAGCTATGCATTACCTGAAACTCTGAAAAAAGCAGCACTGTGAAAGTCTTTGGAGATTATTTCCTTCCTGAACTTCACTGATTGGGAGCAAACACTGCTTCCTTTTCTGGTTGTAGCTTGGTCCTTACCAATTCATGTCCCCCATAGTCACCAAAGAAAACACTGAAAGGAGAACAGTATCTCCAGATACGTGTCTGTTAGACTGTGAGGATACTACTGCTTTCTCTCTCAGTTCTCTTACATCTATTTACAAGTATTGCTCCTTGTTTGATGAATTTCTCCATTTGCTGTTCTCAGATTGTCAAAACAGATTGTGATTCTCACAAAAGTAATTGCCAGATATTTTTTATGATGTGCTGTATTTGAGCTGCAGCTTAATCGTTGAAGATCCTTGTGAAATTTTGGTTAAACTTTATTTCATCCCTTTGAAAAGTGCTTGGACTGGAGACAGAAATCGTGTGGTATGTTAATAGTTTACATTCATATCCCCATTCATATTAACATGTTCATTCAATAATATTAAAATATAAAATATTTTTTGATAATCTGTGTCATATTGCATGACACATGATTATTGCATAATCACAAAATCACAGAATCATTTAGGCTGGAAAAGAGCTTTAAGATCACCGAGTCCAACCGTAATACAAACACTGCCAAGTCCACCACTAAACCATGTCCCTAAGAGCCATGTCTACATGTCTTTTAAATACCTCCAGGGATGGTGACTCAGCCACTTCCCTGGGCAGCCTGTTCCAATGCCTGACAATCCTTCCAGTGGATTGGATAATGGATACAAGAAATCTTATTGTATTATGGCAAAGGGTTACATTCCCAATTAACACAACTCTAAACAAAATCACGGAAGAAAAATATCAAAACATAGTATGTTTTTGCTTTGTTTTATGAGTGTTTTAGATGGTTGGACAATTAACAACCTTCACTCTCTTAGGCTTGATGTCCCTGACGAGTTTTTAAAGTTACCTGTCTCTGCTTTTGTTTTGCTGGAATTGCCCTGCCTTGGAAAACTCACCTCCTGATCCTTCTTTCCAGTGGAAGTCAGTCCTGTGAAGGGAGACGGGAGAGCTCTTTTCAATTTATAATCTTATACGTTTGCCCATAACTGAAAGTGTCTGAATCAAGTTTCTTCCTTTCTCCCTGGTTCATGCACTGGAGTTTTCTCATCTCCTTTTTTAAAGCCATAATGATACGAGGCAAGAGCCCATTGGGTGCTATGAAGGGAGCTTTCTGGGTTTTTCTGGAGGTGGAGATATCACAACAGATGCAAGACTTCTTTCAAACTATCTAAATTATGCACTGAAAGCAGTATTCACTGTATAAAATATTCGTTATACATGTGTCTTGCCAAGTTCATATTTTCTAGTTTATTACGCCCTTTTCTTAGAGATAGCATGTGACATAGCAACAATTTAAAATTTGACACTTAGACCACTTTCTAAGTTACTCTCTCCCTCTCTGTTTTTTTCCTTTGTATCCAAAGGAAGATACAAGAAACCTTGAAATAGGTAGCCCAAGATAACCAGTTTCTGGGGAAGACTCCAATAGAAACTAAGCCCTGAAATGTTCAGACAAGGCTAAATCACAGAAATGTAAAAACGGTCCATGAGCCACAGTTCAAAAAGCCTATCAGCCCTTTCTAAGAATCTGTAAAGTGCACCTCTCAAGCAATACAAGTACATTCGCCTAACTCTACAGCATCTTCACATCTTTGTTAAAAGCATGAAGATACTAAAGAAGTTCTCAGAAGTCATAGACACTATGTCACTTGGGCAGTAAGTAGCCTTCAGATGTTATGAAAGAGAGTGAAAAAAACATTATTCAGCTTCTTTTAATACTTTTTTCTCTTTTATTGCTGTTTTTCCTTTCTGCTCTGTACAATTGGCATCTGGATTCCTTCCAGAATGTGAAAATTAAGCTACAGTAAATGGATGAACTGAGTAGATGGTTTGCCATAAGATTTTGATTTCCAGAAGAAATTATCTGTTGCCTCCAAAAGTAACTATCCATTAAGGAGATGCCTTGCACAGTGCTTTCTTTTGGATTTGGGAGAGATTCAAGGAAAGTGAATTACAGGATCGTTCAGGTCGGAAAGGACCTCAGGAGGTCTTTAATTAAGCCTCCTGCTTAAAGCAAGATCAGCTGCACGATCAGAGCAGGTTGCTCAAGGGTTTACTCATCAAGGCTTTCTGAGATTTTTTTTTCATATCAGATAGTGGTGCTGTTCTTCTAAAGTATTGTATTCTAGCTATTTGGAATAGAATACTCTCTAATCCTGGTTTCTTAGAGGCTCCCTTTACAGCATAAATGTCAGCTTTCACATGTGCCCTGGGCATTGCTGGCTTTCAGGTGTGGCAGCCTGAAAGTTCAAGCAGAATACCTCAGTTAATATCAAGGGATAATAGAATTACCACTGTAATGGTCAAAGAATGCAGGGAAGCAACACTTGTGGGTACAGGTAACACCTACATTTAATGTCTTATTAAACCAAATGAAACAGTTGAATAAAGGGATCAAACTTTCTGGATGAGTCCCTTTGTCATATTCACTTGAGGAACTCAAAAGAAAAAAACTTAAAACAGCAATAATATTTGGTGAATGGAAGAGTAAGGACTGAAGGAAAGAGAGCATCATTTCCTTTGGTAATGGAAAATTGCTTTGAAATCCTATATGGAAGGTGCTGGAGAATGTAGGTCCCCTGCAGGATTTCTCAGGCATCTTGGACATTTTAAACTCCTTTAACTCTGTGTAGCCCCATTGATTCTTCTGTAGAAAGATGAATACTAAAGCACAGTGAAGTCAACAAGACATTGGGAAACTGAGAACCTTAGAGGACTGAAAACAGCAAAGTGATACTGGAGAAGAAAGGGAATTGGGATGATCTGTGTTTCCCATTTTGTATTTACAAATGGGAGCTGTGTCAACTGGGGGAAAGAACAGGAAATGTCATCAAATTATACATAGTCAGATCAAACATACATAAATATGAGAAGCTGCGAGTTGCAGTAACCCTACTCTTTCAGGATACAGAAATCTACTGCCTTCAAGTTGAAACCAAAGGTAAAACTGTGAGAATGATGACTGTTTTCAGCACTGAATTTGGTCATTGTAAGATGCTAGCAGAGAACACAAAATTCTTCGTACTCTTCAGTCTGACTTAGAAGAACATCCCTCTTGCATACATGTTATAGAGCAACCACAAGTTTGAGTGTATGAAGGAATTATTGGATGAAGTTCTGTTTTCATCTAGGACCATTCTAGCCTAGTAACTACCACAGAGGCCCATGACAAAAATAATTGTCCTATGAAAGTCTCAGTCAAGCTTAACATCCACTCAAACAACACTGAATTAAACCTGTTGTTAAAATGCCAGCATCACCCGTTATTACTGACCAAATTGACGGGGTGGTCTCACCTTGGGGGCAGTGAGGGCTGGCTACTCTATGGGGAGAGACAAGCCGGGAGCCATGCATGAGCCAGTGCCAACCCTGCCCTCACCCACAGGCACAGTCCCACAGGAGCTGATAACGGGGTCTGACAGCCCCTGACAGGGCAAGCATGGAACTAGGGTCGTGATCCATAAGACTGCTCCAACCAGAAGAAGGAAACAGGCCCAGAGAAGGGGCCAGAAGAAGCAGCGACATGGCTCCAAAGTCTAGCTGTGTGAGTACACCTACAGCGGCACTCAGGCAGGGATTGACAGCTGAAATGGAGCTAATAAGGTGTCAGAGCAATGAGTTTTTTGCAGTCAAGAGAAGGAGGACAAATACATCTTTGTATCACAACAGTTAAGTGTTCTTTTTGTCAAGTGTTATTCCAATATCAAACAGCCTTCATAAATAATCTACTAATATCGGGCTTTCATCATAAGGTCACTTGCTTAATCCCACGTAGGCAATGACAAATGGCAAGCTGCGTCTGACTCAACTGTTTCTCTTGCACTCTCTCATTATAAGCATTTGGAATAAAACTGCACTATACCCTGCTGAGTAACCTTTACAGAGTGTGCTGCTTGTCGGGTAGGGTTCAAGGAAAGGCAGAGCGATTCCGACCTTGCACGAACAGAAGCCAACTTTTAACTGGATTGAATTTCCACAGTAAGGCTAGTAATTTTGGTACTAAACCGCAAATAACTACTGTTATAATTGTTTTCCAGCATCCACAGGTGTGCTGGCTGTCTTTCATCCTGAATAAAAGGACCAGGACTTCTGGTTTAAAAAGCTCACAATGTTCCTGCTCCTGCAAAGTTCACTGAAAGCCAGTGGGAATAATTTTTCATAGGTGCGTGCATCTCCTTATGAAAGGTCACAAACTTTATGTTCAGTCAGGTGTCTGGGAAAATCTATTCAAGGTTGAGATTAAGTTACCAGGCAAAGAATGTACTCAGTCTCTGGAATTTAATGGAACTCTCCAGTGTCCCACAAAAAATATGGAAATGGTCACACTGGTTCAGAGCAAATATCCACCTAGCTCAAAAGTGCCAGTAAGCAGATACCTAGAGAATCATAAAAACAGGAGAAGTCTGGGTGATATTTCTTCCTTCTGCCTTACCCCACCTCCACCATCTTCCACTCAAGGGCTTTCCTCTGCCTGTCCTGGCTTGTCTGTTCAGTAATCTCCAAGGGATTTCTCTTTTATGGAATTCCCTGTTTTCCCCTTGAAACCACTGTTTACCTGATATTTCCTTTCATTTTCTTGGCTTTTATAACTTCTACCAAACACTGAGCTGACAGTTTTGAGGAAATACCTGCTGTTTCCCAAGGCCACACTCCCAAGCCATTATGCTTGGCTTGGAAGCCAGCATTTTATGTGTGAATCGTTTGCCATCATGTGCCTCTTTTTTACATTTATCTGTATCACACCCCATCTGGTATCTCTTATCACTTATTTTCCTAAGGTTCTTCCCCATGCCACTCTGCATCACCAGCAAACCTCTCCACTGCTCTGACCTTATGAATATGGGATGGAGTTGGTCTGGAGGGATCCAGGGCTGGAAACTTTTTAGGTGTGCTACTTTTATCACTCTTTCACATTCTTCCCTCACACAGGACTATCTTTTCTTTCAAGCACACTCCCTGCATAAAACACATACAAATTTTAAAAATAGAAATTTATTTTAAATATTTTTTTAGCTTTTCCCCAAATGGATTGATGTCTTGGCTTCTCTGTGTTTATTTATAAATACGACATTCACTTTGCTCAGAAGGCAAATGGTTCTTAGCTTCACAAACAATGTTTTTTTTGTGTCTTCAGCATGTGTACCTTTCTGTGCATTCTCAAATATGTGTGTATGGAAATACTGAAATTAATATTTAATGTGAGTGCATTCGATTCTAGTCTCAGAAGGCAGTGGTCTTTTAATAATTGCTGTACTTTCAAATGTGGCTAATACTGGAAATGTAAGAGAACTAAACTACCAATTTGACATTCTGCCTTTCCCGTGATATTTTGTTTATTTTCACGTCATAGACAAAAGAGTGACTACAGGGACTAAACACACTGAAGATACAAGCTTTCCCTTTATGAAGCTGCAGCATAGTGGGCAAATAAAGCATTACATTACTTCTCTTGTATTATCTATGGATTTAATTTTCAGAAAAGCGAGCAGATTGAGGATCAATTTAACTTATCATTTACCAGTGCATTATTAGATTCAAAACAAGGGTTCATCCTGCTCCAAAATACAATAATGCATGTATTCTACTTTGTGACCGCTGCTCAGCCGCACGCAGGAAGACATTTTTCTCCAGGCAGACAAAAACTAAAATAAATTCTCTTTCTTAAGAACTCAGTAAATCCTAAAGCCTGACAAACATTACTGATCTACCTGTGCTCAGCAGTGCTGCTTGAGAAAGGAGATACCACTACACTGTCTTTTTTTCAATTAAAGACTTTTAAGTTAGTTCGACAAAGATAAAACAAATTTGGATTAATAAGCTGCACACAAATATGAAGTCTGTTGTCATAAGCCATTATAAATTATGTCTTATTATACAATTCATATCCACAGGAATTTAATGCAAATACTATAAACTTTATTATATTAATAAATTCATTTTTATTCATTACCTCACAGAGTTGAAAATATTCCTTCTTAGACCTCCTGCAGTAAGATTTAAACTACACTAGCAGCCACCATGCCTAGCTTGCAATGCTCTCCTAATGCCTGCGACTTCTGAAATCAGTGACATCTACCATGTTCTGGCTGACCCTAATTTAGTAGTTTTAAAGCACATATAAGTTAAAATCTTGGAAGCTGTCACCTGATATCTTGCTTCGTCAGACAACAAGGAGAAGGTGATTAAAAACGAACAGGACAGTGGTCCAGTCTAAAGATTAGAAACATACAAGCTGAATACCAAGATTTAAATGTGATCAGAGATCAGTATCTCCTATGACTGCTAATATTGGTATTGCAGAAATATTCTAACAGTGTATCATAGAATCACAGAATAGTTTGGGTTGGAAAGGACCTTAAAGATCATTAAGTTCCAACCCCCCTGCCATGGGCAGGGACACCCTCCACTAGCCCAGGTTGCTCAAAGCCTCATCCAGCCTGGCCTTGAACACCTCCAGGGATGGGGCATCCACAGCTTCCCTGGGCAACCTGTGCCAGTGCCTCACCATCCTCATAATGAAAAATTTCTTCCTAATGTCTAGTCTAAATTTACCCTCTTTTAGCTTATACCCGTTACCCCTCGTCCTCTCACTACATTCCCTGATAAAGAGTGCCTCCCCATCTCTCCTGTAGCCCCCTTCAGGTACTGGAAGGCTGCTATTAAGTCTCCTCGGAGCCTTGTCTTCTCCAGGCTGAACAACTCCAACTCTCTCAGCCTGTCCTCATAGGGGAGGTGCTCCAGCCCTCTGATATTAGACAAATATTAGAGTAAAAACTTGCGTTGTCCCATCCCAGGTCTTTCCATCTGGAAGCACCATAGTTCTGCAAAGAGGCATCATAGATGGCAAGGAGGAATGCTGGAGGTGCACCAGAGAGTGAACTCAAATGGATAAAATGAGCTAAAGGTAATTGCCAATTTACACTGCAAAGTGATTGTTCCTTTGGAAGTTATTTTACCCACAAATGCCGTAAGCAACTTCTGTCTAATATCAGTGAAAAAAACCCCAATAAACTAAACTTTTTTTGGCTCTGCCATGTTATGAATTTGTACGCTGTCACTGCAATGCTATGGTCAGTTTTTCCCATTCCTTAAAAACTTTAAAATGTTTTTACATACGATGTAAAGAAATAAAATATAAACATCTGGAGAGCTGCTTAGTATTTGTTGCTTGCAGTCTGGCCCAGGGGTACCACTTGGAGCTTCAGGCTCCTGTGATGCTAATTCTCATATGTGCATGCAAACAGTGACAAGTTGGTTTCTGCCTTTAGGAGCTTAGTGCTTGCTATAAAAACCCCATAAGGGACTGTCTCCTCATTGTGCATTTACATATTACTAATCTGTTAAGTCTCTAGTGTTGGGGTGAGGTTCTCACAACTGGCTCTTGTCCCATGCTCCCCCTGCATCTCTGCACCGTGTCGCCTGCTTGCAGAGCTGCACCTCAACATTTCTGCTGTAGTCTGCCCACCACCAGTCAGTGGTGTGAGGCACAGGAGGTTGCAGGAATGAAAGAAATGCTGCGGAGCCATGCGAAGATCATCAGTGTGCTGCCTGATGGAGACCTACCCTCAAGGGGAGATGGGATTCGAGGTGCTGCTCCTCAGGGCCAGCCCCCCATCATGCCTGTGTTGCTGTGACACAATCTGATGCAGAGGGCTGCATGCGTGGGAAAAGGATGCATCAAGAGATGTCTGCACAAGAGGATAGGACAGGAGGTGTCTTAAAAGACAGGGAAGCCCACAAAGGTCGTTGGACTTTGAGGACAAACACCCTGTGTAAAAGCATGTTTATTTCTTTTAAAAAGTTACTGGAGCTAAGCCGATACTTTAGGGACCGGGTGTTCAAATCCAGTACATCACAAGTGGATTGTTACTGCTTATCGTTACTTGCTTCATTAATGCTTACAAACTCCTTTGAAATCCCCAGATAACTCCTGAGCAGTAAACAAGCAGACATTGTCCTGTGTAGCAAAAACCTTTAGTTTCTAGGACATGAGGTGTTTGCCACTGACCTGCAGCTGAACCAGAGGTGAAGATACCTGGGGCAGTCTGCAGAGTGTCAGGGTGGATCTGCAGCCTTGAAGACCTTTTTTTGTTTGTTTGTTTAGTTTGACCTATTTCTATGTTTTTGTTTCAAATTTCTATTTCGATTGGCTCATTCTTACATCTGGGCTTACAAGGGCCAGGGAAGGGGAGTCATCTGTACTTGCCCCAACTATATGTGAAGGAAAAATCTCTCCAGCTGTAAAGGAGAAAGTGCAAGGAGCTAACACCCTTGAGGCCATTGGATTAATGGATTTCAAAAACAGGTCTAAGGGAAACTGGAGAAAAAGCAGAACAGCATCCAGCAAATAGGAGTGACAAGCTGATTTCTGGAGGTGAAAATTTACCCTTCTCTGTTTCTGGATGTCTGGGAGCAGCGAGGGCAGGCTGCTCTGCAGGGAAGGGGAGGTGAGAGCCCAGGGCAATGCAGCGCTGGCAGGGCAGCAGCCTCACTGGCCACAGCACCAGAGCAAGGTGAGGAGACGGGATGAGATGAGAGGCCAGTGAGCACCCAGCAAGTCCTCATCAGTGGAGTGCACAGGTCCAGATCAGGGAAGTGCAAGACTGGATGGAGACATACCTGTGATGCAGCTGTGGTGTGACTCTGTTAAGGACAAAGTGCAAGACCTTCAGCTTAAAAGAAGCCCACAAAGGTGAGGAGAGCATCTGCAGACACTTCCTCCAGCTCTTTCATTCAAGGCCACTGGCTGCCCTCTCTCACCTCACTCTGAGCTCAGGCAACTAAACCCCTGAGAGGGTGCTCAGATTAACAGCCCAATTCCAAATGACTCTCCTGGGGCCAGGGTTTTGGTCAGCAGAAATAGCTGAGAAAGCCCTGTCTCACTGGTGCCAAAGCCCGGTGGTAAGCCCAGGCACCATGGCTTAGGTGCAAGCTCAAAGCGAGGCAGGTGATAGTAATCACCTCACAAGTTCCTATGGCTTCTTACTACTTCAGTCACACAATTGCAAATGCATGTCTCAGTTGTCAGAAATCTACAGTTTAAATCTGTTGACCAAATTTTTAATTGGTGCAAAATATTGCTTCTCCTTGCATCCACTGGAACCACAATAGGTGATGGAAATCTGGTTTATATCCTGGTTGCTGGCTCTATTGAAGCTACAGACTTCATGGCACAAAGGCTGATCTTTAAAAAATGAAGAGGCATCACCTCTATGAAAAAAATAGCACTTCCAGAAAATATATTTAAGCAAAGCTTGCTTCATCTGTACATATCCAGAAAAATAAATTACTAAATAAAATGTCAGGAAAGTCAGCAAAAGGTTTTGCCCCAAGTGATTTGATGGCATTTCGTATTGCCTGAATGGTGCCCTCTGGGGATCTAATTCTAAAATGTAATATAGATACTCTCTGAAGTAAGACAGTTTTAGTAATCTCGATGGAGAGAAAATGCAGAGCTCCATAGATTACAGCACAGCATCTCCCCTAATCAACCCAGTGCCACTGATCTTGACATGTACTGTATTGCTTCTGTCTGATAGAAACAGCATCTTGCAGCAACTGCAAATAGGTCTAATGAAATGCAGAAGGTAGCACTTCTAAGGTGCAGAATTAATGCTTTGACATACACTTTTTTAAACCATTATTTTGGACAGACCTCTGCCTTCAGACTGGGAGTCCAGGTGTCTCTTTTGATTACGACAATCCTCTGTCCTATCTGTATATCTTTCTAGGCAGCTTTCATGCACTATTTATGGAATGCATACATTACTCGGGACCTCATAAATAGTAAAGAATCCAGCTACATGAGCTGAAAATATGAGACTTTTTCCATATTATGTGCAAGGAGACTGAAACACTCCTGCAGTGTAAATTGCATGAGTGAAACCTGACCATTGCTAAAGACAGTTAAAACCCAAATTGAGGGAGAGGTGTGGTTGCTCTGCCTCCTCAAGGCCTCATTGCAATGCAGCGGGAAGGTACAGGGCAGACAGGCACAGAGCACCAGGCTGGGGTGTGAAAGTTTAGTGTAAGAAACCACAGCTTTGCCCTCGGTCCTTCTGGTTTCACCATTGCTCTCAGGACAACTGAGGGAAGTTAAAAAGTCATCAAGAGACAAGCCTAAAGACTAGACTTCTGGGTTGTACATACACCTTTCCCTTTCACACACACACACATTCCTTGCAGAAGGCAGTGAAAGAAATTTTGATGAGTTATAAATGGAGACTGCAAATATCTTTACTTGACTCAGAGAGGGGAGCAGCCCTACTCGAAGCCCTAGGAGAAGGTTGACTGTGGGAGGAGAATATCCCACTGGGTCTGGATGCTCAAGCAAGCATGTGTCTGAAGTGGTGCTGTTTTCTGCCTGGTCTAGTGGAGGGTGTCCCTGCCCATGGCAGGGGGCTTGGAACTAGATGATTTTTAAGGTCCTTTCCAACCCAAACCATTCTGTGATTCTATGATTAAACATCATTATTATCTTTAATGAAACTGTGAAGATAAAAGTATATGAGGCTTATTATCTGGTATTGTGTGCACAGAATATGCAGCCATAATTGTGACGGACCATGGTTATTTTATGGAAAGGTTTCAGTGGAAATATTACTGGATTGAACAGTATAATCAAAAAGAAGGATGGAAATGTCATAACTTTAAAAATGAATATTTCATTTTTTTTTAAGAGAAACTTATCTCTCTGAGCGTGATTCTGGAAACATTTTAAGTAAGCTTAGCAAGTTTTAATAACTGCCCTTTGTTTCACTCCTTTCACTCCTTTCAGGCAACAAAAGGAGAATTGTAATTACTGACAACTTTTAAGTCTAAAAGAAAAAAATGTGACATTTCTTATGACAACACGAAGGAAGATGTTTGGAAGATCTTTGGATCTCTGGTACGCAGTTCTAGGAATTCTGTTGTTTTCTTTTAGTTAAACCTTCTGGGAATGAATGGAGTGACTCTTGGGGAATGTATTATACATCAGAAATTCATGACTCTACATTGTTCCTGTATCATGCTCACTTCAACCAGCCTGTGAGGGACCTTAAAATATTCCAGTGAATGATTAGATGAAAAAACATCTTTCAGTTTTCCTTTTCTCTTACCTCTTGCCGCTTCTGTCATTTTAATGATAGGGATTTATGATTATATTTTAAAATGAAATTTACAAACTTAGAAAAATAATTCTTAGAACAAATTTTGCTTCTTGCTTCCCCCTTCCCCAAATTTCACTATTTATCCACAGGAGTGGGTAACACTGCTTGGCTGGATAGCTCTCCAGCTAGTCTTGCCACGATCCTTTTTATCATGTCAGAGATCTTCTGCAGAGGTAATTTAGGTGTCTTCATTCTTCCTATTGGAATATACACAATCTTTCTTCTGGAAGTGATGTGTGAACTTGTCCCAGCCCTGTCTATGCCCCAGGTGAACATCCAGACAAGTTTCAGAGAATGATAATTCCCATATTCAAATGTGTGGTGGGTTACCATTGACAAGGCTGTGGTGATTTATGTATGAAATTTTAAATACTTGACTTTCTAATAGAGCCTCATTTCAATTACAGTGAGTACACTTCTGTCTGGTATTCACAGGTCTCTGAAATATTAAAATAACTGTGTTGCATATATAAATTTTGGATTACATCTGCCAAAGAACATGCAAGTCCACCTACAGTTTCAATGCAATGCCTCTAATTTTTCAGTTGCAATATTTTCTTCCCGTGATGCAATTGCTGCTGAAATGACATTATGGCATTTTTTGAATGCATACTTTGCAAACTGGTATTGTAAATGTGCCATCACTGGCACTAATACAGTAAAAGCTGGAATTAAGCGATGACTCAGAGCATAACCATGATTTTAAATTTGCTAACTAATGACTTGCTCAATTACAAAACTTTATCTGAAATTCACCTTCTGTATCTGAGAGACTTTTGTGCTTCTTGGAATAAGGTAAAATTTTAAATGGTTCTTTTCAGATATAAAATAATAAACATCTGTTACGAAAACAGCAATGTAGATTCAGTAAAGTGCAAAGTGTTATCCACAGCCTGTGGATGTGTTTGGCTTTAAAGAGGGTGTCTGGGGCAAATTCTCTTCCTTGTGCTCATGTATGGTCTGTGAATAGCAAAGGCAATCATCCGTCACAGTGACAGAAGAAGAACTTGTGTAATATAGGTAATAAACAAATGCTGCATTGAACTCAAAATAGCATTCACCAATGAAGGATTAAGAAGCAAGGTCAGAGAAAGAAATAACTTCAAGACTGAGATGAGCATAGACAAAATGTATCTTTTTATGTTCTGCTAGGCAGAATTTGGGGATAATAACCTGATTTTGTGTGGCAGCAAATACCTATTGTTATTTTCTCTCTGAGACTTGATTATAAGCATGAATGAGAAGACTTATTTTAAGGGCTTTTGATTGATTGGGCTGGGGGTGGGAGGAGGTGCAACCTGTTTTTAGAGAGTGAGATGCAAAATTGATACAGTTATTAATAAGCATTTGTGGTTGCATAAGTTTAGAGCGGTAGCTGCTGGTATAAAGATCCCTCTGTGCAAGGTGCCGTACAGATGTACAGGGACTCACAGCCGCTGCTTTGAAGAACTGACCTCAGAAATGAGGTGTCCACTTCTGTTTCTCTACCTTGAGCTTAAGTTGCCCAGTTGGGCAACTAGGTGCCTTTCCTACGATCACAGATGTCTAACACTGCTATGCCTGGTTTATGTGACCCCACATTTAAGGATTTGTACAGCTGTAAAATCTCTTCATATTTTGCACAATGGTTGAACATGCCCACACTGTGTGCAGGAGCCCTGCCATAGCAGAGGTTTTGCTTTTGTTGTTGCTTGCCTCAGGTTAGTTTCAGGCCAGCCAGATGTGGTGTCTTGGCTTTGGGCTTCAGCTGTTGAGGTTGATTTGTGCAAGAGAGATGGTCTCTCCTGCTGCACAGGTCCTCCCAGGGCACGGAGGGCCAGCACGCCCTAACAGACCCTCCACACCACCTTTTGCAGAGGACAGTGTGCTCTGGTCTCTTTGGAGGGGATGTGCAGAGCAGAGGACTTCTGCTCCCACCCTGGGCATCATGGCTCCTGCAGCCTGGTCGTGTCTAAGGAACATCAGCAGCTGAGAATGGTTTTTAAGGTTGGGTTCCTGTGAATCTGCTGGGAAAAAGAGACTGTAAAATGAGTTGTTTAACCTTTTCACACACTCTTTTGTAGCCTTACATGTGTGAAAATAAATCCTAGGGACACAAGTATGTTGTGATGTACAAACTTACCCTTTTAGCTCCAGTAAGTTGAGGCAGCACTGGGAAGTCAGAATATATTTCTTATCCTCCAAGCAATGCCCTTCTGTGCTGAAGCAGCTTCTGCTTCCTAGCACTCTCTTCCTTCCTTGCTTTGTTTTAAATTGACTGTCTTTTGATAGTCAGAAACAAATTGATGCCATTTAAGTGAAACAAACAAACAGCCCTTCCCCTCCCGGGTCTGTAGCTGGTTGAGGTGAGATACTTGCCACCTACAAAGAACACTTTCTATTTCTCCTGAGACTTTGTGATAAAACACACTCTGAAGTTGTGCTCTAGATTTTATTTTTTTAACGTGTCTTGAGATTAAACAGAAAAGTGTCTGAAAGTGAAAAATCCAATGTCAATCACAGACAGAACGTGATTTGTCTCCAGTTAATCCCCTTAATCCTTGACAGGTTTGTTCCTGCAGGTAAGTTTTTCTCATTTCCACTTAGGATGCTAAAACAGAAATTGATATTATCTTAGCATGTAAAACCTAAAGCCAGTATCTTCCTTATATGAAAAAGTGTAGGACAATGAATGAGACGTGACAAACTGGTATTCCTGGAAGTCAGCTGAGGGGTTCCTGCTGATGCTCTTGGGCGGGACTGAGGTGCTCTGTGGCTCACCCCATGCCCAGCTGAGGCCATGGCTGTGCTAGGTGGTGGCGAGGAGGCAGAGCGGTGTGAGGGTGGCTGTGGGTGCTGGGGGTGACAGGGGCTGCAGCCACCACTTCTTACCCTGAAGGCTGGCATCTGATAACTGTTCTGAATTCAGAGAGGAGGAGGGCTTGGAGAAAAATTTTTCTTCACTCCCTTCTGTAGGTTGTGATGGTGTTTCATTCTCTCATCTTGGCTTCTCTTTTTGAATTCACTTTTGTCTTTTTTCTGGTCTCTCTTTCATTACTGTTTCCCTGTCTGGTAGCATTTTTCCAACTGTTCTTACTTTCTCCTTTTAAATTTTGCTTCTTCCCATCCATCTCAAGATTTCCTCTAATGCCTTCTGTCCTATGTCAATCTTTCTATATTTCCTTATCTAGTTTCTTTATTATTCTGTTTCCCATGTTCTCTTTCCTCTGTATCTTGTTCTTTGCCTCCTTTCTGAAGGCTGGAAATAGTGCTCCTTGCACGCAGGATCGCTATGACAGCTCTGGACAGCCTCCACCTCCATGGGCTCCCTTTGCTGTCTTCCCAGTTCTTCCAGTTAATGGCAGGTCGGACAGATGAGGGACTGTAAAGTCTATCACACAATTTACTTCTTTAATCTAAGCTTAGCCTCAAAAAGCCAAGAAAAGAAGAAATAAATTGAGCTGCACAATAGAAGCTGCAGGATTTCCCTGAATTAAATGCTCATGTCTCTGACAATTTCCTAAAGCAGATTTGTAGGAAGAAATACAGGAGTAGGAGAAGCATGTGTTATATTTCCTCTGAGAATTTTTAGCCTCTGTCCTGCATTGTCAGAAACTTTTTGAACCTGCATTGCCTTTATGTATTTCTCCTCAATGCATGGTATATGCCAGTGACTGTAAGGCTGAGGAGAAAATGTTATCTTCTAAATGAATCCCTGCACAGCTTAGCTCAGGCATTATACCTTCCTGTATCTTTCCACAGCAGCTCAGAGCTCGCGGAGAGCGACAAGGGCAGCGATCAACGCTCTCAGTCATTTCCCAAGTGAGGAGGGAGAACATGATTTGAATCACTTGTGTGGTGCTTCTATTTCCACAAAGTTAATGTAAGCCTTTCAAGTCTAAATAAGGGAGGTAAATTGTTGCTACCTCTAATCTGTGATATTGCTTTGGTTGCCATTGCAAGGATTGGATAACCTTTTCTTTTAACAACACAGTTGTGAAGGATTAGCTGGTCCCCACCTTTTAAATCACAGCACAGCAGTGTGCCAGAATGCAGAAGTTAGGCACTCAGCCCCTAATGCCTCTCATTTCCTCTCTGGCATCAATTTAGATTCAGTCATTGATGGCATTTTACCAGTGGTAGCAGGAAAGTGTTAGAATCTAGGTTTTAAGTGGTTCCTACTAAACTCCATGTATTTTTTTCTTCCCCTGGAACTTTTTATTTGCTAAGAAGAAATAGAGGTTTATTCACCCCGGGACTATGCATTAATTTAATGAGTTGTTTTGGTTGGAAAAACACTTTTAAGCAGTTAGATTATCAATATTGGAGCCTTGTGCTTCTGACCTTGGTTCTCCCCACGTATTTTCCCCTGTGCTCGCTAGACACAGAAATACTGATCACCCAAAATGTACCAGGTGTAGGTTCATTTTTTCTCTTTGCTTCAGTAGGTGCCTTCCTAGAGTGGCAAGCATTGTCTTTCCCTCAAGTACTGCTTCTGATACAGTCAGTGAATCAGAGATATCAGTTTACAGGTGACTGAGTGCACACCTGGATCCTGTCCTCTCCCTGGCTGAAGCATTTAGATCTACATGGCCCCACACTCCAAAGCCTGGATATAGTAGTTAGACCAGTTTCTTTGGTGGACACTTAGGCCTCTGTGGTTGTTGGTGTAGCCTTCACAAACAGACCACCATCCAACCTAATGTTCATGAAGACTTTGTCCTTGATAATCCTAATTGATCTTTTTTCCAGAGTGTCATTCCTCTGATGGTGGGGAATTCTCCTATCTGCCAGACTGCATATGTGACCCGTGCATGCCCAACCTCTGCACCGCAGCATGCATGTGTTTTCTGTTAGCTCTTCTCTGTTCATCCTCCAGATATGCTTGTGCAGAAAATATCTTGTTCCAGCCTTCATCATGCTTGGCTAAATAAGCCAAACTAGTAAGTTTCATTTATGAACCTTCATCTTTAGCCTAGTCATCTCAAATACTCTTTGATCGTGTCTTTGCATACACATGACTGGAATACTATGCGGTCTTCAGGATAAGCTACAGTTTCATTGCAGGAATCATTCTGTGTTCTTTGACCCTAAACAAAAACTCTTAGCTTTTATTTCACTGAGAAAAACTTTTAGTTGTTACTTTTGGGTTTTCTGTTTGTTTGTCTGTTTGTTTGTTTGTTTGTTTTTTGTTTGTTTTTCAGTTGGCTACACCTCTCCAGAAACTTCTTTTAAGTGTTTTATTTTGGCACCTGAACTGATAAAACTGTTATCTTATTAGATGCTTTCAGAAGTTGTTTGCTTGGTCAGTACCAAGTATTTTTAAAACCTTGAAATTTTTCTGTTTTCTGCTGATCTAGCCTTCCCAGGATCCTAAAAGGCCAAATAGGCTAGAATCCATCTCCTATCAATCTAAATGGGAGAGACACCTCAACACCCATGAAGATCTGGGCCTTTGTCATGACACCAGTTTTATAAACTCCTTGGGAGTGTGTCTAATTGCAGTCAGCCACACAAACCCTTCTTACGCTGGGCTAGCAGATGCCATTCAAAGTCTCAAATCATATTCCTTGTAATCCAGGAATAGCTCTGTCCTCTTGCACACTGGATTCAAAACCTCTCTGGCTTTCACTCATTAGCAGCTGCTGCAGCTGCCAAAGCCAGAGTTCCGACAGCCATGCCCACCACTGTAGATGTAATTGGGGATAATGCAGCTGAGCAGGAAACACCATGAGGAAGAGAGCATCTTCAAATATGTTCTTTTAAAACTGTAGAATTCATTAAGCTTTTGGCCAGAGTACTTCTGACATTGCAGGTGCTTGCAGATTTATACACAGGAATGCTTCTTCTTTCAAGCTCTTCTCTCTCTCTGTGAGTGCCAGTAATGTGAATGCAAACAATCATTTTCATGGACAATGAAAAGCAAGCAATTATGAAATAAAAGCCCTTCTGCTTCTGTTGGCAATGGATGAAGTGACAGGAACCTTAATTATGCTGAAATTCACAGTAATATATTATTCAGGAAGTGAGAAAATCATCAGGGCATGAAAAAAAGAGCTTTTTTGCTTCTTTATAATATTGTGAAATTGTTCTGGACATGGGCCAAATCCACTTCTCAGTGATGCTGATGCAAATTAACAAGAACAATGTTTACCTGCAGTGAAACCTTAACTTGCATCAGTGTAAGGGGAAGCTGAGTTTGTCCCATACCCCAGTGGGAAGGTAATTTTGACCAGCTGTCTAACTGCATGCGAAGCAAATACACAAATTGTACTCTGTATCTTTGAAATTTGAGTTCAGCTGACCTATAATCTTCACTTACTGCTGAGAGAGGCTCCACAATGCCACAGAGAGATGCAGTGTCCAAATATTTTTGAGTTGCCAGGGTAAAAGTTCGTAACCAAATGCCATGGCTTGACTGTCCCTCTATGGGAGTGAGAGGGAACTCTGCAATCCAACTAGAAAACCAGCATGGTACTCAAACACAGCCAAGGGACCAATAATTATATCAAAGTGAGTTAGACAGATGCTGATCAGAGAGTTCTGTCTAGAAAGCATACTTCAAACAGCTATTCATTTTTGTCTGATCTACATATCTCTAGTCACTTTTCCAAATCATCGGTATTTATTAAAAAAAAAAAAAAGGGACACTTCTTTTTGAAGTGTGAATTGAAATGTACAGGGCAACATTTTCAGCAGAGTGGTCTGCAACATTTGTGATTGTATCTGTCACCATGTTTTTGCTGGGTGGCTTTTAAAAGTGCAGATAATTGACCTCCAGAACTGAAAAGGGAAAATGAAAAAAACAAAAATGTAATGTGGCAGGATGGTCAGAGCTGGGGTCAGTTTCTGGGTGACATAAGCAAGTCGCTTCAGTCTGGTGCAACTGCTGGAGTTTTTGTGGGTCGTAAGTGTATGAGATCAATTAATAAGAAATTTTATAACCATACTTTATAATAATATATAAGTTTTTGTTAAGTGAAATGACCTGTGGAAGACTAATATGTATAAAATATTCCTTACGGTATTACTTAATTACAGCTTTACATCACATTCCTGAACTTGTCAGCTGAATGTCTCACTGAATTGCTTTGGAATTGCTAAAAAGCCAGTTGTTTCAGCAACTGACTGGTGCTGGAAAAATGCAGATTTTCAATATATCCAACACCGGTTTTTAATAGACATAGTTTTAATATGAACTGCTCCTAATTTCCTAGTTCACAAACTGGGATCATGAAGCCAACTGGAGAAACGTGGGTTATTTTTGTAAGAAGACCAGACCTTTAAGATAAGCTGTGAAAAATCTTGTCTTATTAATTTAAAGCACGTTTCTTCTACTCCATTTTGTCCTAGTCTTATCTTTTTTGCTTTCTTTGGGATTATAATTGGACTGAAAATGAAGCTAATTGGAACTGTTTGTGCAAGACGCTGGGAGTGCTCAGCTGACTGATCCACCCACTTATCTTGTGTTCCTTTTGTTTTGATTTATAAATATTTTTTACTTAAAAAGGTTAACAGTCTTTAAATATTAAATGCTTTCTCTATACAATGATGTTGTCTCTGTTTTCAGACAGTTTTCTGAAAAAGCCCTTTCAAACATTCTGTATTCTATAAGAAAAGGGTAATGCAAGCCTATCCTAACAAAGCTGGTGATTCTGGCTGAGCAAAACAATGCTTTAAAAAGGTTTCCAAAAATGGTTTTATTAAACGACCTTTGAAGAAGGGACAAAGATAAACCAGATTATATAAATGACCAAAAGGGAGGACTGAGGATGACAAAGAAAGACAAAAAGCCACTTGTCTAGCTTGTAACAGTGTCTTTGCTGAAATGTTTAAATGGTCTGTTAGTAATAACAATTTAGTTTTCATTTTTTTCCCCAAGATGTGCATCTGAGTAAAATAATGCAGACATACTGAATGGTAAAGAACTGAGCCTGTGCTTGTGTACCATACAAAATAAAAGGACCTCACTATGCTTTCCAAATACCTTTTCTTTTTTTACATTATTTATTATGTGGAATAACCCTCTTAAAACCTTGATGGAGGCAGTGTTTCAATCACACACCAGCTTGTCTGTCAAAAGGTCAGTCTCTCTAAATGTCAGCCAGCTCTTCCTTTTGTATTTATATTGAATACAGTGATTTATCTGGTGTGTTTCCCAGCAGATCTGCCATTAGACAACTGGGTTAAAAAAAAAAAGACACTGAGCTGAAGAGAAGCTTAATATAAATGGTAGATGAGGGTAGAGGATGATTTGGGAAAAGAGTGCAATTTTCTCAACACTAGCAGATTGAAATTATATATTTTAGGTACTTCATTACTGCAGTTCCTGGATACCTCAGGTCACTAAGTCCCAAGAGCGCTATGCCGAACAGGGAGGTGCTGCTTCATGCCAACTGGTATATGGTTAATGAAACATAGACAAAGAGACCCCCAAACCCAAACTAAAATTAGAGAAGTTTTAAGGAGAGTGTTGCCTGCTTGAGACATGTCTGCCTTTAGAAGACATCTCCATCTGCGGTTATCAGCCTTTGTGGTCAAGGAGAGGAAACAGGCACTTTTGGGGCATAAGTCCTTATGTCTACCTTAATGTGAGCGGAATTTGGTCTCAGACACATCCTGTTCTTCTGAAAACAGTGATACAAGGAAGGTGGGTGACTCACTGAGATGGAGATGTTTACATTGGAGACCTCAGGGGGATTTACATCACGTCAGAAATGACCTGTCTGGACACAGGAAGGGCCTGGCACTCTCAGTTACCAAGTCCTTGCCTGAAGGACTGTCCTTCCTTCCTTTCTTAACAGACAAACAAATAAAAAGGCCCCTAAAGCAAGGTGGGAATTTGTGCTTTTGGGTCAACGCAGTACCGCGGTTTTGAAAAACACAACTGCAATTCTGAGTGTCCAGCCAACAGAGAGCTGGTGTTCGTTGAGTGCTCAACGATGCTGAAGATAGAGTTTGCGGCTCTGTTTTCACCCTATTACCCACACTGGGGATATGACTAAGGATCACTTTTCTTAGAAATACCAAAATCACATGCAGTATTGGGTCCATTTAAAAATCAGGTGCATCATTTAAGTTCCTGTCCATTTAGATACATGAATTATGCTCAGCTCTTGGCAGCTAATGGAGCATCCTTCCAAAAGTGGGTGCCAAAATTAACTTTATAACTAACAGGGAAAACTAAGTGTCTTTGAGGACTTCTGGAGGGAAATCCAGTCTCCTGAAGTGAAGGCACATAATTAGATGCCTGGTTCTCAGCCTGTGTAAATAGCTCCTATATCCCTTCATTGCAGTAATATATAAAGCAGATAGTAAAGGGCAATGACACTGTCTCAGTTCAGTTGTTCCCACATATACATATTGTGCAACGATACTACAGACACTGTAGAGTGTCCTAACTCATCTTCAGTTGCTGCTAGAGAAAAGCATGGGTCTCACATAGATCCAATGTCTATGGATATATCCAGTACCCTCTCTGATGGCATACCTGTGTGTGGGCTGTTGAATCATGCCCTGAGAATGATTCATCTTGATTGAATCAAGATTTCTGCACAGTAGAGGTCTACATCAGCACTAGTTATGCTCAACTGTCTTTATAGTCCCTGAGAGAATCTGGTACTTTGAGAGTGCAATTCATCAACCTGTTTCAGAGGTCTACGTAAGGGTGCAATAAATTGTACTCTACAAGTGTCCTTTCTGTTCACTGAATATAAAGGGAGTCTAAAGTTCCCAATGTATATAATTTAAGTAAATTAATCCTATCTTAAGTTACTCATTCAAAAGCAAATCAATAATATAAAAACAACAACTGGCTTTCTTATCATTAATATCCTGGTTTAATCTGTCTTGACATTTTTCTCTTTAAATAAATTGTATATTCGAAAATCAGCAAAAATATGAGTGTGGTTTAAATAGTCCCATGCCTTTCTGGAGTCACTTTGCCCTACTTAGTGATAAGAAAATAGTTACAAATATGTTCCCATGCTCCCACTTATTCCTTTTATGTGCAATTGAAGTTTATTATTCTATTTTTTTTCTCCCTTTTATCTTTCAGCATATATTTTCTTTATAAGTATTAGAAATTCTAAGGTGGTGGGAGGGAATGAATTTAAATGGCTGATCTGGAAGTTTTACCCAATTTCTCTTTGTTTGCCATTCCAGATGCTTTTTTTGTTTGGTTGGTTTTAATAACATGTACTAAACAATTTTAAATCTCTTTCGATTGTAATTTGTGAGAAGTGTCCTGTTGAATATTTATAATTTCCCACCAAACAGATGATTACAGAGCAGTTTTGTTCTCAGTCCTAAACAAGTCATCCCATGAGTTTTTAAAATAAAGTCTAAAGGACGGTGAAACTGAAAAAGAAATATTAGTGTGCAGGCAAGTTTAAAATCACAGCTGCAGATTTGGTCAAAGGAGAGTCTCCGTTTGCCTCTGACACAGCACACGGGTACCGGTGAAGTCCTTCACAGTCAGAATTTACAGGCTGCAGTCAAGGAGTTCAGTTAATGAAAGATTTCTCTGGGTCTGTAGGGCTCTTCTGTTGTCTCTTCAGTTCTTTAACAGGTTTACTCATCCAGCTCAGAAAACATGCGTTAGCTACACAGAAATTTTCCTCATGTATTAAGATGAGAAGCCTTGATATGTACCCAGTTCAACCTCAGAATAGTTTGCTTTTTCCCCCCTCTACTATCCCCATGGGAAGACTGTTCCACAGTCTTACTGCTGTAAGAAGTAGGAAGTCTCTTCTGACATCCTCCTTCAGTTTATTAAAAGACAATTGAACCCAGGTGTTGGATGGTCTGGTACCTGCTGAATGAAATTAGTGTCCTGTCGATTATGCTTTTGTCCATATTACCTGTGCTAATCTCAGTCAGCAGCTGTTGCTGTCCCCGGAAGATTTTATGATGTCTGACAGGCTATATCAGTGCTTCTACAAATTAAAAAAAAAAAAAATCCTGATTTGTGAGTATTTTCTCTTGTAAATGCATTTGTTGTGTACAAAATGAAATTTCAAAAACATTGCAATTTCTTTTTAAGTGGAAGTCCCAAGCTCTGCTCAGCATTGTTAACAGGTCAGTGCCAATTATGATGCAGCCTAAGACTGAGCCAGCAGATTTGCTTTGACCATGCCTGTGCTGTGTGCAAACACAGGTCTTTATGTGCCCAGAGTTAGCAGTCTAGCAGTTTTCATGCATACTAAAGAAAGATTCACTTAAAGAGATAACGTTACAGAAAAATGAATTGTTAACACAAACCTTCTGTTCTTCTCCTACGCTAAAAAAAAATCTGAATCCAGTTCCTTTGTTTTGATTAAAGGTTTCTTTGCAAATTATTGTTTCTGATCTTCAAGAAACAGAGAAGACCTTAATGAAATGCTGGATTGGAAGAGAAATGTGGTTCTTCTCAGTATACTGTTAATAAACGGATGTTAATTATCTGTGGGTTGTTAACAGTTTTAGAAGCCAAACCTCTGTATTTTTGCTGTAAAACAGTGAAGCTATTGTTTATATCCATACTGACAGAGAGTTCAAGAGAAAGGGAGTAAGAAAATCCCAGGGTACAAGATCTGCCATTTGTGAGAAGCTTCAGCACTATTTAAAAAAAGATGCTTTTCTGATTTAGGAAAGAAATGTTTTTAAAAGACGTTTTTTGTGCCATACTTCACAAGCTGTCTCAGAAAGCCTATCTAATTTTCTCATCTGAGAACAGCTCTCTGCAATCCTACAAGTTCACAAAATGCAGGACGGAATCCTTCCTGTTCTTCTGGCTGGTCCCTCTCTCTGCTTTCCCTCCTCAGTCAAGCTCCCATGCCACCAAAAGGCCCTTCAGTTTCGCATCAAAATGTCCCCCACCCTGGTGACTGGGAGGTGTAAAAAGAAGGGTATCCTCACAGTGAAACCTTTTCTGACACCAAAAATGTCAAAACGATGCTGGCTGAGTCTGCCACAAGATACCCCTGGTACAGGTCTCTGTGATGGCCAGGGTCTGACTTTTAAGGCCCAACCTAAGCCAGGCAACAAATGTGGGAACCATATTTCCTTGGCACCTGTCTGCCATAGCCTCACCTTTTAATACCTCAAACCCAAGAGTCTTAGTATATATAATAAATGTAATACTCCTTGATTTTCCTGTGAGGTTGGCCCCAGAAGCAGTGCATCTCAAAGGGCTGAGGGTGGCTGGCAGAGTAGAACAAAGTCCTTGTTATGGCAGGTATGTTTCTGTTCCCCTTGGAGGGGATTTATCTTTCTTCTCTGCTCCCCCTTCATGTCTTCCATGAGCTGAGACACGGGTAGGAAAGCTAGCCTGCTCCTCTGCAGCATCCTCATTCTTGCTGATGATATTGTTCCTTTATCATGTGTATAGTAGAAACGATATACCACAGGAGAAGGTGCAAGAGAAATATTACAAGCTCCTGGATATCTTCCATCTTAGGCTGTCTGATAGACCTACATGGCGGATGATTGCAGAGGCTGCTTGTGGTAACAACAGTGCACATGGTGGCACTGATCCTTGTCACATAATTACTTGGTGAGGCAAGCTACCAACACCTGTGAAGGAGAGGGATACTCTCATTTCTAACCTGGTACAACTGCTACTCCTGTTCAAAAACCACCTGAAACAGCTGATGTCCATTGAACCCATTATGTGAAATGTTTGTTCATCTGCTAGTTTATAGATGAGTACGTCAAATTACTGTGACCGCTTGTGCTGATTTGAATTAAGACAGAGGGTCTTAGAATCATCAGAACAAACTGAAATCCTTCATGAATGAAGAAGATTTGATAGTTTCTTCCCTACACTTACAAGCTGGATACATTCAGTGCAGAAGATTGCATTTCCCATCTCTGTAACCATAAGAATATTTGCCTGAATCCAGCTCTCAGGGATTCCCTGGGATTCCCAGTGGGCCAAGCCACAAGGGGAGACATCCCCGTTGAAAGCAAGGAAGGTTTATAGTTATCAAATGGATTATTGTTTCCTTATGCCTGTAGATACCAAGATTACCTATTACAGTCTGTAGACCTTCCTTAGGGTCACAAAAGCATCAAGATCATAGACTTTCTGTAGGAAACACCTTTCTGCTCAGTATCATCCACTCAGAGGATTACAGTATCTGTCAGGTGCAGACAAACTGTCAGCGTCAACAGCACGACAGAATCTACTTCAATGTCCTATTCTCTTTCAGCCTTTCTCTTCTGGCTAACATGTTTTTCAAGAAACATGAATCCCAACATATCTTTGGAGTGCTAACAAGTATTGTGTTACTCGCTTCCTAATGTCTGTTGCTGGAAAAACTTGCCTCTGTAACACATTCTTTTAGCTTCTCTTTGAGACTGGCTCCTGGATCTATCTTAAAATGTCCATTAACCTGGAATTATTTCTAATCATAAGAACCTTATTCCTAGTAGAGGCTTCTTACCCTTTTTGTCCTTCCACAGCACCAAGGAAATCTCCTAAAGATCACCCCATCAAGTGGCATGTCTGAGGTGCCATGACCTCACAGCTCTTTCCCGGGTTGGCCTTCAAAGTCAAAAGAAGAAAATCTACACTTTATCCAAGAAAAAATATCAAGTTCATAGCAATTATTTTGGATTCCAGGCCACAGAGAGCTTCTCTCTCACAAGACAGGTAAAATCGTGTCATGGATCTGTTTTGCCACCTCCAGGCTCAACAGCTCCAGAAGTCCCATTCTTGGAAAAGAGGGTTACTGCAGAGGAAGTCTACCAAATCCATCTATACTATGGACAACAGATTAAACATCTGTACCATACCTGCCTCAGTGAGACTTTCTTCCCCTGTGAAGCCAGTAGGAACAGCTGGTTCAACTGTGCAATGGAGGGCTCCTGTGCAAGCTCTTAGTTACTGATCATGGACATGTCTACTCTGGAAAACATCTGAACTCATTTGGGCCACTAATGTCATGGGGCTCAGGATCACTTACTTTGTGTGCAAAGCCTGTCTGTAGCTGAAGGGTCCTAATCCCAGTGACACTGCAGGTTGTCCTTAATGCACTGAACAGAAGCAAGATTTGTGCTGGATGAGAAGCTGTATTGTGCAAGTCCCCTGATATGCACAAGTTTTAAAAATTGACCACACAAATTAAACAGAGAGAGACTGAAAAATATCCACCTTTATTGTAAAGTTAATGACATTCTTTCCAGTTTCCAAAAATATACTGCTGGTTATTGTAACAGACTATTAATGCAGTTTTACAAGAAAACTGCAGCTGCCTGTCAAGATTCTGATGAGGCAAGGCCTTGTGATGTCTTAAAGAATTTTGGTTGTAGACTCCTAGTCCTATCCCTTGCTGATAAGAAGCAGCGAAGAATGCACCGAAGGCTTTACTCCCTTCACTAACAAAGGACCTAGTCTTGCTCTTACAACAAAGTAGAAAACCCTTGCTGAGTAAGGCCACTGCCTCTAGCTCGAAGGTGCCAAGAAGGCCAAAATTAATCCAATACAGGGTCTGCATGACTTCCAACTCAATTGGTTGAAAGGGTTAATGCTACCCTTCCCCCTCTTGCACATGTGCAGAAAGATGGTTCTCCCCATGCTAATTAAGGAGACACCCCTCTCTGCTTCCTATGCTAATTTGGAAGACACCTCCATCTTCCTATGCTAATTGAAGAAAGTTAGGTGGACACCTAAGAACTTTTGTCTATGAAAGGTGAATAAACAAAGAGAAGGTGCCTACGCCCTCTACCTGAGGACTCCTGAGATGCTGACAGACTGATTGAGCCACCCCCCCAAGATGTCGACACTCATCTCCAAGGATCCGAAGAGTGGTGAAAACTTTTCTCTCTCTCCTCTCCTTTTCCTTTCTTTTTCTCTTCAAGCATCTCTTGATCTCTCTCCCTCTGGCACATATGGCAACACCTTATAAGTTTTATGCCAGCTCCTTTTGGGACTTCTTTAGCAGGTTTTCTGTAGGTTGTTCATTTTAGTACTGGAAAGTGGTTTCAAGTGTTGTGAATGGTTGGGGGTTAAGTGATTGCAAGTTTTACGGGTGGTTGTGGGCTTCCTAGTATTGTTGGAAATTATGCTGTCGTTATCACATTTCTGTAAGATTTGGTGATGCTGGAGACTGGTAGTGTTATAATGAATTGTCTTTACCAAGTAATTTGTTTTCTTTTATAGTTCTGTTACATACCACATTTTATACCCTACATTTCCCTTTTCCCCCAAACAATTATATGCATTAAAGTTGTAAGCCAGTATTCAATTCTTTGGTGTCATCTCACCTTAATTTGCCCCAAGGGAATATACAGAACATCCGCGAACCCCATTCATCCCACCCAGGGTGGTTTTATGAGCTGGGTCACAAAAGTTATGTACCTTGATCTCAGTAGCCTAGCTCTGTATTTTTTGTCTCCATGCTAGATGATACCTCTGTGCCCATCAAGATCATGCAGCAGATCCTCCTGGAAACTATGCTAAGGTGCATGGAAAAGAAGGAGATGATTAGTGACAGACAACATGGCTTCACCAAGGGCAAATCATGATTGACAAATTTGGTGGCCTTCCACGACAAGGTTACAGCATTGGTGGATAAGGGAAGAGCAACTGACGTCATCTGCCTGGACTTGTGCAAAGCATTTGACGATGTCCTGCATGACTTCCTCGTCTCTAAATTGGAGAGGCATGGATTTGATGGATGGATCACTTGATGGATAAGGAATTGGCTGGATGGTCGCAGTCAAATAGTTGTGGTCAGTGGCTCAACATCCCAGTGGAGACCAGTGGTGACTGGTGTTCCTCAGGGATCAGTATTGGGACCAGTATTGTTTGATATCTTTGTTGGAGACGTGGACAGTGGGAGTGAGTGAACCATCAGCAAGTTTGGTGGATATGCTAGAGGGAAGGGATGCCATCCAGAAGGACCTTGACAGGATTGAGAAGTGGGCCAAAGCAAACCTCGTGAAATTTAACAAGTCCAAGTGCAAGGTCCTGCATGTGGGTCGAGGCAATTCCAAGCACAAATACAGGCTGGGCAGAGAATGAATTGAGAAGAGCCCTGAGGAGAAGGACTTGAGTGTGTTGGTTGATGAGAAGCTCAACATGAGCCGGCAATGTGTGCTTGCAGCCCAGAAAGCCAATCGTGTCCTGGACTGCATCAAAAGTGTGACCAGCAGGTCAAGCAAGGTGATTCTCCCCCTAGACTCTGCTCTTATGAGACCTCATCTGGAGTGCTGCATCCAGCTCTGGAGTCCTCAGCACAGGAAAGACACAGACTTGCTGGAGCAAGTCCAGAGGAGGGCCATGAGGATGATCAGAGGGATGGAACACCTCCCCTGTGAGTACAGGCTGAGAGAGTTGGGGTTGTTCAGCCTGGAGAAGAGAAAGCTCCGGGGAAGCCTTTTTAGAGGGGCCTGTAGTGATAGGACAAGGGATAATGGTTTTAAACTAAAATAGGGTAGATTTAGGTTAGATATTAGGAAGAATTATTTTCCTGTGAGGGTGGTGAGACACTGGAACAGGTTGCCCAGGGAAGCTGTGGATGCCCCATCCCTGGAGGTGTTCAAGGCCAGGCTGGATAAGGCTTTGAGCAACTTGGGCTAGTTGGAGGTGTTCCTGCCCATGGCAGGGGGGTTGGAACTAGATGGCACAAAACTCCTTGTCTTCATAAAAATAGACTCCCTCCTGTCCCAAATGTGACCTTGTTTATACTGCATAGAGAGATATATATGTACCATATTATCTGAGAGTTTGCTCTGGGTACCAGAGTAAACTATTCTAGCATGAGTGATATCAACTAAACAATGTGGAGAATACTCTAAATGTGCAGGTTCTTAGACCCTTTTTCCAGCACTATTTAGTTTACAAGCCCAGCTGGAACTTCATAAAGCCCCCCAATCAATCTCCTGCTCCAGGACAGGATCGGCTTTACCACCTGTGATATTCCTGAAAACTGCTGTTAAACATTTATTTAAAAAAAAGGTTGTACTGGAAACTTTACACCTGCTCTAGGCAACCAGGTCCAATGCTCTGTACATACATCAAAAGGAATTTTTTCCTATGGTCCCACCTAAGTCTCCCACTCCCTCAGTTTATGCTTGTTATTACTCATCCTATCCACCGAAAGTACAGACCGAAATATAGACAATTTGCAGCACATATATGCAATCATCCTGGTGCATCACTTACTTACATTTAAGTGTGGAAATATGGTGAAGTAATTCAAATACCATCATGAACACATATTCTCTTACATGCCAAAGGAAAGGACCAAGTACTACGCCACTTAATAAAGTCTAGTTCAAAATATTGTAACTTAAACAATTCATTCTAAGGTAAATAAACTGTGAACAGAAACTCTCCACAGTTCCACCTATAAAAAAAGGTTCAGCACTAGAGTGCAGGAATGGTCTTTACTTCTGTGAAGCTCAAATGAATTTGGAATGTTTCGTTTTGTGACTTTGCTCATTTGTAAAGTGCCTGTTGCCATAGCAGTAAAATGCTAGTAACGAACATGGATAAACAGAAATTCTTGTTATCAAAAGTGTGTTGTAACAGCTAATGGACGATTTTATTCCTGTTTCCCAACTAAATACTCATGCCGTGATCTGACACATGTGAAAGCATTGGCCTTGGGGTTGCAGAGGCCGTACACAGTGTCATTTGCCTGAATTGGTATATATAATCCTGTGTAAGTTTCCACTGCCATTTAGCACTTTAATAGAATAAATATCTGTAAGAATGTTTCGGAAATTTGTTATCTGAATGTATAAAGCACTCAGCTCTTGGGATGAAGGACTACATATACTACCGGTACAGAATGACTACAGTCATGGCCTAATTTGGAAGTGGCGTTTTAAGGAATATAGAAGTACACAGCAATGATCTAGAAGGTCTTCAAGCCAGCATGAGCTTAGGCAAGCAAAAGGTTCCAGAAATGTGTCCCCTATCAAAAGCCCTCACAATGCTAGTTGTCTGAAAATCTACCCCAACAGTGCAGTGGGCAGAAGCCATTCCAGGCTGGGCGTCCTTCTCCCTCCACCCTTCTGTACATTGAGCCACCCTCTGTGACAGTGTGCTCCCCTGGCCCCAGCCTGACCTTTATCTCCTGCAACCCTGTTCGATCGATAGCCATCAGTGGTGGCCATAATGGTCTGGTCGTGATGGCTGCATCTGGCTCTGAGTAGTTTTGGGGGAGACAGACAACAACACAATAGCCAAGGGCTATCTTGAGTGTCTTGCTCAACATCTGAGATCTCCTCTTGAGCAGGCACACCTCTCAAGGTTACTCCTCGAGGCTGAGAGATTCCTTGCTGCAACAGATTCTTGGTGAGTGATTAACAGCATGCTAAACTGTGAAATCTTAGGTAAGTGATGTAAAGGACTGATTGTGCACATAAATCCTTTAGTCATGAACCATTGACTGAGTCTGGGACTAGGACTGGATTCAGCCACACCTAGACTCCTCTCTGAGAAGGAGTTTAGAGAGCAAGAGGGTCCTTCTGAACCTCATGACTCAACGGGAGGGTCTCCCTGACAATTTTGTCTGACTCTGTCTTATAGGCAGTAAATAATCAAGTGTTTCTTGCCATTGAATCTTGTTAAATTGCTGTTGCATTAACCTTTGAACTTTGTTAACTCACTGTTTTATGTAAATAAAATACATTGCTGCTTCTCTCATGTGAGTGAAGTGCATAACTAACTCTGACTCCTTCTGCGACACCCTCTGAACTCCTTCCCAAGGCCATCTCTTTCTGCCAGACCTGGACCTGCCCCGCTGCACTGGTGGGAACACAGCTCTACATAGACGTGACTTCTCAGATGAATTGCTCATTAGCGCAGACAGTCCTGGAAAGAAAAACAAATAGCTCTTGGCAACAAGAAATGGTAATGAACACATCATTAAGGCATTCAGGGTGCTGTACATCTGTCTGACCTCTTTGTTCTTTTTCATCAAAATTATGTTTGTGACACATTTGTCCAAAGCAAAGGCCTTGCAGATCTCCTATGTCAGCTTTTTCAGGAAGCTGGTATCAGCTTCTGACAAACTCAATGTGTAAAAATGTCCCATCTGTTCAGGTGTCAAATGTGTGGCTGGAATTTAGCACAGGGCTGGAAGGCAACACAGGCAAGGAGAGGAGTGCAGCAAGGCAGCAGAGCCCAGGAGGGGCCAGGGAATATGACTGAGTGTCTGACACCATTTTCTCTGAAAAATAGGTGATAAAAAATTTTTCTCTTTTTCTGGCTGTGATGGAAAGGTAACACTCGGAGCAGCCTGGTTCGGCCAGGTTGCTTACACAGCTGTGGGGTACCAGCTTGTGACACTCAGTCACTTCTTTCCTTCACAAGGTTTTTCCACCAACACATGTTGGCTTAAGCAAGGCTTCCCCTAGCCCTATGGTGCAACATGGGCTTGGCAGTGCCAGCACCCAAGGATGCAGGAGGCAGGCTGAAGCAAAGCCTGAACTCAAAGCCTGTACTCTCAGCTGTGCCTCACAGCCCAGAAGAGCATCCTGCGGAGCACCCTGCTGCTGGTGTTAAAAGCCTGTCTGTGGGTGGAAAAGGTCTCGCAGCTGGGCACAGAGTAGGTCTGTAGTGACAACACCTAGATTTGCTCATCAGTGTGATTACAAGGCATCAGAGTGGTTCTCTTGCTGAGCCTAGCAGCACAGCTGTGCCCAAGAGGGATCCAGCTGCTCAGCAGCACAGCTGCAACCTTCCTGGGGAACTCTGCTGAGGAAACACTCCTGGGAAGGTGAGAAGTCTCCTACTGGCCCTGCCACAACTCATCTGGTTCCTGCTTTCCGTGTCACTAATTTGTTCAAGCCACCTCAAACAGGATGGTAGGTGTGTGTTGATTTTTACACCATTTTGCATTATTTCACATTATGATGTCCCAAGCAGGCTGCAACACAGGGATATGAATCTTCAACTTCTCCTGGAGGTGCATCGAAGAGCCAGCAGAACATGTTACTGGGTACGTCAGATCCTGGATTAGCACATGCATCCTTACAGACTATGGTGGGTTGACTCTGGCTGGCAGTGAAGCCCCTACCAAGCAGCTTGCTTACTCCCCCCTGGCAGGATCGGGGAGAGAACTGGAAGAGAAAAAGCTGAAAACTTGTGGGGTGAGATACTAGATGAGAGTTAATAGTTTAATACATGAAACAAAGCTGCACACAGAAACAAAGCAAAATAAGCATAAGGCACTTACAAATGTAAGCACTGCTCAGCAATAACTAAAACATCACTGTGTTATCAACTCTGTTTTAGTCACAAATCCAAAACACAGCACCATGGGCTGCTGTGAGGAAAACACACTGCGTCCCAGCCAGAACCAGTATATATCCTCATGTGTGTTTCTAGCATAAGTCCCTTTTGCATAATCTCTCTTACTGCTTCTTAGGGCTATTTTTCTTTTTTTAAACACAGTGATGGTGCTAGTAATGTTAGCTATGGGTTGTTAATTCAGTATTTAGTATAGAATAGCTCATGCTTTTTCTTCAAAAATGCAGAGCTTTTTTCTTACAGAGAGCTAGCCAGCAAGGGGCTGTTATTCTGCAATATCCCAGCTGAAGACTGATCCATTTACGACATTTTCCTTTAGTAGCTGGAATTATATCCTAGAGAAATATGTGGGTAGGATGTAATAGCATCACATATCAGCTGAGAGAACTGGAGTAAGGTGGACATTATGACAATTAGAGACTCACCACTTAATTGGACCAGAGGCACATTGTTTATTCCAAGTGGAAATGCAAACGAATTAGGTTTGACTCTGATTACTCTGGCAGTAGTTTGACAGAGGAATGTTTGCTGATTCATGAAACAACAATGACGTTATTCAGTCTGAATGGTTCCTAGATATTCATCAGTAACATATTTCAAGAATAAGTGGTTTAAAATAACTAAATGCAGAACCCAGTCTTAAAAGCAGGCAGTGATGGTTAAAACTGATAGGTTTTAATCCTTGTACATACAAAAGGGAAAACTTTGTGTATTCTTTTTTTGCTATCTCTGTAATGACCACAAATTCCTTTAACAATACTTTGGTATATGCAGCTGAGTTTCAAGAAGTGAAGTGCCTGCTGATGGGGAGCACTGGTTAGTGCAGTGCTGGAGGAGGGCAGTGGTGACAACAGTACCAGACTTCTCTGCTGCAAGAGAAACAACCAGTGAAAGGAACAAAAAGTACTCAAAGACCACAGAACATAGGAGACAAATTTTTTTTGCTAGTTTTTTAAGTCATAGCAGACTTTCCATTACCAGAAAATATCCAGGCATTCTGTCATCCTCAGGAAGATGTTGTTAATGACATTTACTGGAACAATTTGCTCCAAACTGCCTTTCATTGTGATAAGTTTAGTTCCTCATTTGGAGGCTGCATCTGTAAATGAAGCAGGATCCCAGCAGAGACCTGATCTACCAAAGTAGCCACAGAGTTCCTGGTAGCATTTGTTCTCACTGCATGGATCCGCCCCACCAGCTGGTTCGGATGGCTGTGCTGATGAGAAGACACTGGTCAGCCACTCTGTGTCAGCTGGCCCCGAGGGCCAAATAATTTTTTTTCCAAGTTGAGCTGTAGCCAGAGAGAGGCACAGAATGGAGCTGCCCATCTCTGTAGTGGAGACTAGAGTTCACCTCCCTTCACCACTGGTGACCACCTGGCCTGGACTGCTCTGCATGGCCTCTTCGGATGCGTTTGCCTCCCATCTATGGCATGGCGAGGCTTTACTGAGTGGGGGGATACCAGACAGCACACAGCCTGCAGAATTTCCTGTGTTGCAATCTCATGTGCTATCATCCCTAAGAAAATATGTCTTTTACTGCACTTTCTTATCTGTGAACCGGACTAAGGTCCTTGCTAAGTGAAAAGAAACCTCCCACTTTGCTCTGCTGTGTGAAGTTCAAACTATCGAGCTGGAGGTGGTAGCCGAGCCAGGGCACAGGGAGGGTCCCAGGTCTGCTGTCCTTTAGTGAGCAGAGGTGCCCCACGCTGCTGCCCTTGCACAGCATCTGCTCTGTGCCCAGGGCTGGGGATGGCATTGCACTCGTTCCCCTTCCCACAGCAGCTCTCATCTGCCACTGCTCCCCTGAGAGCAAACCCAAGGCTTCCTCCCTCCCTGGCTGGTGTGCATGGAGAGCACTGTCATGCTGCCCAGCCTCGCTACCCTCTGCCTGGTGATTTCCAACATAAAGCTAGTAAATCCCTGGTGCTGAACCAAAGCAAATGCTGCTGAGCTGGTACCACCTCAGAGTACCCACAGAAAGCTCAAAGACCCCCAGCACCAACCTTTGTTCTCTATATCCAAGCAGGTAAACTCCAGGAATTAGCAAAATAGTCTGGGAGTCACTGTGGGAGAGCAGAGCAAGGAGCCCAAGGAGTAGACTGCGATCTGTGGAGTTTTGCAAAATCCAGGAGTTCTACAAGGCCACAGGTTCAGAAGGAGATCAAAAGGGGAATTTCAGCCTGTAATTCAGAGATGCTGTTTCTGTGTGTCAATATTTCTATGTCAGAGATGCTGTTTCTGTGTTAATATTTTTAAAATGTTTGAGAAAATGGGCAACATCTTCCTAGACAGTTGTGACCAGTAGGATAAAATCCACCTGGCAGTGTCCCTCAGGGATCAGTGTTGGGCTTGAGACCATTTGATGTCCTTACTAATGACCTGGAGGATGGGATGGGATGGAGCAAGTCTGTTCATGATCGAGACTCGTTAGAGTGGTTGATATACTGGAGGGCAGTGCTGACATTCAGTGAGACCTGGAAAGGCTGGAGAAGTGAGCTGGGAGAAACTTCCTGAAATTCAGCAATGGCAAATGTGGAGTTAAGCCCCAGAGTTCAAAGACATTACATTATAGCCCTAGGGTGACCAGAGTATTTTTTTTTTTAATGGGGAGTATGACCTCTTCATCAGAGTAGACAACACAATTTTGCTTTGCTATACTGAGTTAGAGATTCCACAACCAAAGCTGGGGACAGTAATCCACTTTCATGCCATGATGTTGAAAGTGTATCATGTCTTTGAGGGACATACAGGGAAAAGTCCCATGTCGTGAAAAAAACCTGAAAACAGATGTTTCCCCAAATTTTCCTTGGGTAACTGACAGCCATAATATTTTGGTGTCACTTTTTTAGAAGTACTGGCTACAGCATATCCCTTATGTCATCTGGCACAATTGGGGCTGTGTGGTTATAGAAGGTCTTTTAAATTGTTCACCATTTATCATAAAGCAATTTAGTCAGAGGTATCTGGACTCAAAGCATAACCAAATTCTAAATCATGTCAGGAGGTTCCTCCAGGCCGTTTTTGCTCAACTTTTGAAAATCTCTGCATACGGCAGCTGGCCTTGGTTATAGTTTCGAAACATTAAGTCATGATTGAGCTGGCAAAACCTGGTTGTTGTTGGCTGTGCAGAAATAGGGAACCATATTGGTGTTTCAAGAACTGAATTTCCTGCAAATGCAGCCATTTTATATACGTTTCATCGTAGTTCAGATATAATAGATTTTGCTAGGTCCAGTTCTGGACATCATTTGTCTTGCTAGCTCTCATGTAGACCTGGCCAGACCAGCCTCATGACACGGGTACTTTTAATTTATCTCTAAACAGAATAAAGTTCCCTGCACACACATAGATGTTAACTAGGTGTGCATATACCTACTGTATGTTTTGAGAATATATATATACGTACTCTGAAATGCTTTTGTTTGAGCAAATTGAGCTGGTATTAGGAGTATCAGCTGCTGCCCGGGCAGCTCTGCTGCTGACAGGTGCTGGTCAGTGAGCTGCAGCAGGCTGTGGATCCACCTGCTCAGGGCAGATCTCCATATTCTGCCTTAAACCAAGTCACTTCTGCCAGCCTGAGGCATCACTGCAGAGCCATCACTAACACCACAGAGGGTGTCCAGATGATCTGGGACAAACAACAGCTCCCAGACTGCTTCAGGATGTGAGTACAGTACAGGATAACAGAAACAGAGGCATTAGCACAGCTTACTTTACCTGGATGTGTTTGAATTCTACCACAAAACCCTCCTAAGCCTCCTTGCAGGGTACCTAGCACACTACAGACACAGCCAAGGAAAGACAGCACTGCATTTATCTTCTTGTGAGGCATCAAATGCAGGAAAGTCACCTCAGGAAAGAAAATTTCCACTTTATTCTTTCCTTTGACTACAGCAACCAGAGCCAAAACTAAGAGGATTTTTGCTCGTTTACAGACTGTTACAGACAACAGGTTTGATAACAAAGCTGATTGATAACTTGTCAGGAAAGTACTTTGGAGCTGCCATCCTGCTATGTTTCAGCGCTAGTATTGAGAAGGCTGCTGAAGCAAGAAAACAAAAAAAAATAATCTTCTCTGTAGGGCTTTCCCAGTGAACGTCTGGTCCAGCCTGTTTAAGTGGGTCATCTCAGACATGATTTTCCACATTCATGGTGAGGACATTGTAACCGGCACAGGTGCCAGCTCTCCTCAAAGCCAGCTGCGGATGATGGTTACTGCATTTCTCACTGATTCGGGTATCTGTTCCTGTGATTTATTCTTTCTTTCCCTTCTGGGTGGATGACAGACTCCAGCCTACCCTTGAGAATAAGATAAGCAGTTGCTTTGTTGCTGCTGGATGGCAGCAAAAACATAATCAGGCATGAAGTGTACAGCGCTTTGGCACCTCTAAAAGGGCAAAACACATTTCCTTACCTGTGCAGCTACAGGGAGACCACCAGACTTTTCCTTCCTCATCTGAATTAGCTCCTTACAGAAGGTTGAGGCAAGCTCATGTTTTCAGTCCTTACTGCTAAAGTGCTTTAAGGCTTGAGGCTCAAGGCTGCTTACAGGATCATGCAGGCATGCAGATAGCTGTTGTCAGCCTTCCTCCTCTGGTACATCACTTTTTATGATAAGGAGAAAGATTGTCTGAGCAGAATTCACCAAAAAAATCACCCTGAGAACCTTGAAGAAACTCCCTAAGGGCTAGAGGTGCTTCACAGACCTTGTTGCCTTCAACTCTAATGGAAAAGTTACATTTTTCAGCTGCCTTTCCTGCTCAGATACATCATAAATGTGTCTATTTTTAAAAAGCACATATAAACTCCGCAAAGCAGTCTTTCAAAATAAGTCACTCCACCTCATCTGCTTTTCTCCCCAAGGAAAATCCTGAAAAGGTAAACCCTGTGCATGAGAAAGGTACTTATGTCGATTAAGGCACTGTGGGAAAACTTTCAGGTAACACAGCAATGAGCGTGACAGAAACTTTTATATAGGATGAGACATAAACCTCTTGTAACCAAATACTTCATCTGCATTAAAAATATAATATATAGTTTTTTAAATATTCAGGTAATTTAATAAACAAAAGATTTTAAGAAGCACATTTTACTCTTATACACCCTTACTTCATTATTCACATATCAAAGAGCACATAGATATGTTACATGTATGTTTATTTTTATGCACAAGATGGCTCACAAAACAGATAATTTGCAAGCACCTAAATACTGTTTCCTGAATGTTTCTGTGCCTTTTTTAAAGACCTTACCCTTCCCTCTGATTGCTTGTAGAGTGGAAAGGCGATTCATGTCTTCCTCCTACTGCTTTGCTTCCTTTCATAAAACCAAAGAAATCAAATGCTGTCACGAAAAAGTAGATCAATTGGATTGTGGAGCTCCAGAAAAAAATCTTAACAGTACAGACATGCAGATGTGTGTAACTCTTATGGATTTGACTAATTAACACAGCAAAACTTATTTTTCAGTGATCTTGTTACCAGACTTGCACATGTGTGTGGGATGGACGGCACGAGCTCTGAATAGCAATGAGTAATGCGTGTGAAAGTACTGGTAAATCTGTCCTGCAAAATCCATATTCCTGGAGATAAGGTTTGACTGAGGTGAATATTAGTTACTGTGAGAAGAGTTAGCTTCACCTTGTACACTTTCTGTATTTGCTTTGTAATTTTATTACGCATTTGTGAGCTTCTACACTACAGTTTTTATAGAACTTCAAAAGAGGGCATAACTGTGCTTTAACAAGTTTTATATCCCACAAAACAGTCCTGAGTTAAAACAGGTTACAAAATGCTGTCAACTGCTTGGAGTACTGAGCTGGACGGACTCCAAAAAGCAGTACAGAGAAAGGCTGTCCTGGCCTCTGATCCTCACCAGAGAAGACTCACAGAGAAGACATCTATTCTCTGCTGTTCTCTGTCTCTTTTCTTCCACTGCTGTCTACTCATCTGTCTTGTTAATAAGTATTTTTTTTATCTAAATGCATTACTTAAAAAAATATTAATCAAATATCCCAGGAGGAGAAAGACACCAGGTTTTCTCTTGCTGCTTCTAACTTTCTTCGAGAGCAGATCAAAAGTTCTTCACAGATCTCTCTGAGCATCCAGCCAACAGACTGGTTTGTTTAGCCCCAACAAACTGTTGTGGGTTACCCTAAGTTTGCTCCTGAGGGGTGCTGAGCACCTGCAGAGGAAACTGAAACTAGTGTTTCATTTTAGTGCTTGTCCTTGTATTTACTAGCAATCTGGTGCTTCATACCCATCTAGTGTCGCTGGAGAGGGGGATTTGCAGGGAACACCCTTCACCTGGAAGGTAGGGGTGGAAGTGGGGGCAGATGCTCCAGGTTGCCTCCTGCTTACAGCACTGTCTGCGAAGGGGCCAGGAACAGCTCAGGCAGGTGATGATGCATTGCATTTTTCCACTGCCATCAAGGTCAGTGAGAATTTGGTGTTTGCTGCATGAATGCCTCAGAGAAGTGATGTTAAGTAGCTATATCTTTAAAGAAACTTGTCTAAGAAAAATTGTATAGTTAGTTCCTGTCTGGATGCATCTTCCTCTCTTATTTTACTCTTTGGAGTGTAGAAGTCAACAATGTCCCCCAGGGTGGATGTACAGCTGAGATGGGCTTCCCTCCAGCCCCTCTGAAACCCTAACTGCTGCGGAGGCAAAGTGAAATTCATGTTCACATTAGCACAATAAGAGGCTGATGCAGCCCCTCTGCTGGGACCTGAAGAATCCTAGATGCTGGTCCTTGCCCCCTCAAATGGCTTTTGAATATGATCATTGCATTGATGTATGCCCATGGGAGAGTGTCTTCTAGCACACTAGGCTGAGAGTAAAGGCAGGCTCTGTCTGAGCACTTGGATCTCCGATATCAGCACCCCTAATGGGAGGGTCTCAAAGCTGGTGTTCCTCCTCCAGACTATGCAATACGCTGAGAGAGAAGATCGGTGCACGTGACCTTCCCCGTGCAAGAAGAGAGCTGAATCCCAAGTGCTCCTCCTTCCCACTTCTCCTCCTCACAGAAAACCATGTGTTTTCCCCAGCTGCTCCAGCCCTCGTGTTTGAGTGAAGGCAGCTGTACCATATGGCAGGTCATCTGCAACACACCTGTATCATAAGAAACACCCCACAGCCTAAGCGTGCCTGTCACGTTGGCTGCTGGGGACTGTGGGGTTGAAACACACCACCTTCCACAGTGTAGGAAGCTCTTCCAGGTGCAAAGGGCTGGGAAACAGGAGGATATGGGGATTTCAGCAGATATTTCACCTCTTTGGTTGTTGCAAGAAAAAAATCCTTGTAGCCTCTGAAGCAGTTTGCTGTTCCCGAGATGGGGGCTCACAGTACTGAAACAAGGAACGCCAAGGGCACAGCTGTATTTTTACATGACTGAAAATACGATGCCTTTCCCCAATGACGCTGACATTACTGATTCACTATCTGTATCCTACCTCATACCACCACCCTTGCCCTGACCCACTGTGTGTCCTAGAGATAAATATCATCCTTGGTGATTTTTAGCAGCTCAAGATTCAAAATAGCAGTGGATTAAAAAAGCTGAATGTATCCATTTTTTTCCCTTTACTTCTAGATGAGTTAACAGAGCAAAATCCACTTCTGCTATGAGTTGCTGGCTTATCCAGTGTGGAATATGTTCCTCTATGAACTGTCTAAGTGTTTCTTGAGGAAACCTCAAGGAAAAAGCTACTCAGGGATCAATGGTTATCTATTAGTTCTGCAAAGTGAAACAATGCAGAGAAACTCAATAAAAAGCCTTCAGCTCAAGAGTATTTTTGTTTGGGTTTCCTTTAATTAACTTTAAATAAATTGGTGTGAAAGCAAGCAAGCAAGCACATCGTGCAAACTTATTTATAACTGTGTATTTATAACTGTGCAATTGCATGTAAATCCAAGAATAACTAGAAAGGCAGCCTGGCCCCAGGCTGAGAGCTGGTTTATAGGCACTTTTGAGGTTTAATGACTGTTCTTATTGCAGTGTTTAAACCATTTATGAGATAAATGGCAGAGATAAAATCCACATATCACTGTTTCTTAGAGCTATGGGGATACTTATATGCCTAGACAGTAACTTTTACAGATGGTTTATGGAGGGTGTTTACTTTTGAAAACTCACTTAGGATATCAGATCCTCTGTCTCTGATCCCATTTACCCAACAAGAGGCACCAGCAGTTTGGTGTCCTGAGTAAAACCCTACTCCTAATTCATACCCTCGCTATCACGCTAGCTGACTTCTGAAAGAGCTGGGTTTTAGGTACCATGGAGAACACAATTCATTGAACTTTTCCACGCACCATGCCCTGCCTGTAATAAAGGGAAAGTGCTGCAATGGAAACTTCATAATATTTCTTTGGAAGAAATGGTATAATGAGATAACGGGAGAGTTTGCCACTTGCAATCTCTGTCTAAGATCAGTGTTATCTTTGAAGTCTGGCTTGGAGAGATGCCAAAACACCGAAAGAGGTAACTGCTGGTGTGCTGTTTGCTTTCAAATCAATGAGATACAAAAGGGCAAAATTCCTTTATGCCTTTTACCGATGACTTTTCTACCGGAGAAAACCCAAGTCCAGGGTCTATGAATCTCATAGGATTTTGCATGATGGCATTTGCCCAGGGATATCTGAGATGTGAAGGACTAGAATTGGGGCTAGGGGCTAAGTGCTGAGTGCTGATCTGTGCTATTTAATTAAACTGCACTCTGACCCCTGCTTTGGGTCTTGGTTGTTGATTCTGCTCACTTGTGAGACTAGTCCTTGCCATTGGTTTGGCCACAGCACTTAACTCCCTCCCTAAAATTTCCCAGTTGTGCTCTCCAAAATAAAAAAAATTTTCCAAGTACCAGGAAAACTGAGAAGATGGGAAGACTTGGACTATGAGCCCATGAACGTTGCTGTTCAGCTTTGTTCTTGGTGCTGAGGGAAAGGCAGGACTAGGGGTTCATCTTCCCCATGGGAAGCTGTATATCAGAAAGACATTAATGACTGTCATGGTGGCTTGCTCTTTTTTTTTTTCAAGCTTCCACTTCTAGCTGTCCAGCTGGGCATCAGAGGAAAGACAAAACGGTTTCTAAGGAACCATTTAAGTGGGACAGCTCTGTTTGAGAAAAATGAAATGACAGCAAAAGGTGTGTCTGAGAAACAGCCTTATGCAGGGGTAGTTAGTGAGGCAGACGTAGGCTGAAAGAGGAAGTGTAGAGCAGCCATGAAAAAGATGCTCTAAAAGCCTGGAGGTATTCTTCTCCTAAGCATACGGCAGCAGATTGTGGTTATATTGGAGAGTGATGGCAATTTCTGCACAATGGACAGGGTGTTCCTAGCAATAATGTGCACTTGATGGGGAAATATCTTCCATCAAGCTAAAAGACGGATAGGTGGTTTTGAAGAAGAAAGAAAGAAGGAAATTAACGGTGATAATGCAAAGCTATAAAAGGTTATTGAAAGGTGCAAAGTTACAGTCTTTGGTCTGTGTCACTGACAACTACTCTCTAGGGGGTTTTCTCAAGCAATGCACATCAACCTGGATGCTGATAACAGCAGCTGAAGGCAGACAACGGTACTCTCAACAGTAGCTGTCTTACTTCAGTGAGACACATGACTGTAAGTGGCTTGGACACTTCTGAAAACAGTGTCTACTTACATGCAGGCATGCTAACACACAGCACTTGGGATGAGCTAATACCCTGCAGTGTTTAAAATGGGATTCAGCTGGGCACCTGTGCTGCTCTGTCACTCGAGAGGGCCTCCTCTTCCCTAAGGAACACCTGCAGCATGTGCAGAATATCAGCAGCTTGGGAAGGGTTTGGAGTGGCAGTATCACAGAATCACAGAATCACAAAATCACAGAATGTTAGAGATTGGAAGGGACCTCGAAAGATCATCTAGTCCAATCCCCCTGCCGGAGTAGGAACACCTAGGTCAGATCACACAGGAACGCATCCAGGCGGGCTTTGAATGTCTCCAGAGAAGGAGACTCCACAACCTCTCTGGGCAGCCTGTTCCAGTGCTCTGTCACCCTCACTGTAAAGAAGTTTTTTCTCATATTCAGGTGGAACCTCCTATGTTCCAGCTTGAACCCATTGCCCCTTGTCCTATCCCTGGATGTCAGAGAGAAGAGCCTGGCTCCATCCTCCTGACACTCACCCTTCACATATTTATAAACATTAATTAGGTCACCCCTCAGTCTCCTCTTTTCCAAGCTAAAGAGACCCAGCTCCCTCAGCCTTTCCTCATAAGGGAGATGCTCCACTCCCTTAATCATCTTTGTGGCTCTGCACTGGACTCTCTCCAGCAGTTCCCTGTCCTTCTTGAACTGAGGGGCCCAGAACTGGACACAATATTCCAGATGCGGTCTCACCAGGACAGAGTAGAGGGGGAGGAGAACCTCTCTCGACCTACTGACCACCCCCCTTTCTGATACACCCCAGGATGCCATTGGCCTTCTTGGCCATGAGGGCACAGTGCTGGCTTATGGTTATCCTGCTGTCCACCAGGACCCCCAGGTCCCTCTCCCCTACACTACACTCCAACAGGTCAGTACCCAACTTATACTGGAACCTGGTGTTGTTCTTGCCCAGATGCAAGACTCTACACTTGCTCTTGTTAAATCGCATTAAATTTTTCCCCGCCCAAATCTCCAGCCTGTCTAGGTCTCGCTGGATGGAAGCACAGCCTTCTGGCGTGTCAGCCACTCCTCCCAGTTTCGTATCATCAGCAAACTTGCT
>WKFP01015112.1:1030758-1118939 GCA_011057875.1 Pterocles orientalis
CCTCATAAGGCCTGTGCTCCAGACCCCTCACCAGCTTCGTAGCCCTCCTCTGAACGCGTTCCAGGGCCTCAATGTCTTTCTTGCAGTGAGGGGCCCAAAACTGAACACAGTACTCGAGGTGCGGCCACACCAATGCCGAGTACAGGGGGACAATTACCTCCCTGTTCCTGCTAGTAACCTTGTTTTTGATGCAAGCCAGAATGCCGTTGGCATTTCAAAAGAAATGTAGTTCAGAACAGTTTTTTTCACTTGGAAAACGTATCATCTCTGGACTCACAGCCATTTAGTTAGGAAATGTCTAAGTACTCTGGCTATATGGGAACTGTAGGCTTGAGTAGCCCTAATTACATTGTTACTGCCCCTGCCCCTGGTTATACAACTAGCTTCTAAGAGTCATTTATCTACTAAAGTATCTTCTCACTTTCAAAAACCCCATACATTAGTACAAATACTTATAAAGTAACCATGGTCAGAGTTTCAGTGCTGAAGGTCGGGAGCCAGAATAATGTCAAATAAGTCTGTTAAGCATCAGAGAAGCTGCTTTATCCTCCTGCCCAAAGGCAGGATAACGTCATGTGCCAGGAGCATGGTCCTTGTCCAGTTCCTTCCTAACCTCTAGTAACGGGCACTGTACAGAACCCTGTGTGCAACCTGCTCCCATCCTACACTGATTTTTCACACCAGTAAGCTTTTTTAGCTATTGAAATTCCCCTTGCTGTAGTTAAAGCCCACTAAACTAAGTTTCTACACTGAACACAGAGAAGAACATATTTACTTACGCATGTAAGCATTGATATCTCTCCCCTTGGGCTGCAAAGCAATAGTGGGTTTCCTCTGGTGGCAAAGCTGGCTAAGGGCAGTTCTGCTCTCCTTGCTGTAGGGTGTTCCCCTCTTCTCTTGCTCATGCCAGTCTCTGCCTGCCTGAGGCTCTGCTGGGGGTTCAGCATTCTGACTGAGAGCTTCTTCTCTGCTTCTCTTACTGTCGATTATCAAAAAATAACCTCAGACCTGGAGCACAGACCAACTCTTGAACTATTGAGATCAGACTGCTGTGGAGACTCCACTTCCAGGCGGTTTACACCTGGGGAAAACACTACACTACTCATACTCTGTCTCTCCAGCTTTAACAGCCCAGCTATGGACTCTTCTCAGCCACGTACTACTTGAAGCACAGAGCCCAAAGAAGTATATGTTTTGTCAGTCCCCATAACTTCTCACTGGAGATTTTTTCCATGTGTGTTAAAATATAGCACACCTCTTTGTATATCCTAGCATGTCCCTAGGTATGTCTTTGTCTTCCATAAAAGTGGTACAGACTGATTCACATTCAGCTTGTGACCTGCTGTGTTTAAAAATAAGTATCTTGACTATGTCCTTGTGTTCACTCCAACTGCTCTTGAGTATACAAAGTGTAGTTGTTTTTCACATATTCTCTGTACAACGGGTTTATTTCTGCCCGAAACCATTATACAACATCCCACTATAGGGAAAGAAATGTCCTAAAGAAAACCTGTTCACTTTTTAACTAAGTCTCTTAAATCTCAAGGCCTGGGTGAGTGCTCTGTTGGAAACTCTGAATCAATGTGCGTTTTTTTTTCCTTGAGTGGTTTGGTTTTTTTTAATACGGTGTCAGAGTTTGACTTGGCTTGTTAGGCTGCTTAACTATCAGGCGTGTGATCCATCAACATCATTCTATGAAGTAAGTGCATTCCTGCAGAGGACACTCCTGGAGCTGTGTGGAGCTACGTGGAGATGAGCTCAAAGCCTCTGGCACAGATCTTCCCTTGGATTGAGCATGGGCAATGCTGTGGTGTCGTTGTTCCTGGGGTGGACAGTGCTGTATATAATGCTGCCCACTGAAATCCTGACACCCTGTGACTTACTACACTCTTTGCATCTTAGAGCAAAGCTTAAGAAGGGATGCTTATGTTCTTGGGGAAAAGGAAGGCAGCTACTGTAGTAACATCACCCTTACCTTTTGGAGATATGGTATTAAAGAGGAAAAGAAAATCGAAAGCTCTTCTCACAGATTTGTCAGCCTGCATTTTTTTTCCCAGCAAGGGTTTTAGGAGATTCAAGAGCTTCTTGTCGTGTTGCTTCATATGCTTTTTTCCCCCCCTGAACTATATTTGACAGGAGCAGAACAATCAACAGATACCACTTTTTAGAGAAGTGGAAAGATTCTATTCTGTTTCTCAGAAGCGACCTACTTGGTGCGTGTCAAGACCAAAGTACTTCTAGGAACCATGACTCCTCTGTCAGGGAAAACTCAAAGCATGTGAATACCTGTGATAATCTGCCTTACCAAATAAAGCTGAATTGCAAAAAAAGGGGCTTGCTCATATTCTCTCTTGTTGCCAATGCTTGAATCACTTCAAATAGAATTAAGATGCACTTCACTTGATGCACTATACCACTAGCAAAGAGCTTGTGTGTGTGCAGGCTGGAATGTGAGTAAACCTGAGCTTTTGATTCAGCCTTGTCTTTAAGGAGTACGTATATAAAACCTACTTGCTCTGCAGTACTTGAAATCTGATACTTCACTGCTTTGCCCTGTGTGCCCTTCCAGTGTATGAAGGCAAACAGAAGGCATCTTTTCAGTGGAGAGGATGCTTTGCTAGTAAGTCTAGGTCTCACTTCAAGTGGTCTGTATGGTCAGTGTTCTCTTCTACTGTTGTTCTATGCCACCTCCTTCAGTGTGGGGTCCTCCATGGGCTACAGGGTGGTATCTGCTCCACCACTAAATCTCCTCAACTTATCAATTTCCATGGCTGCAGGGGCACAGCTACCTGACCAGGGTCTGCACCATGGGCTGCAGGGGAACCTCTGCTCCATCACCTCCTCCCTCTCCTTTCTCTTCATTTGGTGTCTGTGTAGTTGCCTCTCTCACATCCAGCTCCTCTCTCTGCTGTGGGTTCTTCCTCTGGCTCCTGAGAAGCTCCTGGCTCTCAGGTCAGGGCTGCCCTGGGTCGGCTGGGGAGGGCTGCGGCAGAGGCTGGGGCTGCGGTGGGTTGGGTTGTGGCAGAGGCTGGGCAGGCAGATAGATGGACCAGCCAGGCCAGGCCCTGCCCAGGGCTGTGCTGCTGCTCCATGCGCTGTGCCCCATCTTCAATACGTCATTCACAGAGGAATGAACTGGCTCAGCCTTGGCCAGGTCCAGCCTGGAGCCAGGGGAGCTTCCAGCAGCTTCTCACAGGGGCCACCTCTGTAGCCCCTCCCCTGCTACCAAAAACCTACCACACCAACCCAAAACAGGATCACGATACTTTCCTTTAAGAACAGAGATAAAGTCCCCATCTCATGGATAATTTGAATTCCAGTCAGTTGCTCTTTGTGTTGCCTGTTCAGTGCAGTGATATGGTAAAATGTGACTGTATTTGCTGAAATTACAGCGCTGGCCTCCATCCCTGTCTGCAAACCCTGGTGCAAGGAGACTTCCAATTACTGCTTCTTGCCAAGTAGTAATGACATTAGTTCATAACGTGATGCTCTAAAACAGTTGGCTAATCACTCTAACACAATAAAAAATGAAAGCTTTTCTGTATTTAAAAGTGAATTTGGAAAGCTGTTCCACTTGAGGTAATTGCCCAATGATAAGAGATGGGCTGAAGTGGAGAATCTGAGGACGGGGCATTCCTGGAGTGTGAGAGGGCTCATCCTGCTCCCTAAAGGCCAATGAGGTTTCAAGAGGTTTTAAAGGTTCGTGTAGTACCCAGCCTCACTGCTAGCAAAGGGCATAGACCGGACTGAAGTTGCAGGCCTGGAGGAAAACACCAAGTGACTGCTGAGATTGAAGTTAAACAGGTTAATTTTGCACAGTCTTTTTTTCACAGAAGAGGGCCCAGTACTTGGTGAAAGCTTGCCTCTTAAAACCTACAGCTTAAAATCCACAGCCAATACACAGGCTTACTCATAGCCTGCAAACTGAGAGAGGCTAACTAAATAGTTCATAAGGCTACTGTTGTGTCTCCTGCAGTGCTATGGACAACTGTATGGACCTTCTGCCCAGGCAAGAGCTTCTACTGATGCTACATAAGGTCTTGGAAAGACCTGAGGTTGGAAAGGATCTGTCCCCAGTTCAACAGCACTGGAATCCTCCCTTAACAGTGTATGCAAATAAAAGGCAAATCAACTTTGACTCTGAGCACCTCACTGTCCTTTTGTCACCTCCAAAATTTGGATAGCCCAGACAGGGCTGACACTTCCTTCTGGGCTTGCTTAAGCTCTGAGCATTCAGCACCTCTGCAATTAAATTAGGTTAATTTCTTAGGAGTGTAAAAGTCTAATTCAGAGTCCAATACAGCCCAACTCCTGAAGCAGGGTCTTGATGCACATGTACGTGCTCTCTCTGTGAACACTGCATGGAATTAATGAAAATGACATTATTGATTTGCCAATCCTGCATTAATCCACTATAGAGGGAGCTTTCTGGGAGATGAGGAAAAAGTATTTTGGATCACTGCTCCTGACATCTTTGGAAGAGTGAACTATCTGAGTTACTGCTTAAAGGAGGTATCTGCCAACAACTTTGCACTTTGTAGAAAGAGTTTGCGTAATTCCTTTTTGTGTTGTCTTTGAAGCAGTGGACTTTACATGCCTTGTGGCAGGAGTGAGGGAGATTTTAAGACAAGGCAGTTGTCTCAGCATCCTGTCACAGCTGCTATTTGAGAGTGCCTAATGCTCAAACACTGCATAAGTACTTACCTTGTGATAAGTACGATATCCAAGGGTGACTTACACATGGCAACATCTCATTGTCAGTTGTTTGATGGAATGTAAGCTCTAGGTTGAGTGCTCGGCTTGCTGACAGCATTGTTGCTAGGTCAGTGCCCAACCAGTTATATGAAACCCAGCCACCAACTGTGTCAGTAGCCATGCTCCTCTAGTAAATGTCTTGGTCATCGTTTTCTGCTGAACCATGTTTGTCCTTGCTTTTTCTTCTGTTTGGGTAGAAGTAAGTGGAGCTGTAGCTGTAACAACTTTCAAGAAGAATATGACTTTGTGTGTGCAATTCCTTTGAAGGTTCAAGTTCAGGGGAGACCCTGTTCTGCAAGCCATTTTTGGCTTTTAGTTATCCTAAGGATACTTTTAAAATGAGTTGGAAGTTGTCTGAGACAATGGATAGGGCTCATGTACCCGGGATCAGAAAGCAGGGGCTTACCAAGTAGACTCCTAACACTTCTGATGGGAGATCAAGTCTAGATTAAGTCCCCTAAATACAAGCAACTACATATAAAATGTCTAAGCTTGCATTACCGTTAATGAAGATCTAGTAAAAGCAATCAATGAACGATTCAGCTGACCAGCCACTAGGTACCTACTTTATGGTGAGCTGAATTGCTCTTCAGGCTCCAGTGGCTGTAATAGGTGCTTAGAAACCTAGCGCACCCAGAGGTACCTAAATTTAAATTCTTTTGTCAAACTGATTCCTGTACCCAATGTTCCCTAGTCAATGAAGAGCAAGTGGCAATTGTAGAGAGTACTTCATTTGACCCATTTTAGAAGCCTGCCTTAGGGAGTGCATTAATTTCCTCTTATATAAGAGGAAAATAAAGGCTACATCTTTAAGATAGCTATAAAGTTAAGCAACTGATTCCAGTCGATTCAACTCCATATTGTTATGACCAGAACCTAAACTAAGATATAGTTCTTTATATATGTTACCTATTTCTTCAAAAAAGACCTGGAAAACAAATACATATATATGTATAGCTTCAGGCTCTACCAAGGGCAGAAAAACCTTTCTGTTTTTCTCCTAAATACATATTTAAAATGGATTTTTTAATAAAATATGTAATCAGTGTTATGCTCATTCCTGTAAGATGTTGTCCAAGCTGAAAGTTTAGTAGAACACAAACAGTTGGCTTTCTATGTGTCTTGTACTTGCAGAACTAAAAATGTATGTCTCACTTCTGTATTATTAATCAGAAATGACATGTTTAGTTGTAATAACTCTTAAATTCCTAGTAGGAAGGGAAGTCATTACACAAATTAAAGATGTGAGACTTGCATTGTACTGTGAATGGCAGCTATTAGAAGATGAAGAAGCAACAAGTTCTGTGGCTCTGGCCCAATAAGACAATTCACCTTTAATTGATAAATCCCTTTTATCTATGGGCATGGAACATTCTGACTTCTCAATTTTTTGTATAATTTAACATCACTTTCATTATTCTTTTTGATACAAGTAATCTTCAAGATACTGTAAAATGCCAGAATACTGGTGTTTTTGTAACTCTAAACCAATCTGCGTTCTTCTGAAATCATAACCCTTGAGCAAAACATGTGTGATCAATGAGACTTTTGTAAGGCAGTCAATACAGATGAAACTGCTTTGCATTTAATGTAAAACCTGTGTCTATATCAAATGACGAAATGAAAATCAAATGTCCTAGAGAAGTAAAAACTCTTCACAGTATATCTCTGGTGTTCACTCACAAGACTTCAACCACTAATGAAATTATGCCAAAGAATCTCTTTAAGCTCTAGTTATTGACGTTCACTTGACATTAATTCATCTTTATAATCTACTAGATGCATGATTAATTTTACTGCTAGGCATTTGCTTGTCCTTATAGTTAAACTGTTATCAGAAAGAATCTGCCAGTGCTGGAAAATAAATTAAGGAGCTTTATAGGAGCCTAGATTCAGGGGAGCAGAAGTTGGATCCTCTGGTAACTGTTTCCCACTGAGGGTGCAAAAGTTTGCACGAACTAAGTAAAGTGTATAACTGAGCTGGAGATGCTCAATTATTTATTTAAAGAAATTTGCCTGGTCTGACAGAGCTCCCAAAACTGATCAGCTGTAGAAATGCTGCTGTCTGATCTCTACTGAAGACTGCCTAAGGAAACAACTAGGCTCTATTCAAGAAGGAAAATAAGTATTGGCTACCTTCCAAGAAAAATGAGTTTTACATTATGGTCTTCTGTAGATCATCTTTCTGGTCACCTTGTGACACAATGTCGACACCTAAATCTTGAAGATTTCAGGTACTCATCAAGAGCTGCAGTGATACCACTTGTTCTCTCTTGTTCTTCATCTTCCCTAACACCCTCCTGAGTGTAAATTCAGACATTTTAAAATGACACCCAATCCCACCCCTGACTTTCCCACCTTTTAGGACCTCTTAAAAAGAATTATTTTGGCTTCATGTCAGGAAAGGCAGACTTTGTTCTTTGAGAAATACCTCAACAATTTCACCTATCCCTTTTTTTTCCTAACAAAAGGAAAGTGTTGGCAAGAGAGTTGGCACTTTGGTTCTTGTTTCTTTTTTTTTTTTTTCTCCTATTGATTCAATTTATCAAGACTTGCACGTTTGTATATTATGCACACACACACACAAAAATCTATTTTGATATGAAAGCAAGACCTTGAAAACATTTTTAAATGCTTATTTTAAGCTAAGATTCTATTTATCTTGCAATGACAATGCAAAGGTAAGGCTCAAAGACAAAATGAGGTTTCCAACAGAACAATTATTTTCCTTGGAACAGCAGGCAAACCACTCAGTAAGAAGGTGTAAAAGGGTTGTAAACTACATCCCTGAAAAATAAAACAAAATATTCTCTTCCTGGCTAAACTGGTGAGGCACCACACTTCAGTTCCACTTGTAATTTGGATGACTCGTCAGGACTTTGCAGTACTGTCATGTATTTGTCTATCATTTCTTCATAGCTCTTCGGTTACGCAGGACCTCTCGGATCCCAAAATCTGCTTTAGGAGAGCTGTGACTGCTGGGTCTTCTTTATAGACCTAGGTTTGCTGTGAGCAACCTCTGTTATCAGATGGACACTTTCTCAGTGCTTGTGCTTGTCAGGTGGGCAGTGTCACCAGCACTGAGCTGCACTGTAACATGTTTTCATAAGTGGAGAATCCTCCCAAGACAAGGTTCATATGACGTGGGCTTGGCAGAGCAGAGTATGGGGACTTCTGTGTGAATGTGTGTGTGTGTCTGTGTGTGTGCGCACACTTAAATGAACTCAGTGTGAGTGCATGTATGTGCTTAAATTCGTTTGAACAAGTTCAGAGTTAGTAAGCATGGAAAGAATAGGTCTCTGTGTAAGCTTGGATGTGATATTTCTGTGTGATGCTGTTGTACACATAGGTTAACTCCACTGGCTTGTAATGATTTTTAATTTGAGGCTAAAGCTGGAAAACAGGAAGAAAGAACTCAGCTCTGTGCTTTGGCATCATTGCCTGGACACTTCTGTCAGTGATTACCCAGATAATTGTTCAAGTGCAGCAAAACATTTTAGAGTAACTTTGCTCTAATTGTTGATAATGATATTTTGTCTCAGCAAACGTGTAGAAGATCAGTGCCAAAATTTTACATGTTAGCTTGCAGTCAGTGAACAAGCACTGATTAGAGAAATCCTTTCATCTTCTTACTAGAAAGAATGCATGGATTTTTATGATGTGGAAAGTCTACTCTTTTATTTCCCTGATTATAATCTTACACCGACACTAACTTCTTGTTTTATAGGCTGTATCTAACATACCAGCTTTTTCTTATGAACTAAATGGACTTCTCACAAAAGGCCAATCTGCTGCCCCATAAAATTCTGTCAGAATAGGATGTTATGTCTGGTCTTCATGCTGCACCTTAACATTCACACACGAAGCAGGACATCTCATGATTTTGTCTCTTTATACCTGATAGGAGATGTCAGTCCTCCTGAAGACACAGTGCTTCAGATACAGAGTGGCTGGAAGTAATTTTTATTAATTAAATCACTGAGAGCTCTGCAGCTAAATCTCTCTAGGCTTTATTTTAGCAGCTTCATTTCAGGAACAAAAGGATATTTCTTTGCAGAGTGACCTTTTTCTTGCTGCAAGGAGCTCTGTATCTAGTAATTATTCAGTCTTCATTTCTGAGGGGTGTTACTATGTGCACACAAGTCTCTTTCTCATTGAACCCTAAGCTCAAGCCATTCTTGCATATGGAGCAACCTAGTGTGGAGAAAACAACCTGTAACTCCTATTCACACCAGTAATGGAACTGAATTCAAAAACAGCAGCCTGATAAGCTCAGGGAGAACAGGTACCTAAATCCCCCACAACGGTAATTTCACTTGGGTGCAGCTCTTGCAGGTTATCACCCAAGGACCCTGGAATGAGCGGAGCAGCCTTCCCCATGTGCCACCTCCAAGGTTCTGTATGACTGTGCAGTGAACTGGAGGGGGGGAGCTGGCCCTGTTCACCGACACCATATCATGCTTCAGCACCTTGCTTTGGTTTGGCACCCAGCTGGCCAGACCTCTGCCAGCTCCAGGCACTGAGCGGAGCTGGGCAGAAAGGGCCTGGGGAGATGGGAGGTCACCAGCTGCTTTTTGGATGGGCACAGTTCACGCTGGCTTAAACCAAGATTTTGAGCATCATGGCTCTGAAAACGGCATTTTTCCCTCACTGACACCCTGGAGGCCACAATGCAAACAGGGACAGTGAGCAGGGAGCAGGGGGGCAGGAGGTGTGTTTGTATGTCTGCAGGGATCTGCAGCACAACTGGACTGGCACAACTAGTGCATTGCCTGGGCATGAGAACAGATGGGACAAGAGCCCCGTGTGCTGGTGCTGCAGCAGGAAAGAATGAAACGTGGAGACAAACCTGAAGATTTGGAAATGCATACCCATGGCCTGTGTCCCTGTGGGCAAGAAGACATGGCTGTTGGCAACTTCTGCTCCCTTCCGTGGGCTCTGGAAAGATGATAAATACAAGGAAGTAGCAGCTTGGTGACTCCTGCCCATGGAACAGCACCCAAGGAGCAGCACCTTGCCTGTGAACTCTGAGTTTCTGCAAAGTCTTCCCTGCGTTGCTGGACACTTGTGCATCCAAAGTACTGGAACAACTTTTTGACTGTGACTTTGGGATGCCTTGGCAAAACACAGTGAAGAAGGGCTGCATTTGTGACAACTGCTGGAGCTGGCCTCTGCTTTTGGCGGTATTTTTCTCTTTCCCTCTCAGACCATCCACGGTCATAAACACAGCACTACACCCAGTCGTTGCTGCTGGTGGTGCCTGCAGCTCAAAGGGTTAGGTGGTGCGGAGCTGCTGCAGGCAGCACATGATGCTGGATGACGTGCTCTTGCCATAAGGCAGGGGCAAGAGCCAGTGAATTATAGTGAGCAGTCATCACTGCAGCTTGTTTGGGAGGGATCCAAAGCCCATTAAAGGCAATGGAAAGACTCCATTTTTCCACTGTGTTTTAGTAACTATTATGCTTTATTTCTGTCAGGAGTCTTGTTTCACAGCAGATGGCATGCACTGTCACAAATCACTCAGAAGCAGCGGTAAGTACTTAATAAAGGGTACCTACAGGTTCACAGTCAAATGTGTCTTATCTGGCCGAAGCACATGATCTGAAAAGGCTATTTCTGGACAAAGTTTTCTGCAGACTACTGCTCTGTGTTTCTCTCAACAGTTTACAGCCTTTCCTTCTGAAGTCAAAATCTCAGACTCGGGTCTTACTGGCACTCTGAAAAATGTCTGTTATGCTATATATATCTTCTAACAAAGTAAAGACCAGTGTGCTGGAAAATAACTTTCATTTAAAGGTATTTAAAGCAAGTCACAAGTTAATCAAACAAGTTGTGACTCTCAAGCGTGTAAGTTATTGCTGTTAGTTACCTCTCAGCTAGTGAAGAGCACAGCTGTGTGGGTTTTTAAATTGAATAAAGCTGTCTGTTGCTATATGCCTGTACTGGTTTCAGCTGGGACAGAGTAACTTTCTTCATTGTAGCTAGTAAGAGGCTATGTTTTGCATTTGTGCTGAGAAGAAGGCTGATAACAGGCTGATGTTTATAGCTGTTGCCAGGATAATAAAGGTGCTTGTCCTTTGGGGTCTCTTCAGGTCACATTGTATGGGTAATAAAAAACTCCAGCTTCCTTAAATACCAACTCTTTTGGAACAGAAAGCTAATATTAATCAATCCAGCAGATGATACATTTAGCTAGAAGATGTATATACATCACGAGCACTAAGAGACGAATCTGTCCCTGCTGCACTGAGCTGTGTGATCTCTAGGGGGCCCGTTTGCTGTGTGAGTGGAGGCAATGTCCTTGTATCTTGGTGTAAATCACCAAAATTGTCTATTTGCCTAGTCCTCCATCTGAGTATTAATATTCCCTCTTGCCAATTGTTCACTTGAAAGTCAACAAGAGAGACTCCCTTCTTCAAGCAGGTAGTGCCACAGGTGCTCATTCTGGGTTATATCTCTCTCACATTCTGTTACAGTTCCTATCAGAATAGACATCTCTCGGGATAAGTGATAGTCTTGTTGGTTTTGTTAGGAGAGCCAGAAGGACAGCTTTTCTCTGCACCACAGAGAAAAATGACTATTTTGCTCCCAGTCAGGATGAACATCAATCCAGAGGGACAGCTGCGGATGTTCTGCCGATAGCAGAGGAAAAAAATATGCCTGCTCTTTCAGCCAGTGAGGCCAGCCCCCGGATTCAGATCCCTTCTAGCCCAAAATCAACTTGCTGTTTGGCCTCCAGGTGCTGGCGTCTATTGCTGGGTACCCTCATCTCCTCTGGAGATTCAGTTTTCTCTCACTTGTGATGAGGGAGAAAAATATTGGCACAAAATAGGGCAGAGAAGGGGAGAATGAGAAAACACAAAAGCTATGAGGGAAGGAAGGACCACCTGGGATTGACCAAAATCTTGCAAGGCCAGTGCCCTTCCTGCTGCTCTTTGACAGTGGGCATGAGAAAAGGGTAAAAACCCAGCTTGCTACTTAGGTCCATGCTGCATGAGGGAAGATGTTTTTGCTCAAGTAAAAAAGTATGTTAGGCTGCAGGATCAGACCTGAGACTGGCACAGAGTGATGGCCATTCAGGCTCTATGAAGTGAATAAAGTCTTCTGAGCATCTTTCTCTAAGCCTGTAATCTGTACATAATGCCTGTTCATCAGAGGGAGACACAAAGTCTTACTCACATAACAAATTCACATAACCCAGAAAGATAATTTTGAATAATTTGCTTTTGTATCCTAGGTTAATAATTTCATTTTTGGGTTCCCACAACACACATGCAGAGAAAAGAGAAGACCTTTGTAACAATTGCTATAATAAATGGAGATTTTACTTTCTCCTCACAAAACAATGTGGCTTCAGTTTTCTTCATAGTCCCTCTGGCTTTCCTGCGTGCACTAAGTACCCCTCCTCCTCCCTATTCAGACACGAAACCAGGAGGTCTGTGTGAGGTCAAGTAGATTAGCTGAATAAATCAAGTTAGGAAATGAGGAATCATCACTCTTCAAAGCAGGCTTGTGACAGAAGAAAAGCATTTCTCTTCATTATTTGATTTTTATAATCAAATACACTCAAAATGCTAGTCTTGAAAAAAAATCAATCACCTAGAAGTTAGGCTAAGTTTCTGCTGCTATTTTGTTAAACGTACTTGCATGCGCAGGATACACGTGGCTTTGAATCTTAACTGTGTCAGCTGTGGCAGTGGCGAGAGGCTGCAGAGACTCACAGCAATACCAGGCGGGTCTCTAGGGGATGGAGAGCTGACACAGGTACTCGTGATACCTCCTGCAAGAGTGGTGTGATGGCACAGGGCTCTTGGTTTGAACCAGAGGCTGTTTTCACGTCTCCATTCCTCTGAGGGATATAGCTGATGCCTTTCACAACCCCTGGATGCAAAACATAAATAAGTGATCAGCTCTGGGATTCATGCTGCCTCCCATGCAGAAGTGGGAAGAAAGGCAGTAGTAGCTCCTGGCCATCCTGATGCAGGAGCCGCAAGGTCTACCCAGCCTGGCTGTTGCCTTTCTCTGTAAACTGTAACTGGAGAACTATTTTGACCCAAACAATTACAATTTTAAAATGATGAGGCAAGATTGTCAGGAAACAGAATGCAAAATGTTAGAAAATTCATTTTCGTTCATACCCTGGATGAGGGTTTGGTTTCACCTTTCTCGGACGTGTGACTGGTTATACAACTTTAATTATTTGGTAAGTCAGAGATCCTTCTTGTAACAAGATGCTTGCAATTTAAATTGACAGTACAGAAAATAATTAGGAACTAAGGCCCAGAGAGATTCACTGGCAAAAGACCTACAGGTCTTTACTTAGCTGAAACCTGATGTGAAGAAGCTCTGTTCACTGCCTTAAACCCAGCTCCTGTGTGCAGAAGGGAGCTCTGAGGAAGCTCGTGAAAAGAGAACTGGACTTTTGCTTGCACAGGTATTATATGTGCAGACATTTTGCAGGTGCAAGCAAAATGTCTCTGATGTTGGAGTTCAGTATAATTTTATGTCATTTTCTCATCTGCTAAGACCCTTGGGTTTTGAAACTAATAATCTCATTTGGGGGTTTGTGAACTGCCACAAAACAAAACTGCTTTTGTGCTGTGAAATGCAGAACACATGCCAAAAAAAAAATTCACTTGAAATAATTTATTTGTCTTTCACATAATAATTTACAAGATGTTTATTCTTAAGCATGGTATAAATTTTTTTTCAAATTTAAATACCACAAACTGGAACAAGTAGCCCTATTTCAAGAAGATCTGCTCATTTGCCCTCCCACGCACCGGAAAACCTGAACGGATTGGGAAGCATACCCAAACCAGAGGGCAAACAGTAAAGACTAGCCGGGCAAATTTGCACAACTTTTGGTGGCAGAGAAAGGAAATTTGCAGTACCCAGAAGAGGTGGATTTGCTGGAACCAGTTAAGTGTACAGCCCTCATTCCTGGCATATAAACTTTCAGTCCAAGACATCCCGCACTGCAAGTGATAGCGCAGTTGTCATCTATACAGCTTTTCTGTATGCAAGTCAAAGCTGCTTTTGGTATTCACAACCTGGTGCTGAAGTGGTTTAATGAGGAAACCCATTGATCTGTAGCATTTTCTTCTAAGAGTGTAAAAGCAAAAGAGAACTCTGTGAATGACGTGATCGCTCTCCTCTACTCTAACATGACAGCTTTGTCATCTTCTCTTCCCTACGTACCCTATGTATTATTCTGCAGCTCCTGGTACAGTGCACTCTGGAGACTGCAAACACAAAGTGGGAGAAGCTCTACTTTTTGTTTGTCCCACTTGTGAATCTCTGCTTTCACCTTTCTGAACATGCAACTAGTTATCTGATTATTATTATCTGTTAAGTTTGAAATTGTCATTATCTCCTGAAACTAAAATTTGATTTCTGTATTTCAGTAGAAAGTTGAAAATCTTGCCTGCAGGATTCTGGCAAGCTGTAAACTGCTTGCAGAAGAATCTTTTTGTAACCAGCAGCGATTGTCGCTCCATTAGAATATGAATCATTTTATTAGATCTATTGCTAATCTTGGTTAGACTAAAAAGAGGGGGCCTGACTCCTTGCACCCGCCTGGGAAGGGTGCAGCCCTCGCTGCTGCTAGTGCTGCTGCACTGCTCTAGAGCTGCCTTTTGTGAAAGAATGAGTGGTGCTGAAGAGAGGAGCTGCTGCTGTTCAACAATCTAAACATATACACTTTATATTGGGGATTTCAACTGAGAAATTGTTCATAACAAGAAAAGAAGCATGAGAAATATTCACTTAATTAACCATGAGATCAATAATGCTGATTTTTCATTAGAGTTATAGAAAATGCATTGAGATGTAAAACTGATTCATTCCTTTTGACCATTTCTGCACTTTGTAGTTTTTACATTTACAAAAGAGGGAGGGTAAATTTCTCAGCTGGAAGGCCACCAAAGCACAGGTGTTTTCCTAGTTTAAGTGACAAGTTTGATTCACATTTTTGTGTTTGACATGAAGATAAAATTGTGTTGATCCCTACAGTAACAGAAGAATTGACTACTAGGTCTATTTCTACTCTTTCTCTGTGAGCAGAAATGGGACAAGCAGTCCAAAAGATTCTACTTATTCTTTTACTGCAGTGCATGCGTATACCTGACAGGGCACAAGAGGCACAACAGTCAAAACCCACTAGATTCTGTCTCCTGCTTAATAAGCAGATTTTTATAGGATATTTGGACTACAGATGGCTCAAAACTGTGATCCAAAATCTGGGACAAGGTTGACTTTCCCCTCCCCCCCCCCCAACATCAACACTGTGGAAGCACCGTCCAAGTGTTTTTTCCACAGCAGTTGGTCCTGTTTCCATTGCACTTTTCAGAAGTAACTCCCAGTGACTTCAGGACAAGCAGGACAGGGTTTGGCAAAAGGTATTTCATCCAAATACCCACTTCCCTGGCACCAACAGCCTCTCTGTTATGACCTTGAGGAAGCCATCCTGACTTCCCTACCCCTGCGAAGTAGTGAAGAGTTTGTGTGCTGTGGGCTAGAAGTGCCTGCCCTTGGTTGTTGTTGGCAGGAAGTTCACAGTGCTTCCTAAAGACCAGAAATGCAATGAGTTGGTGTAGTACAGCCTATCATGTTTGATATATTATTATTATTAGGTATTATTTCAACTTGTATTATTAAATGTTCTTCATTGTGCCAATTGTATTATCAGTAATTTTACCATCAGTCCTCATAGTCTTCTTTTGATTTGTTGCTAAAGGATGGGAGTTTAGGCATTTAATACAGACTTGGTACTTTGTCATTATCAAATTAATGATCTCTTCAAGTTTAATTGTGCATCTTTTAAGTATGTGAGTCCACTCCTGGAAGAACTCTCAGGCAGAGACCCTGAGCTCCCCTTTGTATCCATCGTTACTCTGGCATGTTTTGTTTCTCCAGGACATCACACTTCTGAAGTAACATGCACCTTATTTGGTGGCTGCAAGATGAGGTTTCCCAACACTGCAGGAGTTCACCTAAAGGGATAATAATTTTTTTGATGTTAATTATTAAGTTAAATTTTTCCCTAGACTGTGTTAAAGACAAAGCTTATTGGTTTACTTCTAAAAGTTGATCTTGGGCCTCTGTTTTCATCTTCTTTAGTCTCATTCCATTCGGAGCAATCAAATTCCAAGGGGGGTAAAAGTTTTCCCTTTCTCAAGTCCTCTGTGCCAACACTCATGGGTGATTTGGTGCCAGCAGCATGAAGCTGCCAAACCACCCAGAGGAGCTGTATCCTCTGAGCACCCTCAAGCAGCAAAGCTTTGGTCTCGGTGATGACAAGTGACATATTGCTTATTAAAGATGATATCTTGCCAGCTCCCATCCCTCACTGCGTTTTTCATTCTGCAGTTGCAGATCTAGTGAAACCAGACTCCAGACTTGTCTGTCAGCTAGTCAGTCTTTTTTTTTTCTTCTTAATCTGCTTAGTTGTATATCAGAAAGTTTCAGGGTGCAGTTACTATGCATCAGGGGAGCAGAACAGTCAGTCCTGCAGGCTGTGGCCATGCTGGTAAAAACAGTACCAAGACCTGGATGCAGATGCTGGACCATGACTGCCTTTGTGGTTAAACTACTGGAGACATTTCTGGCATTTGGGGCCATTCCCCAAAGGTGGTTTGGATGCAACCACCCTACATTGAAGGCTCAGCATGTTTAGTTGCGTGAAGATGGCCAGACCATGGCGCCTGGCCACAGGAAAGTGTAGAAGTAGCCTGTGAGTAGGCAGGGGTCACTGATACGTTGCTCAGCCTTTGGTAACTCCATAGGGCTGTGCACAAGGTTAGTCTAGTGCATGGGACTCTCTCAGAGGTGAGGACTTCAGCTGAGCAGAACTCTTATTTTAAAGCCTGCCCAACAGTAACTCCTGCTTTCCCATGATGGCATCAGGAAGTTGAAGACCTGGGCTCAGTTTCTGCCTTTTGCTGATTTGGAGGAGATGTGTATCTGGAGGTGGTTGAGCACTCTGCTCACCAGGCATGTACCAGCAACCACCTTCCTTGCTTTCGAAGCAAGGTACCTATGCAGAGATCACAGAAGGAGAAGCTAATGAGGTGAAGGTGGCACCACACCATAGTGCTTCAGGTGCTTCCGAGCACTAGGCTGAGGGTGTGGAGAGCAGGGAGAGCTGAAATCTGCTCCCCAGGCCCACCTTCCGGGGCTGAAAACACCCATAATGGCCACACTCTTTTTGGGCTGGAGCATAGGCTGTCAGTATGTAGTATCTGGGGGTTAAGCAAAATTACAACAAATCCTTGCATTATTCTCAGATCACAACACGTTTCTGACAACAGCTGACTTCTGGCTCCTTAACCTGTACCCGCTGGGGTGCACATATCGATGCCTAGGCTAGGCGATCACTTCATTTTCCAGGTTACTCTGAAAGTTGTACCCAAGCTCTGTCTAAAGCGTCAGGGTGGATTGTCTGAATGTTACCAGCAAGTAAACGGGAACTTTATATGACTTGCTCAAAAAAACAAATGTGGAAGTCATTGGGCACAGAGAAACCCAAATGGGACACTAAATGTCAGCAAAGCAAATGGCCCTGGAACTCACCAGACCTTGTTCTTATCCCGTGCAGGTCTTTGGCTACTTCCAATGTGGATATATTTGCAGTAAAATGTTGAACTGCCGTTATGATATGCTTTTTTTTTTTTTTAACCTAGGTTTGGGAAAGATTTATTGGCACCTACTTCTGCTCCATATTGTTGACATTTTGAAATAGAGGAATTTATTATTAATTCGGGTAATTTTTATTAGCTCAGCAGCTTACTCATGAAAGACACTACTGAGACTATAAAACTGAGCTGCACAAAAGCCATTTGGGAAATCAGCTAGTAAACTAAAATGGATCCTAACAAAACAAACTAAATAATACAGAAATGTTTGTCAAAGCCAAAAGCCATGCCTCAACATTACATGCTGCCAAAATTACTGTACATGTTCACACAGCTGATTCATTGAGAAATACTGGGGAAGAATTGTAAAGACAACCACAAATATCTGTTTTTGAAGTTTTTTCTGTCAAACATGAAAATGCAAAGAGGCAAAATATGTAGGAGTTAAGTCAAACAGCAGGAACGGAGGTTAAATTTCTCATATTTAGTTAGAGGAATAGCTTCAGCCTGTGTCCCTGCATTCAGTCCCAGTAGCACCTATAAGCGTGAATCCGGTGAGCAGAGGGGATTACACTGTGCTTCTCTCACCATCCTCGTACCTCCTCCAGCCCTGTGAACTTCTAAACAATCTGAAGCATAGGAAAAAGTGCAAACAAAAGTTCTGGTCAGTTCTGAGTTCTGTCTAGATTTGGATTCCTTTTCAGAAATGTAAGCTCTGATACAGTGAACCTACCTATTTCTGATAAAGACCTAGGAAAAACTTCTGTGAAAGATCATAGAATCATAGAATCATTAAGGTTGGAAAAGACCTCAAGGATCATCAAGTCCAACCCAACACCACCTTACTCACTAAACCATGTCCCTAAGCACCACATCTACAGGTTTCTTGAACACCTCCAGGGTTGGTGATGTTACATATTTTCCATTAAGGAAGAACGTTTTCAAAAGATGAATGACAAGAACACAGGAAAAAAAAAAGGCAGTCTTTCACTAAGAATGAAGTCCAAAATGAACAGGGATTCCTCTGGTTCCTGGTAAACTGGATTCTGATTTAAGAATCTAGCATGAGAAAAGCTGTATCTGTCTGACGAATGGCAGAGGGAGAAGGGAGCTCTGGATATATGCAGCGCAGGCCTTCACTCTAGGAGAAATTTTCAACAACACCTAAAAAATTCAGGTGCACACCTAGAGAATTTGTGTATACCAAAGTGCACTTCTAAATCTTACAGGAAATATAAAATATTTTTCCCTATGTTATCCCTCCTTACCTTTTTCAGAGAAATCAAAGGACATTTCCTTTTGTTGTGAAGAGCTACACTAGGGGTTGTAGCAAAAAATTGTGAATCCAGACTCTCTATCAGTCTCACAGATTGATAAATCTCTCGGGAGGGAAAAATTATTTTTTTAAAAAATCAAAATTTAATAAAAAATAATCTCCCAAACATTTCAATAAAGAAGCCCAATGTCCTACAGAATTTATATAATGCAGGAAATATTGAAGGAATCTTTTGCTTTCTTATTTTAATTTTTTATAATCTGTATTGTCTGTGGAGAGATATGAAACTTCATAGCTATCATCTGCCAGCTGTCTACTGTGAAGCTGCATTAAAAACCTGTGACTTGTTTTGATTTCCCTTCATAAAGGGCTCTTGGAGGGCTTTTTAGAGGACTGATAATTAAGAAAAATAGATTCATGCTTGCACTCTGGAGACTGGGAAAATAAACAGCTCAAATGTGAAATGCCTTTCTTCTTAACAGCTTTGTCATCATGCAGGTGGTTCCCTAACTGGTTTGCAGGCGAGGAAGCTGGGACATCTTTTGTCTCTTCTGTAGTAAATGAGACTGCTCCTCCATTTTGCAAGGGTATTCGTTGCTATCACTCTGTACTGTTAAATTTAGTTACAATTATACTTTTTATGGGGATGGAACCATCGCTTGCCTAAGGGAACAGAAAGACTCCCACTGACTCCTGTGGGTATTAGACTGGTCTCCTTACAGATCTCAGTATGAAAAATCTTCTTCATCCAATTTGGCCTGAAGTGATAGTACAACCCAAAACCTACTGTAGTCATAACTAACGATTGGCAAAGTTTACTGGATATTGGCAATGACATTTTCACTAGTTTGGTGAACACATTGTTTGTGGCATGTCACTTGCAATGATAATTACAAAAATACTGCATAAATATAAAAATAATTTCAGCTAATTGAATTCTCAAATGGCTAATGGGTCAACTGGGAAACAATGAGAAACAGATCGTGGCCTCACAGGAGAAGGAAGGAACTCTAACGTGTTGAGTACAGGAAACAATAAAATAGAGAAAAGGGCATTTGCAGGCTAGTAGGATTAGCAGCAAACTGTTGAGGTTGTTGCACTGGATTGCTAGTTTACATCCAGCTAGGACAGGCCTTAAGATGCACTCTGAAGTCTTCCTGTGGGCTGAAAGAATAAGAAGGTAATGGCTTTGTGCCAGTCCTATTGAACAAGCTGCCACAAGAAGGGGTCAGAATGGAAAGAAAGAGCTGCGCTCCGTTGGGTTTGCAGGAAGCTCAGCACCAGTTCCTTGCTGATGATGCACCATGCCACGGCCACCTTAAAACCTCACTGTGCTACATGCATACACTGTGGGTTGGGACTTGTCCCGGTGCAAACACTGGTCCTTGTGTTGGACCTTCTGTTGGTCTCACTTAACACCTTGATATCCCAAAGAAAACCCAATCAAGTTTGCAATACATACTACATAAGAAAACACTGCAATCCTCTTGAGAACAGCAATAAGGTAAGAGGACGGTGGTAAGTGCTACAGGTAGAAAATTACTCAGCAATGTTGTGCTTGGAAAATGCAAGTGAATATGTAGGGGAAATGTTTGTATTAAACAGGAGAACAAAACCTAGAAACAGTAAATATTTATATGTGTTTGAGCAAAAGCTGAGACTATATCAGATTGGACAAGATGGCAGTGACAAAATTAATCTTCCATCTGCAATGTGGTAGTGCGGCAAAGTCACAGCAATCTAGGGCTGTGTTGTCCCAGGCAGGACAAGAGAAAACAGGCCCCAGAGACAGTGCACTGAGGGTGGGGTACACCCACTGTGTCGTGTGCTGTGTGAAGAGGCATGAACGATCTGCTTCCCACCCCAGTCTGGAGCCAGACCCAGCACATGAGCATTGATGCGGCTGAGACCTCACTGAATTGATACACGTACAATCTATGGAGCTGGACTGTTTCAGGAGCTTAGCTGGTATCTTTGCTGCAAGAAGTGCATCTAGAGCAAACCTCATGCAATCTGCTCTGTTTTCCACTCTGGCGTGATGATACATTATAGTCACAGTCCATAGAAACTCAAGCCAAGAGTGCCTGTTTGTGTCTATGTGGTGCTAGGATATGGCTGCTAATGAGGTGATGCTAGGATGTAGGTGGTAATGAAAACAAATTTAAAACATAGGAGAGTAACAAAGAGGAAACAAAATGATTATAGACTTAAAACTGGCCTGTGGTTATGTAGTGTGGAGCAGGTGAATCAGAGTTAAGGGGCAATGGAGACAACACGATGGCAAGCACTGGACATATTGCAGCAATGCGAAGTCGTGGTTTGTGTAAGATGACATTAGGACAGGGAAAGTTTTGAGGAATATTCCTCAGAAGACCTGGGGAGAAACTCGTTATATGAGTCAGAAAAATTAGACAGAACTTCAAAATATTTCAGAGGGAAAAATGCTGTCCAGATGGAAAGATGTACCTGGAGACATGACATCTTTCTTCTGTTTCTAGATATGGCAACTATAACATTCACAGCTGCAGAAAAACATATGGCACATCAGGTTCTTGTCTTATGGAAATGATGTCAGGATATCAGGATACTTTTGACAATGACATGTTTAGGGCTTGATTAAATGACTGATGTACAAAAAAACAGTGAAGACCAATTATAAAGGAGCCCTCTGCAAAAGGCAAAACCATTCAACATTGTAGGTCCACGTAAGCCATCCACCATGCTGCTTCTCGTGTGTCTGTCACTATGGTACTGACCTCCTTGCTTGGACACTCTCCTTTGAGTGATGCCCCAAAATCTGGAGCACACAGCCACTTTGGTCAGAAATATGAAGTAACCCTTAATGAGTGAGCCCACACAGCATAACCTGAAAGAGAAAATCCCTTTCCTCAGAGAGAGAGAAATAGTTGCACAGGGAAGAAGCAAATATTTGAAATGTTGAGGTTTGGGCTGGTTCCAGGCCTAGGTGAAAGTCTGGACCACTTTCTAGCATGGCCAGCCTGGTTTACACAGCACTTGTCACTCACCTTGGCTAAGCTGACACAGATCCCTGCTAACAGAGGGCACCTTAAATTTAATTCAGCTTTATTATTAACTAGCAGTAGCATAAGTGATATTTATCTAAGATAAGAGATAAGTGGGAACAGGTCAGTACAGAGGCCCGTTTACATTTTAGCTATCATATTACTGTAGAATTTTAAATGGTAAAAATTAATGGTGATTCTAATGTCCTTTCGCTGACAAGAGCGGTGTAAAATCAGTTTGTGTGAATAGGTATACAGAACAGACAAGAAAATATATTCAGGGCAAGTCCCAGGAGATATCTAATTACTCCTGGAATTAAAAATGGATATTGCAGGCTGCATGGCAAATTACTGAGACAGTTACAGTGTGATAAGGTCTCCCAAAAAGTATTTTCTTAATTACTCCGGAAAACATGTTTACATCATCAGCATGCTAACATATCTGGTGGATATTGGGAACACTTATTTGACTTTCCATGGTGTACATGTGTAGCCAGTTCACGTATTACTCCTGAAGACTGTCATGTCCAAAATCCAGCCCTGCACCCTTCCAAGGGATGAGGAAAGTCTCTGGTACCCTGTTCCGTTTACATGACACTGGGAATAGTACAGAGACAAACATTACATTCAAAAACTCTGAAAAGGCAGGCTTTTAGGTGTTTACTGTAATCATTCCTCACTAACTTCAAATGAGGTTATGGGAGCACTGGACAAAGGAAATAGTTTGTGTGGGATGAAGTCACAAGACAAAATTAACCAAGGTAAGGACTTTGTTTCCTTGGTTTCCTGTGTTCTTAAATTTGTAAGGAACTTGGAGAAGAATGGAATATGCAATGTGGAAACAAAACCCCCCATAATTCTGTAGAAATGTATGAGTGATAGTAAAAAAGGGCTGCTCCTTTCACAGCTGATTTGAATAATTTGTTTTCTCACCCACTTAGATTTTTTGTGTTTCAATTAGCAAAAATGTTTAAAGGAACTGAGCATCTTTGCATTTACACAGGCAAAATACCCTGGAGAAATGAACACAAATTGTCAAAATCATGTCAGGTAAGAGTGAAAGCTGATTGAAGACAGAATTTTGGAGCATGGTTAAGAGATGCTTTGCAGCAGTTGTACTCACTGCTTTGTAAATTATTTGACTTATTGATTGTAACTACAAAGCTTTCTAAACCAGCTTGAACTGCAGGTGATACAATAGCTCTTTGGTGAAAGGAGCAAAACTGATCAAAATTGTTTGCTGTTGAGGTAGCACAGATTAATCAGGGCCCTGTCTCATATTCAGCATCATACTCTGCCTGAACTTTCCCAAACCACATTTTTATTGCCTAAAATTTGTTTTCACGGGCTTAATTCTTGCTAAGGAGCCTGGAAGAGTAAGTCTCCTCACTGAATTTCATTGCACAGTCAAGTCTCTGTTCATGGTGGTGCGCTCCAAGTGCAGAACTAGCGCTCATCACCATGTGTTTTGTTTTTCTTTCCTTGTGCAACATTGAAGTCTTCTGTGTAAGTCCCAAGGTTCTCAGATTGCTGAGATCTCTTACAAATCCCGTGGAAGCAGTCAAAATCTACCCCCCTTCTGTTGACGGAGGTTACCTTTACCTGTTAACAGCTGATCAATTGCCAGTATGGTCCAGTGCAAAGCTAATACCCTCCCTGTTGGAGCTCAGACCCTGCTTACTTTACAATGGTGTGGTTTAAGGATCACCCAGGAAATCAGGTTTTGTAGCTCCAAGACAGTCACTTATTGAATGGTTACAGTTCATAAAAATATAACTTCACCTTAAAATTCCCTAGGCAAGAAAGACTTCTTGCTTGCTACTAATGTGTTACTTTACACGAAGAAAAACAGGTGTTTTGTAAAATGGATCTGTGTAAAGTCTGTGGCACTGAAAACCTGGCAGCTGTGCTAAATTAGTCCGAACGATCAGTCTAGCGTAAAGGACAGTGTTGCTTGTGCCAGTGGATAGACTTGCTCAGGCAAGTGTTTTCCTTCTCATCTGCCAAAACCCCAAAACCTCACTTGGCTGCATCCAGACCGTCCACTTTGTCAGGGAACCTGCTAACAGTGCATCAGGTGTGGCATCCGTGACTGAACAAAGCACCTCAGTTGATCAAGGAGCAGAGACTTTGCTGCTCAGACTGGAATTGAGTGTCCTGGTAATGCATGTGACCCTTCCAGTGTGACCATGTGAGCTGCCCAGCATCACTGCTGTGTGGGGACAAAAGGGATGATGCACCTGCCCATGCACTTTGCCGGGCAGGAGGAGGAAGAGTGTCAGAGAGAAAGAGAAATGGCTTGTTCACCATGGTGCCACCACCCCAGGTTGCTCACTGAAGCTGCTGAGACTAGCGCACGTGTTGAGAAAAGGATCTTTCTTTGTTTTCGGATATTTGTTTCATTTGCCAGTAAGTAGGTTCAGTGGAGAATTTCCCTGCAGATTTTGAGAACACCATTTTCCAGAGGGTGGTGGGCAATGTATGGTTTTTCCATTCACCCTTCTGTAGGGAAATAGCCAGGCCCAATGAAGAGGCCTGCCTATTTCAACCACGTTGATTTCAACAGATCTGGAGGTATTGCTATAGGATAGTTAAGGATAAAAGAGGAAGGTCACAAAAAATCTTGCGAGACAGCAGTGATTTTGCTTTCTTGATTTCTTCCCAGTTACAAAAAGAGAAGCCCGCAAGAAACCATCAAAATTCTCCTCAAGTATTGAAGACAGCTTCTGTGGGAATTGACTTTTCCGTCCAAGTTATCTTGCACTGGAGAGCTTTTTGAGTTGTGTATTGTCTGGTTTGTTCCTGAAGGTTTTTGAAGCAATTTGTCCCATTTCCAGCCCATGATGGAATAACACAGCTTCCCCCCATCCCTTTCTAAGACAGGTCCCATTCTTGTGTTTGTACATGAGTCTATCACATTGTTCAACTCCCCTCCTTTCTATAGGTCTCTTGGTTAATATTTCTGTCCCACATTGTAATTAACACAGCTGGCTTCAGTCAGCTTGTTCTTTTTTCAGCCATGTGAAAGCACAATGGTGCAACTTTTAGACACAGTGTGTTGAGAAAAATTGTAAGAGAAGATTATATAACATTTAAGTTGTCATGAAGATTGAAAAATTTGCACATATATTAAAAACTTAAGACAATGAGATTGTCAAAGTTGTGAAAACCTCATTGCACTTCTTAAACTTAAGAGAACTTGATGGCAGTAGATCACAGCTCATTCTACCTGGGAGGAAGGAAGATACTCTGACAATTGTGGGTCAGCAATAAAACTCCTTGGGCAGTGCAGTTAAACTGTGTAATCCATCACAAAACTGTATATATGTGTGTGTATATATATATTCAGAACAGTCTCATTTGGAAAAGGTGACTCCTTTTTAAAAATTATTTATCATGCTAGCAGAAAAAACCTGGTCTACCCTCTACTATATAGAGCAGGTCCCATATCCAGCCTATGTATGCAGAAGATCTCCTGTACTCATGTTGATATACTTAACATAATAATGACAGGGAGTAGATTTTTTTTTCCCCATTTCCCCTTTCTCATTTCTTACTAGAAACTAACTGTTAGTGTATCTGCCCTCTGTTTGGGGACCCATTTTATTTTAATGAGGTAGCGCAATGACAAAGAGCCTCAGCCGAGCAGCTCATGGGACAGGTCATTAACCTTGTCTTGTTAGTAACATTTTCTCTTGTCATCTCACACTGTCACCTTCTGGCTGTAATTTACTCTTTAACCTGAAAATATTTCTGAGAAAGTGAGCAAGACACTAAGGTCTACCAAAACTGATAGCTCACTTAGGCACATCGCTGTCAACTGTCACTTGTACCTCTTTGCTGGCAGTGTATCATCTGCCTCTCTGATCACACCATCTCTCTGATGGTGGTGCCTCTCCCCAAAAGGCTGGACTGAGATATTGGGAAAGCAAAGTATCAGTAAGGATATTGACTAATGGAAGGACACATCCCAGCATGTTGTGTTCTAGTTTAGTAATGGTAAACAAATCCATTTGAAGGCTTGTGTCATTTTGTCTGAGCATTTGTGGGTTTTCTTCTCTTTTTCCAGAGATTGTCCACTGAGACTTTTGCATCTGAGATTTCAGCACAATTTTTTTTAGCATGAACCGTGGTAACTAAAGCAGGAGTTGGGGATTATAGGAGCTGATTTACAGTCAGAGGATGTGAAAATTGTTGCAAGGTAAGTGGGAAGGGCTGCACGTGGAAAAGAAAGAAGCTCTATGGTTTCCTGATCTGATAAGGGGCTGCTAGAGGAGTAGCAATGTTGATGATGTGCACATACAAGGGAAGTTGGTTCCCGAGTCAGAGTAGACATGGCAAGAAATTGTATGGTCTGTTAATAAGCAGCTATGGAAATATGGCTGACAAGTTTGGCTGGAGGAAGAGACAAAAAACGTTTGATTTGTTGCAGGCAAAAGTTAACCTGGATTTGCTGTGTCAATTTAGCAGCTGCAAAGTGTCAGTGACTCTTTAGAAAATAATTTTGATGAAATTGTCAATTACAATTTCAGGATGATTCAAAAGGAGAAATTATTAACCATATCCTGAACTCAGCATGAACTTTTTCCACCTTTGCCGGGTCCTGCTCTTACTCAACATCATGGAACATTTTGGAAATGGGTGTTTGATTTGTAGAAGAGACAGCAATAAGAATATTAGGGAGAAGCAAAGCTAGATAAAATGAGTTTCTATTTTTTACTCTACTGTTGACATTGAAATTTTCGACAGTTCCTTTAATTTGTCTTTTCTGTGTTACGCGTAAGTAGAACTGGAAAAGTAAAGCTTTTCTCAGGAATACTTTCCATGAGCAACTATAATTTTTTTCGGTGAGCAAAGCATGAAAACACAAAAAAGGGCCTTTTCCCATGCTCACAAGCTTTCACTCTCTTCCAGCTTTTGTAGAGCTGAGAAATAAGAGTTTGAAGTAGAGAAGGAGAAAAATATATTTCATTTTTAAAAGTAATACCTTCCTTTTTACATGCTTTACAATGATTTCCAAACATAACACTTTCTCTTGAAAAGTAACACTTCTAATCCTTTCCTACCATTTCACAGCTGGTAAGGCTACAGGTGAAACCTATGTGGAGAGTGCACACACTTCTCAATTCTGCAATGGACTGACTTGTGCTGCATCTGGACACACCAGGGGTGTCTGTGCCCTTCCTGAATCCTGTAGCCCCCTCTTAACCAGGATAATAGAATGTGTGACTAATTTAAGTTTCCTTACCGATGCTAATGTATCATGATCAAATATGTGAAAGTATCACCTGCAAATGCTGCTTTAAACTTCCTACACCATGTATTGATAGAGCATTTTGGCCATGGCCAAGTGGCTTGGCTAGATAAATATGTTAGAAAAATGCTTCTTTTTGTCTGTTCAGATAACAGAGAGCTGGAAAGTGAATATCTTTCTTCTAGACTGGGTTTTACATAATCATTTCAATATTCCATTTTAATATGCCCATGTATCTATGGCTGAATCTTGATTGTTCTCAAGTGAAATATTGTGAATCAAATAGTGACGACAGAATCTCAACTATTTAATTAATGTGTTAGCATGTATCTGTAATGCTTGATTCCTACAAATGACAAAATTAACAACTTCATTTAACTATGTTGTTCTCGGTGGAAAAGAGCACACTTAAATGCTCCATGGTGCTATTTACACCTGCTTAATTACTTGTATTTACAAATTGTCTAAATTACCTTGCCATAGAGGAGGATAGGGACCACAGTCCATGAATAAAATTAAAACTTCAGGCTTGCAATGCCAGTTTGGTATGTTGCTGTTGTCAGAGGTGATTCAGAGTCTGTTCATATGAGGAATAACCCATGGCTATTTACATATCTCCCTGCTTTGGACACACAGACACCTCAGTTTAGATCAAAAGTGTCATTTTACATTATGTCAGTAGAGAAAGGGGGAATGTTGTTATTATTACTCTGTTTTGTAGGAGTGAGCAAAAGGCATTGGAATTGTGAGTCCTCTGTTGTTTTTGGACTTGGCAAATGTGTCCCATGGCAAAATCACTCTTGCCCATCCATTTCCAAATCCAATGTAGAACCTGTTCTATTTGTCAGGGAAAGTACTGTTATTTAAGTAAGGGCTTAATCTGAATACACTTTTGGTCCTGGATTTTAAGTTCCTGAGTGACTCCTGCCCATTTAATGGGCCAGACCAAACTGTAGCTCTGTGCTGTTGAATACCATGCTGGGATCCAAACTTCATGGCTAAGTTTGTCACCCGGTGGTTCTGCTGGGAAGCCCAGATCCCCTTTCTGTACCAAGTACCAGGATGAGGTCCTATTTATTGCCTCTGGAAATCAGGACTCACAGACTCACAGCCTTTGAAAGCCAGTAAGTTTCTATTTGTTTTAGAGAGGACAGCAGATTTAAATGAGGTGCTTTGCATAACTCACGCTTGAAGTTCATGGTGTGTCTTATAAAAGGCTGAATTCCCCAGTTACAGTGGGAAGGAGAACTAGCAACTGGGAAATTATTTCAGTGGGACAAATGAAAAGCATATATCAGTATTGAATGTTTTTTTCATGTGACATACTGATTTCGGAATTGGGCTAGAGGAATATAAGGGATTGACCAAATACAATGCAGGATAAAAATAAAACATTGATGTTTATACAGAGAAAATAAAAGTATGTTAATAAATCCCTAGACAATTTGTTATTAATTGTCCCATTAAGTAACCCAAATAATCTGCTTCTTTCTTGTTTCTTTTGGTAATTCTCAACCGTTTCTAAATACTCTATTTGTAAAAGAGTGAAGAACATTCAACAAACATGGTTCAACATGGTTCAACAACTTGTTGACAACCAGAGAAGTTCTTTAAAGTGAGAAGTAGAAGAATAGCTGTCTTTTACACCCTCTCCTTAGAAATTATGTATTAAAAAGTACAGCTCCTCTTCATGGTTCATTGAGAGCAATTGTATTCTGTAAATGTATTCCAAGACAAAATTGAAGTTCACATATATTTTAAAAATTTTATCGAATCCTAGATGAGAATACAGTTTTTATTGATTTACAGGCATGGAAATTAATTCTTTAGTCTCATTAAAAGAGAAAAATATTTTCTAAAATTATTTTTTATTTATGAAAACAGAATGCATATGATTGTAATGAAATCACATAAAAAGTCAAATATAGGAGTCACAATAAAGTTCTTGTGCTTTATTAGACTTTTTTAGGAGTTCACAGATATGTTTGTCGTAGGCTGCAGAATATTCCCTTTTTTCCCACCCTCATATATAAACTATAACAACTTCTGTGCAAATTGAAAAAAATTAGTAGAATAATCAACTCTGAGATAAATAAGTGAAATTTATTCAGATGAAACAAACATGAAAAGCACAATTCTGTTCTCTTAAAATACGTAACCAACTGATTATAAGTTTATAAAATGGTGAAGATGACTAAAATTGGTGTATTAACCTGCAATCTCCACTGCTGGAGGCAGCTCCTCCTGTGCTGTACTCCTCCATCCAGGACCATTATCTGCAGGAGACAGAAAATTCATTGCCCAGTGCAAGTTTCTGGGTGCATGTTAAGCAGTTAATAACAGGGTTAGTAATACTTAGAGCTCATGTAAGAAGATGAAGCATCCACAGCCTTTTCCATCCCTTCATTCATCCTTGCAAAAACCCATGCAGGAGTCAGGAAAGCGTTACTCTCTTTATTTTTCAGCCAAGAAAATGAGGAAGCAGGGTATTGAGGTGTAAGTGTAGGAAATCCCACAGGATGGAGGAAGTGCCAGCCTGGTGACCAGACAGCCCTGTCATCCCTCTGAGCAGTCTCGGTACCCAGTGTGAAGCTGCCCTGGTCAGGGTGCAAGCACTCAGCACTCGGGAGGTTTTGGCAGCTGGTGTCAGCAGGGCAGAGATAAATCTCCATGGACATCTCTATTGATTCTTCTACCTCTCATCTAGTTCCTTATCTAGATCTTCTCTACATACAATGTGATTTTGGATTTATCTTGTAAGCACAGTATCATGTTCCAAAAAATAACAACAAAGCTCTTACTCCAAGATGAGGGAGTCTGTTGTACCTGTGTCATTTTTTTGTTTTCATTCCACGTCTTCCTTGTACAAACAAACTCGTAGGTGCTTGTGAAAGGGATGTGGCACGAGGCTTAAAACCTGAGCTCTAGGGCTTCTTCTTTTTTGTTTCTTTTCCACTGGAGCTTTTCTATTTTGTATAAAGCAATTAATATTTGCTGGGCCAGCAGGGAATAATTCTCAGGAATAAGAGACTGACTTGATACGTACATGGTACTTTGGGCTTGTACAAAGCACAGCATCAGCTCTTGGCCCCCAACCAAGCAAAGTGCCGCTCTTAGAACTTCCGCGGTTTGTGCTGGTGAAGGACCTCAGAACAGAGACAGGTTAAGAGGAGAGAAACCTGTCTTGAAATAGCCCATAGCAAGGTGGTTGAAACAGGGACATGGGTTTGAACCTGGATCTTCTACAAGATTGTCTTCACCCACAGGACTGCTGACAGCTGTTGGGTTTTGGATTGTTTGTTTTTTTTTAATCTGATGAGAAGTTGTAGGCTGAATACAAGAAATGGTCCTGATGAAAGCTTTGTCTTTTTGTTGTTGTTGTTTGTTTGTCCCAACAATTTTGGCAAAGCACCAATTAACCACAAAAAGTGTTGCATCAAAAAGCTTTATGTCATCTCAGCTTTAAACACCCTCACTGAGGTTTAAAGCATTTGAGTTAGAATGCCCGACAGTAGGTCATTTTGCTTACATACTCACAGTTAATTACACAATACTTTTAAAATATTACAGCCCAGAAAAAGATTATCAGTTACACGTGCTTCGTTGCACGCTCCAGAAACTACCTCCTTTCAAATGGAAATATTTTTAGAGGTCCCCATTTAGATGATGGGTTGCTGTGCTCAGCAGAGCCCCTGCCAAGGACAAGCAAGGTCGCAGCAGAGGAGGTAACCAGTGGCTGGAAAGAGAAGGAGGCATAAAATGCCCTGATTTAGTTTCCAAGACCAGTACAGTCTCTGCCCAGCTTCACTGACATTTTTTACTGACAAGGCTCTAAACTAATAAGCCTGTGGGGATTAAAACAAGGCTAAAAGGGTATAAACAGCAGGTGTCCTGCCCTGGCACACAAGGTAATCGCTGCGGACGAGTCCTTGGGGGGATTTGTCTTCAAAGAAAGTATACAAGGCACAGTGAAGCCACGATGCAACCTGGCAACACTAAGCAGCAGCCTGCTGCTGCTTCAGAAAGTCACAGTAAAAAAGACCACCAGCAGAATAAACTTCTACTAGTGCAAAAAGTGATTGTGAAATTACATGATATTAGAGCCCCAGCGCTGCCTCCAAGCATGTTTTGGTGTTCATGTTTCACTGTTTTCTCACTGAAAGCCAAACTGTGATCTATAATGATGCTCTGAGAAGGATTAGAGCAGGCAGGTTGTCACCAGCCTCATTTACTTCCCCCAGCCGTTAACAGGAGTGTCCCTGCAGATAGCTCCCTTTTGAGAAATATGTTGGATTTCCACCAGCAGCAGATGAACTGTGTGAACCACTGAAACTCTTGGTGTTCTTCTTACACATAAGATGATCCCAATGTCTGGAAATTGGCTAAAATAATTCCAAATCCTGCGCAGAGGTGGTAAGAGAGAAAATAACATTACTGATAAACATATGGAAATCCTGCAATATGTCTCATGTGTGGCTGAACTCTTTTCAGCCCCCAATAGCTGATGATCTCAATAGGTAAGGCAGGTGAAGGAAGTACAATATTCCTAATTTTGATTTTGGAAGGCAGTCAGGAAGTTAAAGGAATTCCTGTACTTTTATTAAAATCAATTACTATGCATCTTGCTTCTTTGTGTGTACCTAAACCCCCCAATTCTATTCCCTTTCTTTTATTAAGGAAAGGCTTTCCCTGTAGAAGAGCATATGAAGGAATAATTAGCTTTTGAGGTTGGTTAAGTGCCAAGCTTCTGTCAAAAATAATCACATGCCATTTCTTTAGAACAGTCTAACAATGATCGAACTACTTTAGCTAAGCTATTAAGCACATCTTAAACAGCTTTTAAAAAGTTATAGATAACTTAAAGCCAGCCAAGGAAATGCAGAAAATGGGAGCAGAAATCAGAATAAGGCCATTGTCTTCCATATATCACTGTGGAAGAGTCAAGCAGCAATTGATTAAACTCACAACCTAAATTCAAGCATGACAGACCTCTTTAGCTTCACTGTTTTCTACTGTAAATAGATAAATAACTGTAATAGGGTTAGCTTTTTTGACTGTTATATTTATAACAGCTATTTAATTTCATTTTTAATCAAATGTATTTCATTAAAATAATTTAAAAAAAAAGATAAAGACCAAACTGATAAATATCGTTTGGCTGTTCCAATTCTGAAACTTTCATTACCAATTCCTGTTAAAAAGCAAGATGATTTTAGCCCCATTCTGGTGATATAAAATGGTGCCTGCACTCACACATGATTAAAACATGGTATTGTTACTCCCTTTTCAGTGTGTTTCTTGCACCAATGAATCCTCCTACACAGTAAATACACATGCTGTCTACACTGTGACAAAGAAACATCTCGCTTGCAGGAGTCAACTACAGGTCCAGACCAGCTCTGAAACCCTTTGACAAATGTAGAGTCATAATTTTCCAGTGTCAGTCTCTAACGTACATTGTTTTGAGAAGTTTTATGTTTCTGGCTCCTTAGTGTTAACATGACATTTTAGTAACAGGTGCCATTTCATTAGTCATGGGTTTAATTAGTTACAGCTGGGGTTATCTGAGAACACAGAGTAAGCCTTGCACCTGAGATAGCCTGAGAGGCAGAATCATACAATGGTTTGGGTTAGAAGGGACATTCAACCCCCCTGCAATGAGCAGGGACATATTCCACTAGACCAGGTTGCTCAGAGCCCTGTCCAACCTGACCTTGAGTGTTTCCAGGCATGGGGTATCTACCACCTCCCTGGGCAACTTGTACTAGTGCTTCACCACACTTATTGTAAAACATTTCTTCCTTATATCTGCTCTAAATCTACTCTCTTTTACTTTAAAACCATTACCCCTTGTCCTTTCACTACAGGCCCTGCTAAAAGGTTTGTCTCCGTCTTTCGTATAAACCCCCTTTAGGTACTGGGAGGCTGCTGTAAGGTCTCCCTGGAGCCTTCTCTTCTCCAGGCTGAACAACCCCAGCTCTCTCAGTCTGTCCTCACAGAAGAGATGCTCCAGCCCTCTGATCATTTCTGTCCCCCTCCTCTGAACTTGCTGCAACAGGACCATGTCTTTCCTGTGCTGAGAACTGGACGCAGTACTCCAGGTGGGGTCTCAGGAGAGTGGAGTAGAGGGGGAGAATCACCTCCCTCAACCTGCTGGTCATGCTTTTGATGCAGCCCAGGACACGGTTGGCTTTCTGGGCTGCAAGTGCACATTGCTGGCTCATGTCCATCTTTTTGTCCACCAATATCCCCAAGTCCTCCTCCTCAGGGCTGTTCTCAATCCCTTCATCCCCCAGCCTGTATTGATAATGGGGGTTGCCCTGACCCAGGTGCAAGACCTTGCACTTAGCCTTGCTGAACCTCGTGAGGTTCACATGGCCCACTTCCTGAGCTTATAAAACACAAACTATTTATTGCATTTGCAGAAAGGAGATTTAAAGTAATTGGTACAGAAGCATTTTTTTTTCTCTACTGAGATGTTCTCGCTTGGCAGCTGAACCTGGAGCACACCTGCATGGGAAGGGTCTCCCAAACTGTTGCTCATCCCCTTTACCAAGCACATGGGCAGCAGTGTGGCCATTCCCAGCCCAGCACGTTCTTCCTTTTTCCACATTCATATGATACTTTCTGTATTCATAAATTGTTTCATTCGTAGTCTTTTCTGAATATCCTAGAAAGTCAAATAATGAAATATTTGTGTGTATCTTGAAGGTACTGATGTACTGCACTGATCTAGACCAGTCTGACCCTACTGAGATCTTGGGAAAGACACTAATTTTTGTCATCGGGGCTTCATCCTGTCATCAAGGCATTATTTTGCTGCTTTGTTATCTTCCAGGGAAGCAAAGAGAAGTATCAGGCGCACAGTCCCTGACAAATAACTCCCCAGCTCACTGCCGGATCCTGTTCCCCATTTCTCTATACCGTCTGACTGGCATTTCAGTCCAGGGCTCTCCTTTTGGGTGAATTTCTACATTCCCTGGTACCACACAAGATAAAGCTGGGGATGGTTTGGGGGTAGTTCACAATGACTGAGCCCGCACATGATCTTCCCATGCTGTCCTGGGAGGTCTTCTACCTTAACTGTCAGGCTGTGCCTGATTCCAGGTACCACATACTCTCAGCATCATGACGTGAAGGGTTCCCCTTTCCCAGGCTATGACAACACCCTCACGTTTTTTCAAGGTCTTGGAATTAAAAAAATCACAGAAAGTCACAGTAAAGTTTTAAGGCCTTCTGCCCAGAGGAGATCCAGGGTGGCTGCTCTGCTATGTGATCAGGGCCATCTACTGTGTAAGGGGCTAGTCCTGAAGGCCAAAGATTGCTTTTTGAGCTGGTGTAGATAATGTAGATGTTCAATGGCTATTGAACCATCTGCATTTATCATTAAAATAGGAAATTGTAAATGACGAAAGGACGACCTAGAAAAAGAACAAGGAATTAAATATTGCTTATTGCCACTGTAAGACTATTGATGGGTCAGGAACTCTGTGGGGATCCCTTTAATAATTTTAATATTAATAAATTATGTTTGACTTCATGCTGCAACTGAAATAAATTATATACAGAAAGTCATGCATTTCTCTCCAAGCAGATAATTAATTCTGATGTGCAAAGTAAATAGTTGTTTGGTTACTATGCTTCTTCCCTGGCTATTGAAAGCATTGTATCATTATCCAGGATACACTGATAAGTGAGAAACCCAGTTCATGCTGCAACCACTTAAAGTAGGACTTTTTAAAAAAACAAGTATATTGTGTGGCTTGGAGAGGAGAGGAAGACAGAGGTTAACCAGTGATCATACAGTGATAATTTCATCTGTTAGCAGGGCACACCTGTTTCTGGAAGAGAATACAAGAGTTCACATTACATACGACAAAGCAATTTGAGATAGGAAATAGACTGTATCCAACTGACATTATAAAGATATTTAGTCAGGAAGAATGTAATTACCAAAGATGGAATTTGGCCAGAAGATTAAAGGTAATCTTATTCTACCCAGTGGCTACTTAAAATCATATCTTCAGAGAGAGATATAAAGATATAAAAAAATTTATTAAAAATAGCATATTATTTCCACCCCTCCCCACATCCACACAAAATTCAGACTTTGATAAAAGGATTTGCTTATTTTTACTTTGCAAAGTTGCTTTGTAAGGTAAGACTAGTAAACTTGAAAATATAAAATATGTAGTGGATACACCATCAAAGACTGCAGAGGCTTAAGAAAGATCAAAATGCAGGAGACAGCCAGTACAGAACTGCTGCAGTCTGGTGGAGCCATCAATCACTGAATCCTCTGCAAGAAAAAAAGGTTAGAGCTCTTCACGCTTTCCTCATTTCCACAAGCATCTTCCTGCACTTCTTGACCCCTTGAATTTTCACAGACACTTTCCCAAGAAAGTTGAGCTTGTCAGCTTGAGAATACTCACCTATGCACAAGCTACCACTCAGCAGGAAACAGGGCTCCTCCTCTCGCCGCAGACATGGGCATCCTTCTACTAACGCAGCTAAAGCGCTAGTCTGGCTTTGCTCGCACGAAATCTTTTTGTATTTCCTTTGCAATTAAAACATTGCTTTCCACTGCATTTTCCCAAATGATTTAGGACTTTCTTGAAATTTTGATCCCCTCTACAGCACTGGGTCTCTCAGTTTCCTTACAGGGTGGGCCAATAGCATGGACCTTGTTGTTAAAATGCAGTCCTAGCTATTACACTTTCAGTTTTAAAGTTTTGTTACCGTACAACTCCAACTGAGTTTTCAGAAAAGAAGTTCTTTTTGTAATTGTTAAATCAATTTGCATGGGAAAACTCTCAGATATAAGCAGCTTTATTTATTTAATTGTTCCTGACTTCACAGCAGCCATAGTCAGGGTGAAAAAAAGGACTAGACATCATGCAAAAACGTTTCCCACCATGTGTAATACCACCTGTCTTCTACCATTGCATGGAAAAGCAGAAGTACTGAGAGAAGCAGAGAGAGCCTAAAATTTGAATAACTAATTTTTCCTCAGATACTTAAGGTTACAACAAGGAACAGTGAAAGAATACACAAGTGTTATACAGCGGTACCTAAGGCAACTAAGTGACTAAGATGCTAATTGTTGTTTTAAGTAATCAAAAGTAGCTGCAGTCCTAAATGAGTGGCAGATCAACCCTATTTAGGCATCGTTTTAAACCGGGTGTTCATCAGCTCTTTCTTTGTAGGAGGAATCAATTAGTAGAACCAAATTGCAGCACTGAATAGTACATCAGCAAAAATAGATGAAGCGATCACAGCATCAGCAACTGTCATCTTCTCCACGGAGAAACAAAGGCAGATTTTAGCATCTTCATGGGCTGCAAGGGACAGCAGGGAAAGGAGTGATAAACATGTTTTTCTGTGTGTCTTTTAGCCTTTTGGTAGCAGCACAGCAGAACTGACATCTGATGGTAAATTCTATGTGTATCGTTGATCTTGGCAGGTACTGAGTATCACTCTTTTAAAGTTTTCTGCAATGCAGACAGAGAATTGTCAAAGAGCTTTGATTACACTGTAACCTGTATAATTATCATGTCAGTAATAAAACCCTGGTTAATTTAGGTTAATTTCTGAGGGACACCAACTCTTTCAGTAAGAGACATGAATTTATGAAGATTGAAATGATCTGTCAGAGCATCTCACTGTGGGTTTCAGTCTGGCAGCAGCAGCCTGCTCCACTTCCATGATTGCTTCCTCTTTGTCAAGAGCAGACGAATGGGGAAAGTGTCCTAGTGTTAGGCTTCATTGTAACACAAGGCCAGGTTCAAAAGAGATTAGGAAAAACTAATCTAGACCATCCCACTCCCAGGGCAGAATCGAATGCTGTGTTATTTTTCTCTACTCCTTTATGCAATGTGGTTTTAAATCTTGCAGATAACTGAATTTCTTCACTTCACCTCTTTGATTGTACTTTTGAGTGTAATTTTCCATAGTCTCCCCCAAACCCAGCCTAAGATCCCACTCCTGATGTCCTCTCCCCTCCTGACTTCCTACCAATAACCCTCAAAGCCTTCAGAGGTTTGAGCAGAGCACTGCCATAAGAACTTCCTTGTTTTCTTTTACTAGTACTACTGCACAGTACAGACTTTTTCACAAAGGGGGAAGAGTATGGCACCCAAATACTGACTGCTACCCCAGGGAGTAAAGCACACAGCGATACCAGAAATTACTCTTGACCTCTGATAAGCTTTGTGGGAGGACCATGCCTAAAGTGCCAGTTTCTGTACATGGAGAAAGAAGTACAGATGTGTAAAGGTGATAACACATCCTCATAACTGCTTGTTATTTATTTTAATGTGTTACATTCAGCCAGAGGTGAGGAGTAAAGCAGTGGCAGAACAGACCACGTCCTTCAGGCATCTTACTTTTACTAGCTCTTGCTAGATACCTGGACATAACAGATAATGGGACAGACTGGAGGACAGTGGCGTGTCCGACAAAATCATACTCTCATACCTTCAGGTCTCTGGATTTAGGGCAAACCTCCACAGATGATTGTGAGGTGAGCTGCTGGGATGGGCACAGCAGAAAGTTACCAGAAGCTAAGTTTGATGTAAACATACTCCAAGTTCCCTGTTTAACAACACATAACTCTATGGGCTCTTCCCCATGGTAATGTAAACTAGATTAACTTTGTTTTATTGAAGGATAAATAATCTCACATTTATTGTGAGACAAGAATATAACAAGGGCAGCTACTGAAAAAAATTCACTTGTCTGCCTGATTGTGTAGGTCCATCATATTCCCTCTGTTCGACAGTAATCTGTTTTATTAAAAGATAATAATAGGCTAATGCAAAGATCCACTTTTATAAATGTTTATCTTGGTACTTGAAATGTTGTGATGCTAGTCACAAAAGACAATGGAATATTTGTTATGTATTTATTTAGCTAGCTCAAACAAAATTGATAAAGCAAACTTGTGCCAGGAAGATGGCTTTGTTTTGATAAATTATCCACAGAAGCCTTGTACGCTAAAGGTTGGGTGATCAATCAAGGCTCTCTGCTTTATTTTATAATGTCTGCTGTGCACAGATAGATGCACAGTCACATATGAGCTGCCGCGATGGCCAAAGCATGCTTGCTCTTCGATATTACTGCTTTTCACACACTTTCCCCAAATCCTCCAAAACAATTTAGAATAATAATTGCTCTAACACGATCTTCATTATCAGCTTTGCATTTTGCAATTAGTTTACTATCAGTTCACATCAACACAAAGGCGAGCTCTTTTCCCCAAGTGTCATAAACTGCTCCAAGAAAAACTCTGCAGTTTATGACACTCATCATTCCACCTGGCAAGTGAGTTCCAGATGCAGGGACCTCTGCTGGGCTTTGTGGAGGCCTGGGATGTGTAACCACTTGAGAGATGAAGTCAGAGCTGGCGGGAGAGTGTAGAAGGGTGCATTCACAGCACCTTATAAGTACCTAAGACAAGCAGTATGACTACTATGGCATCTAAGTTCAAGCGAACTTTAAGAAATTGAGTGGATCTGCTCTGAGGCTCCAGCTCTCAGCTCCCTGCAGATGCAATGGGAAGAAAGGGTTGTGATCCCTAAATCAAGTTGTTGCAGGCTCTGTGACAGACTGAGCTGTCTCTGCTCTCTTGAGCTGTGACAGTGTGCTCCCCCTGCCCTTTATCTACCTGACCTTTGTCTCCTGCAACCCTGTTCAACCGATAACCACCAGTGGTGGCCATAATGGATATGTCTGGTCGTGATGGCTGCGTCTGGCTCAGAGTAGATTTGGGGGAGACAGACGATAACACAACAGCCAAGGGCAATCTTGAGTGCCTTGCTCAACAGCTGGAGGCTAGCTGAGCATGTGCCAGCCGAAATACAGCTAGTATGCAGATATAAGTCAACCGTCTTAATACATAAATAGTGGTCAGCCCAGGGCCCGCTGAGTTCTCCTGCACGGCAGTGAGCTGCATGCCAGGATCTCCTCTTGAGCAGGGACGACTCTCAAGGTTACTCCTCGAGGCTGAGAGATTCCTTGCTGCAACAGATTCTTGGTGAGTGATTAAAAGCACGATAAACTGTGAAATCTTAGATAAGTGATGTAAAGGACTGACTGCACATATATGATCCTTTAGACATAAACCGTTGACCAAGTCTGGGACTAGGATTGGATCCAGCCATACCTAGGCTCCTCTCTAAGGAGGAGTTTAGAGAGCAAGGGGGTCCTTCTGAACCTCGTGACTCAGTGGGAAGGTCTCCCTGATAATTTTGTCCGACTCTGTCTTATACGCATTAAATAATCAAGTGTTCCTTGCCCTTGCTGTCACATTAACCTTTGAACTTTGTTAACTCCCTGTTTTATACCAATAAAATATATTGTTGCTTATTTCACGCGAGTGAAGTGCATAACTAACTCTGAATCCTCCTGCGACATGAGCTCAGACACTGTAGCGGTCACAGTGCCTCAGAGCACTGCCTGCAGATGGAACGGTGTGTGCATTCAGGCCAAAGTCTCTGAGAAGAGCTCTCAAATTCTTTTTTCTATTTGCTTAAATCCTATTTGTGAACCAGGAGTCTGTGCTTTGCTGGTGTGAATGGACTGTGCTGATGCATTTACAACTTAGGGAAGAAAATTTGAGGTGTCCACGTGTGGAAGCTTGCTCAAAGGTAGCTCTGCAAAATCTTGGAAGGTGATAGGCAAATAGCATCCCAAACCATCTTTTGTTCTTGAAACAGAAGACAGCTGTCAGGAGGAAAAGCTGATGCCTTGGAGACTGCAAATGCCAAGCAGACGTGGTGCTTCACTGCAGACGTGGTGCTTCACTAATTGTCAACTGGTTCAACATTTTCTGCTAATCTCCTGAGTGCTAGTAATGTTTTTCTAACCCAGACACCATAGGAAATATATTTCTGCACAACAAACAATTGGGAAAATTTATCCAAATTTAATTATGAGTCTCCAGCTGAGCTCTTGTTTTCAACTACTGCTTTATCACACACAGCACAATGGATATATAAATAGGACGTGGTAAAACAGTATATTCATTTAGGACATGCACCATTCAGGTCTGAGTAGTTTATCCTATTGACTAAGTTCTATGCTGTAATTTGTGTTTGCAAGACTGGCCCAGAAATATCTGAGTCAAAGCATGTAAACTGTAGTCTGTTTTACAGCTACTATAGGCTTACATTTCTTACGAGAATCTCCAAAGTGAAGAAATGCAATGTATGTGTTTATTAACATTGGTAACTGTATGTAAAAAATTTGGAAATATAAATACATGTACAATACATGCAAGATACAGACAGGCTGAAAAATAACTATAGCCAGTGTAAATCCTATTGTGGATTCCCAGCTCCTCTGAATCATCTCCCCCATGACTCTCTTACAGCCATCCTCGCACCTTCCCCTTCTATAAGCAGCTTTGTTGTAACAAGGAACTCAGAGGAATCTGAGAACAAATCTCAGAGGATAAGTAACAAACCCAGTAATGTTGTGACTTCAGTTATTTGAAATATGTTACCACAAATTAATTGTGTGTGTTATCTGTGTTGTGTTCTGAGTGCTACAACTGCTTGTATTAAGTGTTCTGCAGGAGTGTCAAGGATTTATCAAGAACAGAAACACTGGGGTTTTGAGCAGGTGAGAGATTTTCAGAAGACTAAACTTTCCCTAAGCAGGCAGACGATTTGCCGTTTCAGCTGAGCTGAGCTGGGAAGCTCACAGCACAGATGACATGCTGTTTTTTTCAGTCTCGTTAGGCGATGCTCCGTGCATTCACTGTACTGAATCCCTCTACAGGGTGCTGCAGTCAGGCAGTGCCCCATCCTCATCCAAGTGCTGCCAATTACAGATATTTGCCTGTGACGTGTAAACTTGCTAAGCTTACAAATGAACTTGTACATTTCTGGTGTAATAAAGCGCAAAAATAATTAAAAGCAAAAAAAAGTTTTCTCCCCTTCAGGAAGATAATTTCTAACCAGTATTTTTCAGACTTGCTTTACTGTAACTTGCCCTGCAGGAAGAGATCTAAAGGCCAAAATAATGTATAAATTCTTACATGAAAAAACTCTTACTATTGCCTTAAAGGTACAATGCCTAAAAACAATGGCAAGCAGACTGTGACTTCTCATTTCTAGAACCTAAACATTTCCTGAACACAAGTAGGGATTTAAGGCTTGGGATTTAAGGCTGTTACTCTCCACCAGTCTTGGATACTGCCACTGTATCCATTGGAAATATCCCAGACTTGCTCTGGGTTAGTTGTGATCAGAGTCACACCTATGATAACTCCAGTTTCTTTAAGCCTCTATTAGTTTTTCAGAAATTGTTTGAACTTCAGAAATGACTACTTGCAACACATACATCCCTCGATTTCCCCTCAGGAAATGCTGAAATGTGTTAATGTAGACACTCATCTGTGTTTTGTTAGCTTGTGAATTTTGTATAGGCAGGTACTGGAATTTACATTGCCCAAGCAAACCAAAGAAGTTATATGCACCCTGCAATTTGCAGGATTGAGTCCTTAAACTGTATTATTTTCTGTACTTGTCACCTAGAGAAAAACAGTGCTGCAAACCACCTGTCGTTTTTCTGAACATTTTAGATCAAATCCAGGGAACACAAAGTTATTAAAATATGTAACATTGTATATTTATTTTAAATTAGTATTTTATTTTCAAATATTATTTCAAAACAAAATACATGCTACAAATCCATAAAAATGGCAGTTTACATGTACAAGCATTCAGAAAAAAAAAAAGAGGAAGATTAAAGACCCACTACTTTTTTGAGTACAGAGTACTGGAAACCATTCAGCTAACCCTTCGTTCCCACCGATGGAGCCAGCCTCCCCAAACAGCTCTGCACCTGAGCAGCTCAGCTGCACGGGCGACTCATATGGGCACATTTGTCGGCTGTGAGTGGAGTGTGGAATAACACTGCTTCCAACACCAAGAGATGGGGACAAAGCTTGGACTGCAAGTGTTTAGCAGCCTGCTTACTGCTCTGACAATTTATGGAGGGGTCCCTGGCTGCTGGGGAGGTGCTGAGTGGACCAATGTCAGATTTTGGGTACTATTTACAGGCTCTTCCTGAGACTGGCTTATTCAGGGGAAGCTACTTGGGCACTTACCTGCTCTGCATCAGAAATATCAGTTGGAGGGATTGTGCTTCTTTGTATCCACTTGATTACTACTTGGGGTAATGTTTTGCCAATTTTCTGTATGGGCCTTGCAGGTTTTTCTATATGCGAGAAAACTCACATGCTGACAGATGGGGAAATATGGGAAGCAATGTAGTGCCGCTGCCAGCACTCAAAGGCACTCAGATCTCAGTGGGAGGATGTTTTTGAAACCTCTAGACTTTGACACAGCTACTTATGCCCTTAACATTTAAAATAACTTTAGGCTGTGGTTGTTTGGGTTCTTTTAAAACTGGTCCCTCAACGGAGAATCTGTCAAATAGATTGGTGGCTCCTTGCACAGACCACGGCATGGGGGTCCTGAGGCTCAGCCCAGGCTCTAGGGGTCGAAGGCGGCACAGCAGAGTTCTTGACCCATCTGGCAATGAAGTACCAGATTTAGTGCCGACACTAAAATCACTCATTCTGCATGTACATTTGAGGTCTTTCCAGTCTCATGTGTATGTCTTGGGGGAGTTTAGGGAATTAGGACAACAGAAAATACATGGGGAGCGAAGGTCTAAAATGGCTAAAAAACTGTTCAAAATAAAACACAGCCCAAAACCTTATAAACAAATTAATGAAAATCCAGTGTAAACTCACTGTACAGAATCCATCTTTTGCCTTTTCCTCCCCACTAAGAATAGGTTGGGAAGAGCTTTCTTACAGCTGTGGCAGAGACCGATAATGATTCATTTCCACTCATTGCATTACCTAAACTCATTCTTTACTTATCTTCACCAAATTTCTAAAGATTGTTGGCATTGGTTCACTACTCATGAAACCATGCTCATCTATAGCAATAGAGTATTTGCTTTTGTCTCTTTGTACCTGAGACTGTATTTACAAAACATCATTAAATTTCCAGGTGAAAATGGCTCTTTTGGGTGCAATTTCAAATCAAAAGCATGAAGGATAGATGAAATTCTAATATAAAAGCAAATGACTGAGAAAGAACAACTGGCATTGAGGATTATTTTATGAGATACACTTAGTTTAATTAGTCAGGATTAGTTTCTACTACAAATTTATGCAGAACCTTGATCATTGAACTTCACTGATAATTGCTTGCTTGGATCCTCATAAGAAGAGATAAATGGTAGTTGATGAAAGGCTCCACTTTACTTTCCCTACACAAATAAAAATAAACCTATTGCTGTTACATGGAACAGTGACACAGATAATTTCTAGTTCCATCCTTTGAAAACAGGATTGTTATTAACTGAAAGGAATTATTTAATAAAAGAAAAAAAGGTAAAATGTTCTTTCATACTGGGATCAAACTACTTGTTATTTCCTTGGTATACTTTTTTAATAAAGTAAAAAGGACTTTTTCTATTTAGGATGACATTAAAGTAGGTTTTACAGAATAGGTAGAAGGGAAATCCTGATACATTTATTCTTTCTTTCCTTCTTTCTTTCTTTCTTTTTCTCTTTCTTGGCTGATAGCCTACTGTAGTCAATGAGAACATAGTGTTGACTTCTCCAGATTTAGGATGGGACCCTAGATGATCTGCAAAGAAATAAAAATTACTGAAGGACCTGTTTTTAAACCGAGAGCCTCCAGCTTGACTCAGTTGTCTCTGTGCCCTTCTCCTTAAGTGTTTTCTTGTGGATTGTAAGGTTTCTGGAATATTGTTTGTTTACATGTACAGTAGTTAATGCAATAGATGTTCAACTCACTTTGTCTCCAGGCATCTCCGTGTTTTGTCTGTTATTTAATAATGCTGCTGACTAACCACGCAGATTTAATGACCACAAGAGATAAGGACTCCATTACATTTCTTTTCTCTACAACTCTGTGGGAAAATAAGCCCTTTTTTTTTTTAATGACAGAATAAATGTTTTAAATTGAAAAATTCCCCTTCCTATTTCTCTGTACAAATTAGGGTAAAAAAGTCCAGCTACTTCTTACAATTTATATTGCCCTAATTCAATACATATGATGGATTACACAATTAGCACGATCTGTTTAGAAACACTTCTCTGAATTTACGGAACAGTTGCTGCTGCTGAAAGTGTTGGACATTTCTAGCTTCAGCTAAGATCCAGCTATCCGGAAAACAACTTTAGAGGTTTTGTTCGTATATCATGCTAGGGGAGCCCTGTAAGTGCATATTGATTAAGTTACAATGTGTAAACTTGGAAAACACAGTTTAACTGAAATCTCAGTTAAATTCAGTATTAATGGAACATGTGTATTAAGGACATAACTGATACCTAAGAAGCTCTTTCTACAGAAGCCAATTAAAATTCCACACCAATGAAGCAATCCTGTGCTCACACTATTTGCAGCACACATAGAATAATGCTGCTCAGTCTAACTGTATTCTTCTGATTTACAGGGGAGAGTAATATCTATCTTTGCCTCCGGGTAAAGTCCTTCTCTTCTGCCATTTTAAGGGAAATTTAAATTTACCTACCTTTACCTAGCTATTTGGCCATGCTCCCTTTGTTTTCAATAAAGAGGGCAAGTCATCTCAGTTGTCTCCAGACTCTTAGGATGGCTGAGGTGCCTTAAGGTGCTTGTTAAGGGCCAGCCTACAGCTTTTAAAATAGCTGAAGGGAAGGACAGGAATCTCAGTTTTACTGCATGATTCCCAGATGCCCTCCACTTGCAGAGCCTGCTGAATGTTGATTATGAATCTCTAGGAAACTCATAAACTCAGTGCACACTTTGGGGAATGGAAGAATGTTTCTGCACATTTCGTTGGTAAGTCATTTACCATTTGCAATGCGGGAGAGCCCAGGATCTGTGACTGGCTGTGTCCATGACACAAGGCGTTACACAGATGCATGGTAAATGAAAAGAAGCCTTTAGTCTTTCCTCAAGAGAATTATATTTTGTGTTCAACAGCACCAGTGGAACAAAACAAAGAAGCAGGGTGAGAGAGGCAGGTCCTATGGGCATATTTTGCATAGCATACAGTATATAAATGTAATGAGCAGAATAGAAGTGCTAACTGCATTTGCTTCCAGCCTACTTGTTAATTTTTCTTATAGACTATGCTTCTGTGAGGCAAAACTAATTTTTAAGGCTTGGTCATGGGCCATTTATTTATTCAAGTTTTTCTTTTGTTTTCTGTTCTCATTTGTGTATTTTTGCTTTTGGACCTTTTGAACATACAATCATGGCATGTCTTTTCCCTCCTGTTCTAGATGAAAGAGAGAAAAAGTCCATTTTGAAATCTTTTCAATGGCTAAATTGAGCACAGCACATTTTCAGCAAACACTCCTTCCCCTGAAATCTCCCAATTTAAATTTTCAATCACGTATTACTGCTGTTTGTATGCAAAACCTCTAATTATGCTGCCCCAAATAATCACCTCCAAATGGAGAAGGTGACAAAAAAATTGTCATGCTGCCAAGGATTTTGCAGACCTTGAATACTTCTCAGAGAGAGAAAGAATATGGAGCCAGGGAAAAAAAGTCTGCAAGTAATTTTTGGTATTATGTTTTGTCAGTTTCAATTAATTTTTTTAAACAATAATTCTCTGAATATAGTAGGGAAATGGAACATCTTGTTTGTCAATTAATGTAGAGTGCTTTACAAAAGATGTTATGACATTTGCCTCACTCCGTCTACATCAATATGACAGTCTTGTTAATAGTTCAATGGTTTTTTTTCTCATGTTTTTCCTGTGAAGACAGGATGGAGTCACCGTTCTTTCTGTGGTATATAGTTATCTTTTCCCCATGCAATATTTGTCTTGCCTCCTGTGATTTATTTCAAAACATTACTTTGGATCTGTTTGCTCCAGAGAGTCATAAATACAGATTTGTGTAACCTAGTGTTTATTTAATGAATCCAGTGCTCATTACACTGGAAGCAAATTGTTAACTGGCTTTCCTGAAACTCTGTTTAAAATAAGAGCCTTAGTTAGCAATTGGCTTCAAGTCTCTCATTTTCGGGGTAGCTGGGAATGAGTCAATAAGAGATACCAGCCAATATGCTCTGTACATCATACCAGCATAGGTGCAAATATGAATATTCAATACCACTCTGCATTTTTAGGTAACAAGGAACAGAAAACTTGCCCTTAATATGACCTTCCCTGCTGCAGAGGAGCTTTCACAGAGGAGGAGGCAAACTTCAGAGTAAATGAGACTTCTCCTGTGACAGTCTGTGTGAGACAAATGCCCTGAACAGCAGGAGGTACCTGAGCGTGCAACCATCCTGGTGGGAGATGGACATGCTGTGCATTGCAGAGGAGACTGAGCACTTTGCTTAAGAAGATTGGAAAAGACAAGACTGGGATGATTTGATTAGGAAAACATGGTAGGAATTACCACTATTTAAGAATAACTATAATAATAGTATTTGTAGGTTCCTAGGCACCAGAATGTGAAAAGATTTCGATGCTGTTGGATTTAGTCTTGGACTATATTGCTTATATGTCCTACCTCCCTTTTAGTACAATAAAACTGAAACAATAATTCTGCAAAATACTTAACCATCAGAGAGAGGTGGATGTTAGTCCATGTTTAATGTTCTGTAGCAAATCGGAAAACACTTAACTTCTCCAGTAGGGAGAAAGGGAATTTATTAGCACAAGAAAAATGTCTTCTGAGATAAACCTACCAGATGCCAAGAAAACTGTGCAAATCATACTTAAGGGATGAAATGACAGCGCAAGCATTAGTACACAGAAAACTTCTTTCACTAACATTTTCTTCAGCTGCAAGATTTGCATTTGACAGTTGAACACTAACTATTTTGTAAAACTCACTGGTTTTCTTTATTTTGCTCTTTTTATAGAAATCCCTGCCCTCTGATCCCACTCCTGAGGAATTTTAGGGCTAATACAGTGCTGCAATGCCCATTGCTAACTGTGCCTTCAAGTACTCTTTCCCTGAGACACTCCCAGATCCTCCTGCTGATAAGAAGTTGGTCTGACAAAGACCTTCCTCTCTGGCCCGTGTAGAACCTGGCCTGTGAATTGCAAAGGATGCATGGGAGTATGTGAGCCCAGATTAGCAGGAGTTTCTCTTCACAGCTGCATAAGGAGGGAAAGTTTGCCAGCCCCAGATTTACCAGCGGGATTAAAGGGGCTGTTATAGAATGCAGCCCCAGACAGTTTGTACGAAGTGGCAATGAAGGCAGACAGACCCCTGATGCTCTTCTAGCCCTGCCTGCAGGGAGGCAGAGGCTCCCACCAACTGCAAACCCCCTACAACTACTCTTTAATCCTCTTGTTGGCATCACCCTTGTTCCCATCTAAGGCAGGCAGGAGAACACCACCAGAAAAAAAAACAGAAAGAAAAGGTACTTTTTTTTCCCCCATATGCTGTCCCTCTTAAAAATACACACTTGAATAAAAAGATTTCAACCACTGAAGGAGAACCAAGAACAGATCTCTGTGATTACAGAGAAAAAGTTTTGTCTATGTTTACGTGAGTTTGGGATAAACCACCAAGAAATTAACTGGTGCCTGTAAATAATGTATGAGCAATGCAGATAAAGAAAACACATACTTTCAGCCAGGAGGTGATAGATGGTTAAAACCAAACTCCACTCCCATATGAAATACACTGACATTACTTAATAACGGATATGGTGTGAACTTTGAATCTGCTGCTTCCATCTCTGATGGTAAAAATTGAACTATGGCTTTTCTGACCCATACAGGCACTTGCAGCTTGCCTGATTGAGAACGGAGCCATACAAATCCTTGGGATTTACATAATTAACTGGATGTATTAAGGAAAGGATTCAGAATTCACTAACACAGAGCTTGTAAAATGCTGATGGTCCTAAAGCCAGGCTGGTGATTTCAAGTTGTGTTTGAGAGGCAGAAGATCCCTGTAGGGCTGGTTTCCTGATCTGCTGAGGTCTCCACGGATGTTTCACTGCTGTTCCACTCCCCGGGAGGAGGTAAAACCCTGCTCTTCCTCAGGAGAGCACTGAAAGCCGCAGCCTTGCGCTCTCCTAGCTGGCTCAATCACAGCTCCGTAGGCACAGCCATGATCAGCTGTATTGCTCAAAGGCTGAAATAGTCCCAGCCTGGGTTTTTTTCCACTCTAAAAGTGTATTTAAATTAATGTTATTTAGCTGAAACACTAGCTGAACTTATTTCATGCTCTCTCACAGCCTTCTTTGGGGCGCAGCATAGGGCTCCATGCTATCTGCTGTGACTGTCTCATCAGATCGCTCATCGGAAAAGAAAATAACGCTAAAATCAAAGTCACCCTAGGGGAAATAGCAATTTTCTTGAGTCCCCTACTGCAAGAAGCTAAGCTTTTCATGCATTTGTGCGTTCTTTTCCACATGCAGCCTTAGACTGTAAGGGTTATAAAGGAGAAAACTGATTTTCCCTCCTACAGCATAAAGTTTGAGGATATAACTATGCAATATTGACATTACCTCAGGAAAAAACCTGCAGTTTCTGTATAAAACATTAAGTAATAACTAGAAGCTAATGATCTTTCCTGTCAGAGGGGACTATTTAGCCTGACTTCTCTGTAAGAGGAGAGGTAGAGTCAGTTCAAAATTGCTCATACCAAAACCTTTTGAAGTCAATTCCACCCATCCTTTCCTTCACCAAGTGTAACACACCAACACTCAGCAAGTCACCTGCACCACCTCTTAATGTTTTGCAGTCTTTGAAATTTTTAAAACTTGAATTTGAATGTTCCTCCTATTCCTGAGTCAGGTACCCTTTTCGGATGGACAGAACAGCAATATATATATCTAAAAGTGTGATGGCAGGTTAATTCCATAAACTGGGCACAAATACAACTCTGAAACACTTCTCCATAACCCAGTAAAATAGCAAGAAGGCAGAAGAGACTCGTGCTGACTCTGTAGATGTTAGAATTGTGAACTTTACTACTGAATGTGAGGCTACATCTGAGGGTGACTCCACTTTGAGTTGAATCTTTAGCTTACTTCTACAGGCAGGCAATTGTAATTAAAATCTTAATTATATCCAGCCCCAGATGTATGTATTTCTTGGTTGATACATGTGATAGAAGTAATCTTCTTTTATCCCTATCTGTCGGTAGACTCTACAAGCATGCTTTGCTGTGTGCTGTCCCACAGCATCCTTTGCCTTTCTGTATCCATAGCAAAGCTTCAGCAAGCTTGGACTGTTTCCAAAAAACATTCTTTGTAACAATTAAGAGATAACTCATAACTCCATATAATAATAGCAAACAAAATACAGTAGAAATCATTTCTTGTCACAGGCAAGAGCTGAGAATGAAAATAAATAAAGACCAAATGCTGTTTACTGAACTTTCCTTGCAGCATTCACAGATCAGGAAATATAATAGTTTTGTTGGTTCTATTATCATTCTTGCAGGCACAACACAAAGCATTACTGATACGGTACGGGTCCATCTGCCATCTGGGGGAGAAGAAAAGAAAAGGCAATTAAGGACATTATAAATTAGGTTTCTTGCCCTAGGCTGGAAAGATTCAGTTAAGCATGCTGCAATTCTGAACAGAGAAGAATAGGAAATGAGCCAAGAGATAATTTCTCTTGATATTATCACTTGACCTGTTTCCCCTGCCTTCCCCAACTCCCCCAGCCAAGGGTATATCTGTAGCCAAACCATCTATGGCTCTCAAAGTTAAAGTGAGATGCTCCATGTACAAATACACATTCCTGAGGATGTGTGGGCTAAATACTAACCTGGACAACTTTTCCAGTCTGACCCTGTGATAGAAGAACATCCATCTGTGCACCTCAATAAGGACACCCAGCCCTGATTTCCAGGGCAAGGAACTAGGTGGCCATTTCAATTTGCCCTTCTGCTCTCTTCACCTCCCTAACGCATATTTACTCAGCATGGGAAACTGAAGCAGCAGAAGTAACTCTTGCCCTATACAGGCAGTGAGAAATGCATACCTCCTCCAGGAAAAGGGTGCAGAATTACTTCTCTCACAAGTGACCTTGCACATTTTGCATGTTTGTCGCACATCGTTTAATCAGCATTGGCTTTGCATTTGGGGACAACACTGGCAAAAAACTGCTTTTGTTATGCTTCTTGCACTTTTCTTTTTTTTTTTTTTAAGTCTCAGTATCCTTTCTTGGTGATTCTGCACAGAACTCCTCTGGTATGCATGTAAAACAGTAATGGGAAACAAGTCTCTGAGAAATTAATCTAGACCACATTACTCTTAAGTAAGCACATCAGGCAGCTGGTACAGGCCCAGCCAGACACAGTTTCCATGAAACTAAGCCTTATCTTTGTGTTTCACTGTAATCTGAATGAAATGAACACAGAGCGCTGATGTTATGTCTGCTTCACAGCATCTGTCCTTACAAACTGAGAATGTAGAATAGATCATTTCTCTTTTGTTCCCAGAGCTATTGAGACCTGTAGCCCAGCATGTGTCTGTGAAGCACGCATCAGCCTACTACTGCTGCCTTAAAATCATTGCTGTGCCATATGCAGCTCACCCCTGAGCCTGCACTAGATGTACTAAAGCCCCAGTTATTTTTGTAGGCAGCATCACTTGGTTTTTGATCCCCTTCACATCTCGCACCTGCTTGATGTGCAGCCAAGATGGCTCCTGCCAGCAGCTCGCAGACGGTCAGCCATCCTCTGCCAGGGAAGCAGACTGGCTGCATCTGCCAGGCTATCAGCAGGCACAGTCATCCCGCTGATGGGTCACAGTTTTGGACGGGAGCAAAGTGATCTTTTGTTTGTATTTAAATAGCTCTGGTCTCTGGAATAAGGCCATAGTGGCTTGCTGGTAGTTCCACAGTTGGACTCTGGGATGTACCACGGGCTGGCTGCTAAGTTTTTCCTGTTTACATGCTTATGTACATTACAACGGGGCAGCAGTGACTTTACATACGCCAGAAGCCATGGTCACACTGCAGTGTAGACTTTGCAGCAACCTGGAGACCACCTCCATCACCAATCAACCACCCAAATCAGTGACTGCTTGGAGAACATTGTGGGGACTGAGAATTCATTTGCCCAGGTGAGCAGCCACAGGATGGACACAGCCTTCAAGATGGATATTTCTGTGATATGATGTGAAAATTGTGCCAGATTATCTCCATTCATCAAGTGAGAGAACAGCAAAAATGGACATGTTAACAAGGGCTGAATTAAACTTTAATACAGAAAAAATTAAACTTGTTGTCTAAACAGAACTAAGTTTTTGTAAGTTTTGCAGTGGTTTATAAATCACCCCCAGCTAGGTCATGTTTGAGTAGAAGCTTTTCTTGGAAAGCTGATCTTATCTTTCTGCAAGAATTTTGCTCCTGTTACATGGAAAAATGTTTGATTGAGTTTTTAGAAAGAGTTTAGCAGCAATCTTGTTGAGAAATTATGGGATCCTTGAGACAGTCCAGGAATAAAGAAACCACAGAGAGATAAGGTGGAAAAAGTGCTATTAGCTCTCCAGTAAAGGATCCATTTAAACTGTTTGAAAATGTTGCAGGAATTTGCTCTCTTCTTTTGTATGGCACTGGGGAAATCAAGATTTTTCTTTTAAATATAATGATATAAATTGGATATAAAAAAGGTAAACTTAGAGGTGGATATTTTAAAAGTAATGTTATCCCTTTGTACTGATGAGTTCAGTTAAAATACAGACAGATATGTGAGCATTGTAAAGGACAAAGCCTTTCATAATGCCTCTCAATTTTGGTTTACTCCTGGCACTAGAAATGGGTGAGCCTACCTCATAAGAGGCTTGAGCCTCTTGTGGTTTAATGCACTTGGCTAGCAGCAAACACCATGCAGCCACTCACTCACCCTCTCTTCCCGCGGGTGGGGGAGAGAATTAAAGGAGTAAAGGGAAAAGAGACTCATGGGTTGAGATAAGAACAATTTAATAACTAAACTACAATAAAACTGAAAAAAATGATAACAATAATGATAATAGTAATATATACAAATATACAAACGAGTGATACACAGTAAACTGCTCACTACCTGATGACCAAGGCTCAGCCCATTCCTGGATAATGATCCCAGAGCAGAGAAAGAGTCCCAAAACTGCAGTCCCAGAAAAGAAGTAAGAGCCCGAGCATCTGAGAGATTGAGAGAGTGAGAGATTACTCCGAGCGAGATGACCAGGAGAGAGCAAGTGAACCTCCAGACAGATCCTCATCTATATACTGGGCATGCTGTGCATGATATGGAATACACTATTGGCCAGTTTAGGTCTCAATCCTTAACCTAAGGTTGAATCCTAGGCTAGTAATTGGAGCTGTGCTCCCTCCCAGCTTCTCCTGCACCTGCAGACACTGGCACAGCAGAGATGCTGAAAAGCCCTTGACTGTCTTGACAGCAACTCTAAATATCAGCATGTTACCAGCCTTCTCCTCAGCACAAATCCAAAACAGCCTCACATTAGCTACCGTGAAGAAAGTTACTCTGTCCCAGCTGAAACCAGGACATCTCTCTTTTACTGGCTGCTTATTTTCTGGAAGTTTGGGGAAACCTATCTCAGCACTACAGAATCAAAACATTTTAAATAATTCAAATAGAATTTTGGCAGGATTTTATGTCATAGTCCATTTTGTAATTTTGCCTATTCATCCAGCTTGGAATTTAAAATGTGTTTCAATGCACCATTAAACATCGCAGTTTACTTACAAGATCAATGCCACTATTTCTCATTTAGCCAATTAGTGAACCGAGGCATTTAGAAATTGGGTCAAATCACCGCTAGCATGAATTTTCCCTCGTGCTCTCTATGACCGAGTTCAGTCCATGCAATACTATGTAGCTGAGACACGTGATGCATCTAGTAAGCATGGAGTAAGCTGTTGTATTAGTTCCTGAGTGAGAAAGGGCCTGATCTATGGATGATGTCTTCAGAGGCTGAGAATCATGTCAAGAATAGGTCACCAGAGGAGGTGGGAATGATCTCAGAAGCTCAAAGGTTGGGTTAAGCATTTGATCTGCAGCCAGCTTAAAAGAATGCAGATGTTCCACTGACCTGAGTGCGTTGCTTGAGGTCCTGACAATTTCAGCCATTTCAGCAGTTCATAATTTAATATTTTCTAGTGGGGTTATCTGAATGGAAATAAAAGGCATCCCTAACAGCACAAATCCCTAAAATAATAATTTTTACAAATTAATGCTTCAGCTAGTTCAGCATCCAGTCTTGAATAATGTTTCACTTGGAAAAAAAAAAGATGATATTTCTGAAAGATTACATGGAAAAAAATAGACTATTTAGGATCATATGAGTAGAACATAATTGTGTTAACTGATGCAAAGATACAATTTTATCTTGAGATTGTGCATATGCTCTCCTGTTAATTTTTTTTAATTTTCATTAGATGCAGGTTTATAATGGGGTGCTGATTTATCTCATGGAATTTAGCAGAATGAAAAAGCAAAAAAAAATCCAGTTTTGTTGTCTTCCGTTTTAACATTCCGTTGTTTATTTGGACAGGTTGTTACAGTGCATCTGTTCAGCTACCTTAACGTTTTGATTTTGCTGTGAATTATATTACAAAAATGTTTCTATTTTGCCCAAATCTGATAATGTCTAGAATCCATTACATTAAAATGGTGTCTCATTTGAACAAGAGATCAACAATTATATGACAAACGAAAATCGCTTATTGAATATAAGTATATTCACATCCACATTAAAAAGCTAAGAGTGTGTTTATTATATTTGTATCTAACAAAGTCAATAGTTTTAACTGTGAATATTGTGAGTAGCTACAGAATTTTTCATTGTTTCTGTTTTTCATCTCCAATGATTATTTGAAACAACAGCTCCTTATCTCCTTAATTCTTCTCCAAAATCCAATAACTGAAACTAAATTATGTTCTAAAGTGATAGCAGAAATCAATGGCCAGAGATATTAGTGGATGCTTATTGACACAGATGATACTATTTTCATATTGTCATAATGTTGGTCTGGATGTTCAGCTGTTGGTTTTAGGCATTGAGTAGTTGGGTTTGGAAGCTCTAGCAGTCCAGAAGCAATTGCTTTTGGCAGCCTCTGGAGTGACTATAGACCCATGATGTTATTTATGGCCTATAACTGCAGCTCTGCTCTCTAGTGTATACTCCTATCATGCACAAAATCCCGTCCCCACTTGTTATCTGGACATGATCCTTTGTACAAATGGACTATGTGGGCCTCATTAGGGATTTCTGTGAACTTATAGGAAGACAAAAGTCCATTGTCCTGTTTATCCTAGATATTCAATGTTTCTGATGGAACAAGAAAAGAAACATCATTTGAAACTTTGTTGTTCTATTTATGTATGACCTAATATCACAGACAGAGTGTACGCAAAATTTTACTAAGTTCTGATTGATGCTTTCCATGGATGATAAGTCACTCTTGGTCAGAGCTGTATTAAAGTGCTTGGTTGATTTAGGTTGTCAATGTAAATGGAAAAGCTCGGTTTATGAGCTTCATTATTCCTGCAGTGAGTCTTTGCATACAGTTCATTAATCTACCTGATTTTTATTATCTCCTTCTCAACAACAGTCACTTTCTTAATAGGTATTTTGACACTGAGGTTTAATGGCATTTAAAAAGATGACAGACCCATGCAGAGAAGTTACAAGTCATACGTATTAAATTGTTCAGTTATGAGAAGATCATTCCATCTCAGAAATGGAATCTCTGCTGTTCTTTTTCCATTTAGGATTTAGTTTTTGCTCTGGTAGTTTGAACATAATACTCTGTGTAAAATAATTTCCTTTTGCTTTCAGGACAGATCTTTTTTTTTCTCCTTGTCCACAAACTGAGAGAAAGAGCAACTAGAGGATCCCCAGCACACTTACATTTTTGAGCACTTCCAAAATCAGTGTCTATCAATTTGATAAGACTAAGTCATTCAACACTGAGGCACCATTACTCCATGGATGGCTATTCCTTTATTTGCACAAGCCACTCTGTCATCAGAAATACATTGCATCTCCATAACAGTATAAAATTTGAGCAGGTGGCTTTCCAATTCTGAGGCAAAACCAGGTCAAACTCCTTACTGACAAGGTTCTACTGCTTTTATGGTTCTTTGTGTCAGCAATTCAGATTAGACTTTCCTCTGTGGATTTATGGCAGAATATTTTATCTTTAAACTTCTTTTCAATATACTTTTCATTTGCTAAAAGCTCTCTACATTTTAAGTGTATGCATATATTTAAGCTGGCATTAATTTTCATAACGAACATGAAAATGTAATATACATAGCCAGCTCAAGCTCATTACTGTGCTATTTTAATAACTTTCATAACCATATTTGTGCTAAAATAAACAAGCTTTTTTTCTTAACCTGCATTACTTAGAGAGCAATATGGTTTTGCTGCAGGCAGAGGAAGCACCATCTTTTCTGATGGTCTGAAGTTTCTCACCCTGTATATATAGTTGTAAAAGAATTAGGGATGTAGTCCTGCAGAGAACATAGATGTTCTGTGGTGCATTTAGCAATTTAAACTTCATGCATGTGCTCTCTTATTGGAAATTTCTGTCTGGTTTAGCACATGTTTTTCATCTCTGAAATGCAGGGCTTCTGCAATATGTTCTCAACATAATTCTGGACGTGTGCCTGTGTGAATGGAGGCACTCACAGTGAGGGAGCAATGTGATCTTCGGAATAGATTAGTATGAATGGGAGCACTTTGACAGCAGACGTTGGACAGACTTGTGTGGGATTTTTCATTCCGCTTGCAGGAGTTAGGAATTGTTGTTTGTGGTCCTTATTCCTTTTCAAGGGTGTTACACCCCTTAATGTAAAAACCTGTATTTTTCTAGGGGACAGGCTGCAAGAGGATTTTGTCTTGTGCGGTAAGTAACATGCCTTGCCAGGCCTTTCTTCTCTGGTTGTTTTATGGTTGTCTCTAGGTTCTCGTCATCTGGATATATAAATATGGACTGGCAAGTTAGCTTGTTTCATTGTAAAGATAGACATATTTAAAGCAGCAAAGATAAAACAGATTAATCTCTGGAGTGGTGGTCTCCTTCAGAAGTCCTAGCAAACTGCTACGCAAAGGGAAGTAGAATCACAGAATCAGCCACTTTGGGATGGACCTGAGGTACCTCCAGTCCAACCTCCTGTGCCAAGCAAGGTCATCTGTGAGATCAGACCAGGCTGCTCAGGGCTTTATCCAATTGAACCCTCCAAGGATGGAGACTGCACAAGCTCTCTGGGCAGCCTGATCCACTGCCTGACTGTCCTCAGTTAAATTTATTTTCTTATATCCAGCTGGAATTTCTTCTTCCGGTTTATGACTCCTGCCTCTCATTCTCCTGCTGTGCGCTGTTGTGAAGAGCCTGGCTCCAGCTCCTCGATAACCCTCCAGGTAGGCAGGGTCAGGCTGCTGGTGAGACCCCCTGAATCTGTCCTTCATCCATTCTGAACAAGCCCAGCTCCTTCAGCTTCTGCGTGCAGAGCAAGTGCTCCAGCCCTGACCATCCTGATGGCCTCTGTTGGACTTCCCCCAAGTCTGTCAATGTCCTCATATATCAGGCCCAGACTTCTGCAGAATAAGTACAGAAACAAGGTCTTAAACTTGTGTTTGTCTCTTGTACACTTTTATACCATTAATTCCTCTTGCTATTCACTGAACCAACTTCTCAGCACTGTTAAGAAAGTAAAATCTGTTATCACTCCCTAAGACACAGGGCTCATTTAACTGTCTTCTTGGAATTTCATTAAGAATATTATACTTGTTTTTCCTACAATGTCTTCTTCTCAGTTTCTTTGCTGAGCTCTGCAGATGGGAGACATTTTTCAGGATTAATGAATTCTTTCATGAGAATATCATTAGTCACTATCTGAAGATCCAATAATCCTTTAAAGGAGTGATGTGAAAATCAATAGGTGCATTTTGAAACTGCTTCCTGTTTCTAGCAAGTCAATAAAGGCCCTCAGCAGGAGGCTGAACATCTCAGTATCGTGGTGTAACAGCATCTGGAGGGTGGAGGGCAGGACACACACACCTGAGGCAGAAATGTTTAAAGCTTCTTCCAGGTTCATCTGCAAAAGAGGTCTCTTTCTAAGGACCCCAGGGTAGCAAGGTTCATGAAAAGATAGTGCCTTCTCTAATATTTATTTCTAAATGGCATCCGAAAAGTTCCCTCTGATCTCTATTTTACTCTCACCATTGAAGGAGGAATTGCAGACAGGATCAAACTGGGAGAAGCAGTTCCTGAACTGGAGGACAGGACTGCTGTTCAGAAGGACCTCAACCAGCTGGAGAAACGGGCTGGCAGGAATGTCAGGAGTCAGGTCAAGGCCTTTTGATGATTCATGATCCCTTGTCTGTCTACTTCAAAAATGGGGTGAATGAGATTCACTACTGTGGGAAGAAGTGGGCAATGGATATATGAGTTGAAGCTTTTATTTCTATCTGCATCTGAAGTGAGAAGAGTTCTTTCATGACAGTCTCTTTTTCACAGGAGACTACAAATGCACCAAAATCTCTATTGAAGAGTAGAATTATCAGGGCAGCTTGTCAGGACTGTCCCACTTTCCCCCCCAACTTCTCCCCTAGGGTTTTTGTTTTGACTCAATGTTTAGCTTCACTGGAATTGCCCCAAAGTGACTATGCATTAGGAAAGCTGGGACATCCCTGAAGTCCAGCTTCAAAGGTAATTTCTGTTGGTGTAGCTGGAACAAGAATGGAATGGGGCGCTGACACTCCTTTGCAGAGCAGAGCTCTCCTGGGGCAAGCCAGCGGGCTAGATTTGGCTAGGAGGAGTCCGCTGGGCATATGCCTTTGCTTAGGGAGGGGAGATAAAAGGCTTTTATAGCAGCTTATGTAGCCAAATGCCACCTCATTTGCTTGTGCAAGCCCAGGCACCAGTGGCAGGCACCAGCAAGTCCACGTCCATGGGAGGGCAGGGAGGGGAGAGCTTGGATCTCCTGTCCACCGCCAGGCAGTCAGACACCAAAGCACTTTCAATGCTCATCTGTGAAAATCCAGGCATGTTGTCTCTGTATGCTAAAGATGGAGAAGATGCACTTTTCTTCAAGAGAAATAATGTTTATTTCTAATGCTTACTTCACCTGTGCATTTCAGAGCACTTGGCATTGATAGCTTTTTAAATAACTGATTAAAAAAATGAACAGAGATTCCTCTACATTTATTTCAGAGATCTTTAAAAACAAACTATTAACTCTTTTCCCAGCTACTTAACTGTAAGATCAGAAGCCAGAGGTCAGTTGTTATCTCACAGAGGTTTTAAAGTGGAGATATTTACTGCAGTGATTTCCAACACCATCCCTGACCTTGGATTAGTTGGTAGCAATTAAACCAAGTGTTTAAGTTCCTGAAGAATTAGGAAATATGTTAGAATGGAAGAGAACGTTTTCACCATGTCCTGTACAAAAATATTCTTTTGATTCATAAGCCACAACTTTGCTGCTGTTCCCTTTGTTTTCCTGTAGGTACCCATCAGAAGGAGTTAGAGGAAGAACAGTGTATCAATGAGAACAACACAATAATTTTATTTCATTAATTTTTTTTCATTTATTCAGTTTCATTGAGACTCTTCCTGTAGGAAGGCCAATTGGAAATTAAAGGGATAAGACATATAAGACATATAGCCACTAATTTTCAGAAACATCCAATATCTTTTTTTGTACTGGATTTTTTCCAATTAAGTGAGTCACTTCTGTGATGACTGTAAAAAAAAGTAAAGTAATGACAAATTAATTCAGAGGGAAATGTGAATAGATTGAAGCTTGTTACTGAGCTGACTTCATAGCTTCCTACTTGTCACCTCTGGGTTGTAAATGGGTGGCACTGTATGGATGGATCTTTTAAACACCATACAGAAAGTAACTATTAATAGAAAATTATTTTGCTTTACGTACACAAGCACAAAGGAGAAACATGTAAACGTGTTAGTTTATAAACATGCCTGATAGTAAATCTATTTATTAAAAGTTTCTTCAGTTACAGCTGTAGCAAACTTTTTTGAAAACATTTACAAATATATTTTATTAATTATGCAAAGCTGACTGTATTCATACATATATGTGTATATACAGCATACACATACACGCATACATGTACGCACCATCACTGTTCCAACTGGATTTGTCTTTAGCAAACGACTGCCAGTGCTAAAAGTACTGAAGGGTCTTTCATCATATTGAATTAAAGTCACTCAAAGGAAAACGGAAAACAGCTTTGTATGAAGACAGAACAGTACAAAAATGCAAAAGCTCTCTCATCCCCTTCCCTTTTGCCTCTCTCTTCTTTAGTGTTTGTCTCTGTACTGCTTTTCATTCTTCTGCTCCCTATTACCCTTCTAAACCTTGTGCTACTCCCGCCTGTTCTGTTCCTTTGCTTTCATACTAACTAGCAATACGTCCTTTCATATTCCTGTCCAGCCTGGACAAGCGGCAATTGCTCGCTCTCTGATGCACATTAACTATTCTCATTGCCCTTAGCTGAACAGGTGCAACTTCAAGATGGTTTGTTTCAGATGGGACTTTTTCAGGGTGATGAATCAGATTCACTTTGTTCTTCAGTCACTGCACTGCAGCTTTATTATTCCTGTTCTTCCCAGTAAGACGTCAATGGCGGTATCTTTTTCTGCAATATAACACCATGCCAGGCAGTCTGATGGAGGAGTAAGTTCATGGCATTTCAGTACCCAACTGCTACCAAGCGTTAATGCTGTTTTGACAGTAGTAAAATCTGTGTCTGTCACTCCATCTGTAATAACCGGGAGATGAAGACACACTGTTTCTATGCAGGGGCACAGCGAGGACTATAGAACGTGACGCTAAACATATGTATGGCATTAAACATCATGGAACTGCACCATTACTAGAGCTTCATCTTGATCTGATTTTTTATCTTCTGATAGAAAATGAGCATCCAATAATGGAATAAGTGTTTGCAAATATTTTGCCACTGAATTCAAATCACAGACTTATTTCAATAATAAACACAGGAGTGCATCTTAATAAGTTGTTAGTTGAGTTGTGTGGGTGTTTAGTCTTTTATTTTTATTCAGATGATTTGGTGAAATCACATGATTTAGCTATTTTGTCTGTAGTAAGAATACTGAACTCAGTCACCAGCTGTACCAAGTGATCTTCACTCCTATTGAAATCACAGGGCAATAGCATCAGAATTATTACACAGTTTTGTTTGCTCGATTTGAATATTCATGAGAAGCTGTCCAGAGAATTATAGGCAAGACAACACTTTTATTAAAATGTTAGGAAAAAAGGACTTTGCAGCATTAGAAACAATCTTTAAGTATTGTAACAGAGTCAGATCTGATGCTGAGTTAGTTTATGAAAATACCATTCATACTTTATCATTCAGGAGTCAATATGTAAGCATAGAAGCTAGATCTCCTCGCAGACAGTAAGAAAAAATATGTTAACTATTTCTGAAAGGCTTGGTCTAGTCTCATCAGCTGGAAAGCATTAACCACACTGTTCCCATTCATTGTGGAAAAAGCCTTGAATTTACATTTCCAAAATAGGAGATGACAGCACAGTTTATAATGCTGTCTCCTTTCACACGAGGGACTGAGGATCTGAAGCTGCAAGTTCTTCGGAGTGGCAGAACAAAAAGGGGAGCTGGGCTGAGGAATGATTGCTTTGTCAGGATTATGGGCTGCAGTCAAGGCTGAAGGAGCTGCTGAGTGTCACCTGCATTTTAGAGAATGGTCACCCTTCTGCTCCCATGGTTGTTCTGTTCCAGTGCCAGAATTCATGGCCCATTTCTGGTTTTTATCTTATTTCCAACTGACACAACTGGCACAAGTCCCCTTTTGATCTGTGAGATCAGAAACAGATGTTGGGAATATTAGCCTGATGATTTGGGGATGGGATTTACAGGTCTGGCTCCATCGGTCAGATCAAGGCACCCCCTGATCTAATGGGGAAGCCTGAAGGGTCATGACATCATGCCTGTGTCACAGACTGTGCCAGGCCAGGCAGGACACCCTCATCGCCTCAAGTACACTGGATACTAACGTTTGACTGACTGACTTCTCAATGGTCATACCTTTTGGAATATAATGTAACCAAGAGTCCAGATTACAAAGTATGCCCATCCAAAATGAGTTGCTTCCGTGATAACTCCTTACTGTTATATCGTGCATCTACTATGAGTGTGCTACATTTTAGGCTTTTGTCTGTTACATACTCCATCAGCTACCTAGAGCTTCCTTGGTATGTTGGTATTTGATCAAGCCACCTCTAAACCATTTATTGGGCAAACTAAAAAAAGACTTAATTTTTTAAAATTTAAGGCAGATTTTTCAGACCTTGATTCATTCCTGCATCTCTTACTGTGACAGCTGTTGAGTCTCTAAAACCATGCATGGTGGTACACCTCCTCTCTACGCTATTACTTAGTAACTGCAGCATTGCACCAGCATCCCATGCCACACTGTGTGGGAATTGTCCTGCTTCAGTTGTCCTGCCCAGTAATTTATTTCAACTCTAAGTGTCACTATCACACATAAACAGCCTGAATACAAACCTTGCATTCAAATGTGCTCAAATGGATGATGGTTAAATGAGACCAATTTACTACACATTTGTTGCTTGTTCTGCCTTCATTAGTTTTCACCAGAAAATAATTTACTTTGATTTGTGTTTGCATTTGTCTCTGGCACCTCATTGGTAGACACTGGTTAGCAAAACAGAACAATGAAAAGACTTTAAGTGTTTTAGCTGCATTTTGTGACCAAAAAAACCCCAAAACCCAAAGAGGTTTGAGTTGCTATTCCTTCATCTTTGAATTACGTCAAGGAATGCTTCATTAAGTACTAAAGATTTGGAAGATCCCTCTCATGTCACAGCACATGGCCTACTGGAATGGCGTGTGCCTTTTTTTACCTGGATCAGAACGAAGCAAATGAGCCAGCAATTGAATACTAGTGATCTCTCACTGAAGTAACTACCATTTCCCAATAAATCATGGCAGGGCAATTGCCTGAACAGGAGAGAAAGCAGTAAAATGCAATGAAGGATGAAAAGAGATGGGTTTATTTTAGTCTGTTTTAAAAATGTCTACAGAGACACTTATCCCAAGTAGCCATCGCCCTCCCTATTTGACTGTTCACTGTGAATCAATCAATCCCATTTTCTTGTGCGAAACATTTTCTCACACACCCATAGTGCAGCACAGGGAAGTTCCTCATACATTCTCTGAGCAGAAGAGAAGCTGCAGCACTGGACTGCAGGTGGTGTTCCTTATGTAAAACCTTGTGTAAGGCATGTTTCCAATCCCGCAGCCTACTACCAAGGTCCTTTCCTTCCTACCAAAGCTGGAAGTGGCCCCTTCCCACCACAGGACTGATGTACAGACAGATCCTTCACGGTTTGTTGCAGTTGCCATTACTACAGAGCATCATGTGTCTTGGATTGATATATTAGTGAATTAGGTTGAAATCTGGGATTTTAGATTAGTGTGTTGCAGTCCACACCTAATTGCAGGCTGCCTGAGAATCAGCAGTGTCGGACTGCTCCATAATCTCTTTGCCTTGATGCTCAAAATCCAATTTTTTAATCTACAAATTGTACCAATTTGGATGAGAAAGTTTAAGCCAGCAAACATCAGGAGGGAGTATATCAGGAAATTATCTCCCTCTTCCCCACCTCTCTGTCATCTCTATAATCTCATTTACCCTGGGACAGTAAGAAACGTAGAGGAATCCAGTTAGCTTACTTTATTTCCCTTGGTGGATGTGGCAGGGCTGCTTACAACCTATTGAGCTGCTCTGTCCTACATGGGGATTTCAGCAAACAGCCAGCTTACTTACAAATATCCAGAACTTCTTTAGTCATATTGAATAAGACTTTATTATCTTCTCTCTAAAAATCCTGAAAATGGCACATGTTATATCATAAGACAGGCTTAGCCAGTACAGCCAAGTGTTACCATTACGTGCACTGACACCTGCAAGTCTCAGTCATGGACCCAAACATTGTCACATATGGGGCTATCTACAATCCTATGATCAAAAAAGTATTTCCCTCAAAAAAACCCTTCAGTATCCCTTGGGTTTGGCTGAGGGAAGGATGATGTTGTTTCCTAGGCTGGTCTATTCACCTCTTACAATATCACTTGTACTTGGAGCCTCATGGTATTTGGGCAATGGCAGTTTTCTGTACAGGAAGAAGGAAGGGACAGACCTCTTTCGGTGGAATGTCAGACACAATGACCCTTCGCCACCCACCTGCTCACTGGAAACCAATGCCTAGAGGGCAGCCAGCTGATCAGCGCGAAGGCGAGAGGCTTGGGTGCCTTGCCTGACCACTCTTGCTTGGGTGGCTGAGCCAAGAACAGCTTCAGGAGCCCACATACACTTCCCCAGGCAGCTCCTGGCTGTTCATTGAAGACCTTTATACTCTCTTTACACTGTTTTTCCAACTCAGAAACATTTCGTAGTCAGCTTGTTCAGACAAGTCACATCAGATATGGGAGCAGCTCGCTTTAATGAATCTTTGAGTTATTCAGGTCTCACATGAACAGTCTTGATGGTAAGAAAGACCGTCACCCCCTAGTGTGAGGTGGACAAAACTCCAGTGTGCAAGGATGAAGTCCAGCTGGCAACTGATGTTCACTCCTCCAGTCAAGGCAGTACGAATGTGCCCTATGTGAGTCACAACAAGGCTGATGTCGTACAGCAGCAATTAATTTTCTCCTAAGGCAAATGAGTCCAAATGGTAAAGGCCATTGCAAATGGAATTTACTGTTCCAATACAAGTAACTAACTGGCAAACAATCACTACTCCAGCCTGAAAGCCCAGCCAGCAGTTGGTTGACATTTGTGCTGCAGAGAGTTTACAGATTCCCCACGAGTTGGATAGGAGCTGTGTTTGCAGCAACAATTGATTTATTACTGTGACAACCAGTAGAAATAGAAGGACCTGCTGGCAGGCAAGGGTGTGATTTGTTCCTCTGCGAACAAGCAAGAGGTGTCCAGCTGGCCAGTGGCCATTTCAAAGCGAAAGCCCATGGGAGGATGCAAGTTTTGTCTCTTCTCTGCTTGAGTTTGGCTTCTAAATAGTGAAGGAATTAGGGTTTTTTATATTTTACCAAAACACATTTCTATTTAGTAATGTTTCTACAAAGTGAGTAAGTAAGGGGGATGCAAAGGTCAGGCTGTCTTCCAGATATTCTACTTCTCAGGCAAAAGGATAACACTTTATCTGTTACTCATGAACAGATAAGTGAGAAGATAATTCTCATTTATATTGCAGCAGCCCCTGTAGGGACCAATCAAGGTCCTATTGTGTTGATGCCTGAATGGTGGCCATGAGCAGAAAAACGCTGGTGCCTGCTTGGATGTAGTTCAGAAACATCAATTTTTCTGCCATGTAAGGTTTAACATGAGCAAAAAATCCCATAAGTACATGTTTAAAATGATCTCTCTCTAGCAAAATGTTCCAGAGTATTTCAGTTCTCTCAAAGAGCAGGGAATTTAAACATGCAAAAATGTTCGGATAAATCAGACATGGCTGCTGTGCCTGAACTTTGCATCTTTTGGGCTTTCCACATGTAAGAGAGAGTTTTCTTTTGATGCACTGAGGGGTTTTGGAGGGTGGTTGGACAACATGTCCAAATGAAGTCTCAAGCCAGTTCATTTTCTCTCCTAAGCATGTCCCAAGCCTGCCCCAGTGAACTGACACAGAACAGAGAGCTGCAACTAGTCATCTGCAAATGTACTGGGGTGTGAGCAGCAGGAGAGATGAATCATTTCAATTTTCTGAAACAAAATAATGAAGTGTAATAGACTGAAATTAAGGTACGAAAAATGAGGCTGAATGAAACGAAAAATATGCCAATGACAAGAGCTGTCTGAATATGGAGCAACCTTGATGGAACAAGGGAAGAAACCAAAATGGCATGGAGTATTTCATGGTGGTTAATCTGGCATAGACTAAAACAGGAGGGCTAATTCTTCATTGGCTGATAATGGACAAGCTGAGACTTCAGGGATGGGAGAAGTTAAAGTCAATGAATGGCAATGAATACATAATTTATGTGATTACGGTAAAGAACACTCATGATGTATCATTTTTGCTGTAAGAAGAATACAAAAAAACCAACATCGAGCAACAGCCAGCCACAGCTACCTCATATTCTGAGTGTTGTGTAAAATTGCTATATTTCAGTACGCTAGTAAGGCTGGAAAACATTGACTTTGTGAAACTGATAACTGAAATGCAGTGGAAACATTGTTTGGGATCAGTGGAGTGCATTGTAGTGATAAAGAAGTTCCTCACAACGCTGTTATACTAATTGAAGCTGCAGTTTGTCTGCCGCACAGCAAAGCAGGCTGAGGCTGCCAGAAGGCTTTCTAAAACTTCCCTTTGCAGTGCCGACCAATTTGCTGCCTTCGTGCAGTGATTGCTCTCCTGAGTTTCCACCACTTTGTGAGCTCTAACACAGAATTTACGAGCTCTAGCACAGACTATAATGAATACACGTAATTTTCATTTTATTAAGATGTTTAACTGCTGCAGATTGCACAGGTTACTTCCTTACAGAATAAGGAATCACAACATTTTATGCTTAAGCCAAAAAAAAAAAAAAAAGCACTAGGTTTAGCCTTTAGGTGCCTCATTTTCATTGAAATCAGTAGCGTGATGCACTCAAAATAATGGTATATTTGTAGGCATATACAGTGTAACATTCAGTCTCGCTTTCCGTTGCAAGATTTTATTTTTAAAGAGAGTCTTGTACTTAGATTCCTTTTAAGATTTCCCGTCCTTTCTGCTTCTATTGTATACCTTTAGCTGACCAAGATGATTTAGCAGTACTCGACTCTTGTTAAAAAAGATATTCAAGGCTCCCCTTACATGGGAAGACAAAAAGCAGCTTTAAGACACTGGCAGCTTTCTCATCTACATCTGAAAGCAACGAGAAAAGAAACAATTAAATGTCACAGTGTCTCCTGGAGCTCTCAGACCTTTTTACCATCTTCATTTTCCTCTTAGCTATGCCTTGTGCATTTTCGTGTCTCCCTTGGCTGCATCATTCCCCCCACCACTCCTAAGGCAGACAAGGCTCCGACTGAATTCAAGCCTAATATGGCTCATTGCAGGAAGATAAACCAGTTTTGGTTTTAGTAGGATATCTACAGCTGAAGCAAGTACATTCAATATACGTTGTCCCAAGTCAACTTGCATACTGGTGCTATGTTGCTGCAAGTCTTGGTGAAGTCTGATTCACACCAGATAGTGCAGAACTTATTCCTCACATCAGTAAGAACCACCTGCCTCAGGGCAAGTGTCTTGTGAAAGCTGGTGTGGAAGGAAATGCTGATATTCATGAATGGCCAGCCTGGGCAAAATGTAGCAGTATTTGAATGAACAGTGATCCTCAGAAACCTGGCTGGGTAGCAAGTGCGTTCTCCTGTGTGAGTGTCCAGTAACTGTCATACTGGTGTGAGTAAGAAATATTGAGGTTTGTCAGTGGATACAGGACTGATGGCTGTGTTGACAGGGAGAATGGAGGAAGCACTTCTGCCTAGCATAATTCACAGTGGACGCTGCTCTGTTTGTTTCAGTATGTCTGGCAAAGCAGATGTGGCTGGAAGAGGATTGTGGGGATTTTTGTGTCTTTCAATAAGGTTGATTGTTCATTCGTATCTCTTAACCCTTACTTTTACGGACATATTAATGCTGTGTTTCAACAAAAACCTGTTTGTCACCCTTTCATTCAGTTGCAGGTGAGTGTTTGAGGTAGTTATTTGAAAACTCAGTATAGATTGAGAGAATACCTGAGACTGAAAACTACATGGTCTTGGTTTCTCCTCTTAAGCATTATTATCAGGCAGATTCAAATAGCAAATTAGGCAAAAAGAAAGCTGTGTAAAAGATTACTTAAATGTCATCACCGTTAGCTTCAGATGCAAAAAGGACATGAGAAATGAGTGCCCTTAGCAGAGCCAGGGACAGACAGGCTGTCCTGCATCACCCTCAACCCTTCTTCTGTTTGATAGGAGCTGGGTCTACCCCCACATGTTCACAGTCCCCCCTGACCCATGCACAGACCAGAGAGGACATTTCCATTAACCCTGTGTGGAAGGTGCCATACCTGCAGCAAGGGGCAACTCTCCTGCACGTGTGACAGCAGACAACAGTGGTATCTAGTATTTCCCAATTTTTTTTTTTTAAACTGTCTTCAAGTCAGTTGGCATGGCAGTCCAGCAATAAAAACCTAGCTGTAAACGGCTGTTTCTGCCTGAACCTGAAGCTGTCCCCAAAGCCAGGGTGGCTGTGACATGCCAGACAGACCGTGGCATGAGTCGATGTGTTACGTGCCGATCACTTCCCTGAGACTAATGCTGTGTGTCACTAACCTCTGCAGCCATCTCCCACACTTCTAAAAGCAATTTCCACTCTATTAAGTTCTACCCTTTATGGCGTCCAGGAAACTAGAAACATTTCATTTTAACTACAGTCTTAGCAATGGCTAATCTGCCCTTGGGTGGGTTAATAAATTAAGACTATTGAGTCAGATTCTGCTGGCAGGTATTCGATGTTAAACCTGGACTAATCCCAAATTTGCAGCAAAAGTTGATGTTAGTCAGGAACTAAAAGTTGCTCCCTTCAAGTTTTAACTCTGTACATTGCAGGCTGTATTAAAGATTCAAAGTTTTCTAGAACAGCCAGGGCTGGCTGCATAGGGCAGATGTCCTACAGGATAACTTCTCAAGAGGATAGTTTAACCTGCTCACTGTGCTCTGAAATTTCCTGCAGAGTGAATCGAGGAGCTTCTGTATGAGAAGGGATGTCAACTTAAATTATAGTAGCTCTGTTTTGGTTTTCTTTCTCCATAATTCAGCTCAATGTGTTTTCTATAGATGTCTGCTACATTTGCTTCCCAGAGCTCTAGATTTCTTATGGGAAGAGTGACCTGTTGCCTTCATACACCTGGGAGTCAAAAAGGAGTATTTGGATAGCAGAGGTATTGGGAGAGATCCAGATGGTTTATGCAGATTTCTCTGCACTGGGACATTTTCAGGCTGTTCCAGTCCTGGTTCCCAGGTGAAGGGTATTAAATACCTGGGGCAGGACTCCCCAGAGTGACAGTTATGTTACAGAGCTTCCCACGTGCTGGAGATATTGGGGAAGCTCAGTGCAGTGGCTGACACTGTTTCTGTGGGCCTGGAGATGGGCTCACTGGGACTGCCTTGCATTCATTCATTTAATTGTACAGACTCAGTCAAAGTGTCCACAAAGTGCATGGGAAGAGCTGGACACAGGGAAGTCACTGGTGGGTTGGGTGGGCACAGCCTTTGCCCCCCTCACCCGGAGCAGACGAATGAGAACTGCACCAAAGACTGTTCAGTTTCCCCCTTGAAAAGACTTTAGGGCTTGTCCTAACTTTGGACTTGAGAAAGTCCTATGTCTAAAAACAGGGGACCCCGACTCACCCAGAGCCTTTGTATGCTGTTGCTTCCTCTCTGCAAAGGGATTGCACTAATGCTTTCCCTCACCCCCAAGTCTTCCAGTCTTTTAAGTCCTTTTCTTTTTTTTTTTTTAGATTAATTTGTAATAAAGGAAAATCGGCTCTGCTGGGTTGTGCAGAGTGTTTAAAACAACTTAAAACAAACATCCCCTAGCTCACTCCATCCTTTAAGGGGCAGAGCCTTCCCTCCAGCCCTGATTTCAAAGCCAGTGGCTTATGGTAGTTTCTTGGTCTGTGAGAAGAGTCTTCCCCAGGGCCCCAGAAAGCCTCTTGCTTTCTACCATCAGGGTCGTGGCTGTGTAAGACCCCTCTGCTCCTCCCCAGTTCTGCTGTGTGCTGCAGGCTGCCAGCCTCCCCTGTCCCTCCATCGCTGCCCACGTCTCCCCTCGCTCCCGCAGGGTTCCCACAGCACAGGCAAGGCAAACAAGCAGGAATCCATCCTGCCCACCCACAGCCTTTTAAGGACATATAACTTACAGCAACAAATCCAAAAAATACAGTCTCTAGTGCAGCAAACCACGCAGAGCCTAGCTTGGGACTAGTCTGGGCTGGAGTGGCACCGAGGTGCGTAGGAAGACCTCCATGCTCAAAGGCATAACTCATTGGAGAAATTAGCCAATAAAATTATTTCTGATAAAAGAAGCTTATTTTTCATTTAATGTCATGTTAAATAAATTACAAAGCGCAACAGTGAGGATTTAGTACTTGTGGTGTTAACCTCATTACTTAGCATTTATACAGTGTTTTCCTTATTCATGAAAGCCCTTCTGCTAACTTAATTCATCCCCAGCCACCCTCTGCATGTCATGAGGGAAGTCAGGAACATTCAATGTCCCACTGATAGATAAAGTGTATGGCTGAGACTGGCTCAACTCTATTACTTTTGCTCTCTCCCACCCTTAACATCCCACCTGAGACATTTTTTGATGGCTGCAGCCCATATTTGGATCCTGGAAGTCCTCAGCAGTGCAAGGGGCAGGATCCAGCCCCTTTGGGGAGAAGAGCCAGCTATGGTTCTGGCCAGACAGCTGGTGGGAGCAGAGCTGAGACGGTTGGTAAGCAAGGAACAGGTCTCAGCAGATGAGCAGCATTGAGAGACCAGATCTAGAAGCTGACAGGAAAAGAGTCCCAAGGATCTGCATGGGGGTCTTGGGCATGAGGTGCCCGGGGATGGCTCATGGCTTGTGGCTCATGCTGCTGTGTTTTGTCTGGTCAAGCAGCTGCTCAGCACAAAAGCGAACAAATAAGGACACTACCCTAGCCCTTTAATCATTTGGGATCCTAATTTTAACATATGTAAATACATCTGTGTGCCAGTTCTCCTCTCCCCTTTGAGCTGGCGTAACTCCTAGTTTCAATGGATTTCTCTGGTAGAGACCAGACCTGTATATTGCAGTCGTTACTCGAGCCAAATAAATACTCACGTAGATGGCACTTGCTTTTGGAAAGAATAGTAGCTAAGCACTGGTGTTGATTAATATGCTGATTAATGAATAAAACACTGATTAGTGCCTACTGCCTCTGTAAATGAACATTTACAAAACCATACAATTATTGTAGAGGTGGGATGTGTTTGGTTTGTGTTCTTTTTAAAAAAAATAACCTAGTGATATGTTCATTCAGATAGATATTTTTACCATAAATCAATTGGAGATTATACTCATTTTATTGAAACTTTCTCTACACTTACTTTCAAACAGTTAAAGTTTCTTATTTAGAAGTACTCAAGTTAAATACCCTATAAACTTCTCTTGATTTAATAGTGAATTAAAAATATTATAAGTTAACTTGCAGGTTTAAAAATTACTTGTTTATACATACTTCCTGAAAGATCTCTACATCTGTAAATTATTATGTGGTAATTAAAAGCTAGAACAAATATTTATTTAATTTGCTCCTTAAAATACGTTGATTCTGTTCTACATCTCTGCCCCAAATATAGCTTCAGGTCCCACTGAAATTTATATTTTTTCTGGAAAGAGGAACAGATACCTATCCAAAAAAGTTGATCCAAAATTACATTTTACAAAACAAAAAACATTCACTGATTGGAGTATTTGCACTCAGTGTATGCTCATACTTTTGATATCTCTAGGCTGAAACTGCTTATAATATTTTGTTGTAAACCTGAATCTAATACGAGTGAAAGGCTGCTTTAATTTTACAAGGAGCAGTTTTCCTAGCTGCAAAGGCATTGAAGACAGCCTGGAAGACACAATCTGTGCGATGCTGCTCTTTATTGTCACAGGTACAGAGTTCTGATGTGGCAATGTTGCACATTCAGGTCACTGAACATTCACCGATCAGGAAGGACTTTTCAGTCTCTAAAATGGTTACAAATGGTTTTTGTCAGAATGCACTTGCTATAAGCAGTCTGATCTCAATGGAGTCCTACTATTTTATTTTGGGTAATAACAGCAAAGTCTTACCAACTGTTGATGGAGATACCATGGGGTTAATTTATATTCATGTTGGAAAAGCAAAGCAGTGCTCCCTCCCAACTCTGACAGATCCCATGAGTCTTTTCAATAGTTGATTGTCAGGTTGTCCCGATCTATAGCTTAGCATTGACAAGAGCTCACAGTTTATTTGCAGCTTTGAAGCCTGGTCCTATAGTGTTTCTCTTCTGACAGGAGATGAATAAAGGTGTCACTGTGGGAGACTTTTAGCCGGCTGTTGTAAAAAGAATCCTCCTTGCCTCCCCTTGCAATGTCCTCTAGTTCACTTTTGGAGCTTGCAGCTTTCCCCTCGGCTGAGTTTAGCTCCATCAGCTCCAATTCATGCTTGGCAGCTGTTTCTAAGACTCTTTGTTTGTTATAATACCTAACGAAGTTGTTGATGATAGGATGGATGGGAAGGGCAATTGCTATCACCCCACAAAGAAAACTGATGGCAGCATTCAGTTTTCCTAGTGTTGTTTTAGGGTATATGTCTCCATATCCAACTGTGGTCATGGTAATGATTGCCCACCAAAACGACTGAGGGATGCTTTTAAATAAAGTTTCGGGGTGACTTTGCTCCATGGTATAACCCAGGGCAGAAAAGACAAAGATTCCAACAGCTAAGTACATGAGGAGCAGCCCCAGCTCCTTGAAGCTACGTTTCAGGGCGTATGTTAGAGTCTGGAGCCCCGAGGAGTGCCGTGCAAGCTTGAAAATCCTCGCAATCCTCATGATGCGCAGTGCCTGGACAGCCTGCTGGACATTGCTCAGCTCCATCAGCTTGGCTCCCAAGTGGGTCAAGGTCAGGCTGACGTAGAAAGGAAGTATTGCTAGCACGTCAACAATGTTCATGAAAGACAGGGCAAAGTGGAGTTTGTTGGGAGAGGAGATTAGCCTCAGCACATACTCCATGGTAAACCAGCCTATACAGGCTGTCTCTATGCTGTCCAGGGTCGGGTGCTCCATGCGGTTCCCCTCCGCATCTGAGACCTGCAGTTCTGGGATGGTCCCCACACACATCACGATGGAGGAGATCAAAATAAACAGAAAGGACAGAACAGCGATCACTCGAGCTGGGTAGGACGATTCTGGCTTCTCCAGAAATTTCCAGATGTATTTTTGGCACCTTTTCCAACGACTTTCCGAGGCATCTACTCCCAAGTCATCCAGAATCAGTTGCACCCTTCGGGCTATTTCTTCCAGTTCCTCATTTTTTTCACTCAGATGAGTTTTGCAGCAGTCATCCAAAAATTTCAGATCCACTTTCCAAAATTCCATTTCATTCTTGAAACATATGGGACATATTCCTTTCTTCATGTGAATTTCCCCAAAGTAGTACACGTCAATAATGCATTTGAAAGCATCTGGATCTCTGTCAAAGTAAAACTCTTTCTTTCCAGGATCATAGTCATCACAGAGTGAGAATATGCTATCGTATCCCCCCGATAAGCAGTTGATCAGCTCTGCCAGCCGTGTTTCTGGGTACTGATTCAGGTTATCTCCACAGAACACCTGCCTTACCCCACCAACATTGACTACAATCTCCGTTTCTTCATTTTTTTCTGAACCGTCAGTGTCCACATCTGGAAACCTGGAGTCACCTGCCATTTTAATTGTACTGGATTTTATTTGTTTTTTAGCCTGTTGTTTGGTTTCAAAGCTTTGTCTTTTTAATGTCTCGTGAAAGCAAATCAGCACCGAGTCAGCTCTATTACAAATGTTATTAAACTGACCCAGAGTCGTGGTGGGTAAGGTTACAGAAATAAACCTGTGGCCAGGAAAGCCTGGTGAGGTATGCAACAAGCTGCAGGGAAAAGGCAAGTCATCGGGCTGCTGTGCCTGCAAGCAGGATGTTAGAAAGCTCCAGCAGATTTGAAAGAGAAGAAACCATTTAATAAAACTCACCCCTCTGCTCAGTGCTTGAGAGTCTTTTCAGGTCCCATTCTCTCTCTAAAAGGGATATTTATTCACAGGTTGCAAGTCACGGCAGAGAAATAAATCCTGTGCTCTGATTAATGCAACGTGCAGTGAGTGACAGTTCTCAGAGAGACAATCAGCAGGGTGAGCCCGCAGAAAACTTGCCGTTTCTCTCTTCGATTCCACAGATTTCCCTAGAAAGCTGCTTTCGAATTTTGTTTCTCTTTCCGTTTTCTTTTTACTTTAAGATCTTCCAGAGTTGATCTCCTGACTCTCGCACACAGTCAGTCGGTGCAAGCGTGCAGAGGAGAAACTTGTGCTGCTTTTCCCGTGGCTGTTTCCCAGCACAATAGGGAGCCCAGGCTGCGAGGAGTCCTTTCCAAACTCTACCCTCTTCTGGCGAAACCCAGCAGAGCACCAGCTACACGGAAAGCACAGCTCAGCTATTTATACGCCCACCTAGCTCTAAAATAATGCGTTTCTATACTGACATGCACTTTAACGATTTTTAAAAACATTTTTAAAAAAATCAAATACAAAACATAAGCATGTATAAAGTCATTCAGAGCTGCAGAGAGACACACAATCAATTTTTTTCTGATGGCAGAAGCCAGAGAAAAAATACTGTGTTTTGGAACAAATGCACCACATAAATCTTGCTTTCAGAGGGACTGGAGCAAGCCTAGAGTAATTCTGTGTCAGGACGTTGAGTTACTGTAGATTTGTACTGGTGTCATTGAGAACAAAGCAGAGACCAGAAAGTTTTTGTAGCAGCTTGTCCTGGATTAAGCAGAGACAGAGTTAACTTTCTTCATAATAGCTAGCAAGACACTAAACCATCACACAGCTGAAGAGCAAAACTTTCCCTGCACTCTGCGCACGTCTCCCAAAGGTCTGTGTCCTCAGTTTTAGATGTGTTTTCTCAGTCTGCAGCCAGCTGACCCTGATGAGTGTTTGAGTAATTCACAATGCCTTTGACGATTTCTGGGTGAATGCTACTTACCAGCAGTAGTACCTTGTACTTCATCCAGCACTTAACAAGTAGGAGTAGAACAACAAACATTTCCTTTTGACTTTGTTTTCTCTAAATTCCAGGACATTTGCTCCCCAGACCCTTACATGCAGGTAGGCCTACCACCATGTTCTTAAATGCTTAAATCTGACTACAGAGTTAATTTTAGTGGGTCATGAGGGCTCTGATCCAGCAAAACCCACAGTTCATTAGTTAACTATTTCTGGCCACAGCAGAATGACCTACACCAGCAGGTTTGCATCTTTTCCAATTTACTGGCTTCTGAAAGGCTTGTAGGTGGAGGGGAATAGAGAGGGGCAAATCCAACTGATAGTTTGCTTCTTTAGGCTTATGTCCATCTTGGGAGAAAGTCAAGAGCTGTGGTGTGCCCACTGTCCTCATGCCTGTGTCACCCAGTGAGGGGGACCCTGTTGAGCAAGCTGTGCTCCATTTCCAGTCCCTTGCTGGAAGCTTATGGGGGATTAGTCAGAGGCTGTGTACCAGACATCACCTTGACACGGAGTACTCACATAGCCTCGAGTATTTTATTCATACCCCTTGGAGATAGTTCATGACACTTAGAGGTGCATGAGCCATGAGTTAAAACCACTGATCCAGACACTTCTCAGACCTCCCAATGACCTTCCTTGTCCCTGAGCTTCTTCATGATTGAGGAGACTAGAAATATCAGAGGGAAGAGGTGAATTTGTAATAGAGGAAGTGTTACAAGAAACCTGTGAAATAGAGAAGAACAGTCCTTTCTCTTTGTCTGCCACACTCATCCATGCACCAATTTATAATGTAAAAACTGAAGCCAAGGGGAAGCGAGTTCTTGTTGTTCTGTTACATTCACTCGGCAAATGTAACACCCAGACACCCAGTGCCATGGTGAGGAACAAGCCGTATATGAACCATAGCTCCACAAACTTCTTCAAATGCCTGGGTTGTCACTCATATCCATGCTGCAGAATAGCAAAGAGGGCTAGGAACAGTAACTGCAGGTGCTGGTCACCTTACTCAAGTGATAGTCCCAGGAAAAGGGTATCTGTTAGTCTACACCTGAGTCACACTGTTAGTCTCCGGAGGTGGGTTTCACCTTCATGTGTTCCTGAGGGCAGCACATAGTGTGGGCGTAATACGACATATCCCTTGAATTTTTTTCCCAGCACATGAGTTTACTGAGACTTGCAAGCTTCTTGGGACAAGAGAAATACCTTGGATATCTGTGAAAAGGATAGATTTTGTGGGTTCAGCAATAAATATTTACCTGCCTGGGACCTCCTTGCCCACTGACATGAAAGGTTTAGTTTGATTTTAGTACAATAGGTTTCAAGATGCCAATAGCAGTTACATGCTTGCACAGGGGAAAATGCAGATGGGATTACTGCCTACCAGTTCTGGCAAAACAAAAGTGAGATCTGGGAAAGTTAGGTTTTAAATGTTGTCAGGCTGCATCAGCGTAGGGGAACAGGCTCTTCAGTTTTAAATCCTCAGATTTAAGCGTCTCAGACACCTACTCTCTTTGAGCAATGATTCATTCCAGTGACCTTTTGGCTTTTCTCCAGGTAACAATAAGAAATCAGTGTATGGTCCAGCATGACCAACACAGAAAGCACACCTTCATTTCCAAAAAGACTCTTCTCCCCCTCCTGTAATTTTACAGAACAAACACCTACAAAATAGACACACAGGATTAGTACGTACATTGTTCCGTTTGAAAGGTGAAATCAGCTTCTCTCAAATGATAACTCTCAGCACATTCTCGAAATGTTGGGAATAAACTATTTTTGCAATGCCAGATCAGTCCTTATAAAGACTTAGTGCGGCTGCTAAAATCCTTGTGCTTTATTTTCCCTCGTCTTGCACCTTTTCGGAGTTCTTTACACCTTTCAGTGTGCCTGTCAAAAGTTAGAGATCTAGTCTCATTTTAAATCCATTTTGAGAAGTGTAAATGATCCAAAGAAGGGTCAGGGTAAATCATAATGAATTAAAACCTTGATTTTGCAACTGAAAAGAGTGAGACAGGCTTACTTAATAAATGCTTTTTATCGAACATATCACAAAGCAGCAAGCAATAGCAGCAGAATTAATAATTTGCAGCAAATAATTTATTTCACTAAATTCATTTTTCATTCACGAAAAGAGAGCCTCTCTAATCTAAAAATTTCAGTAGATAATTGTTGCCCTGTAACTCATTTATAAGTCATTTGCTGCAATTATTAAGGCTTCTAAATTCAACTTCTGTTGATTTATCTGGACCAGACAAACAGGTCAACCCATGCTTTGTGTCTGCTGGAAGCGATGAGTGCTGGCAATTGAATTCCTACAGACTGAATAAGAAACGGGTGTGGGGGGGGGTTATTTCTGTGTCGATGCTTTGGCTCAGAGAACAACACATGGATTTGAGCTGACAGATGTGTTAAGTTTTGGCTGCAGTTCAGACCAGCTCCTTCAGGGAGGAGGAGGAGGCTCAGCCAGACCTCAAACCCTGCAGCCCGAGGGAAACACTCCTGGGTCGCTGGGCACCCGCCCATCACAGGCAGCCCCAGTTCCAGCAGGAATGCCCAGGATCTTCCAGGGGGGCTCAGACCCCCACAGGATTTGGTCCACAAGGCTTAGATGGAGCTCAGATATGGCTCCCCAGATATGGCCCCACATGAGGGATGCAGGTGGCACAGGTGCCTGGGGACCTGCAGCACCAGCAGTGCTCAGAGGATACTGGAGCTACGGGTCTGGCTCCCTTGTTAGCCACTTTTTGGGAGATGGCCTTCACCACTGGGCTTTGTGCTACTCTGGGAAGGGAGATTGCTCCTCTTGAGGTGAAGTTGAGCTCATACTCCACTCCTGAAGCCCAGCCAGCTCCTCTGCCCTTCTGGCTGATGCACCCATCTGCTCCACCACGGAGTGACGGGCAGTAGTGGTACATGAAGGGGCATGGATGGGTTGGGAGCCAGCCCTGGGGAGCCAGTCCGTGCGGAGAGTGGCATTTAATGCAGAGGCAGGAGCCAGGCAGCCGCTCCGCAGACAGGCTGGGGGGTGTTCAGCCCCCCACATGGAGCACAGCCCTGCTTCCAGTGCCTGGGGCCATGGTGGTGCCTTTGGCCTCTCTCTCCTCTTGGACTCTACAAAGCAGTTAATGCTGTGGCTACACACACAAGCTCTAGAAAGTTGAGAGTCCTGACTCTGACTGTCCAAGCAAGACACAGTCAGAATATGTCTGGCATGGGTTTGGCCCACACTGACCAGCTGACAAGGACATTTCCCAGCCACCATGGGACCATTCCCAGCGTCAAGGACCATTCCCAACAGGCAGTTTGCATGCAGCCACCTGTATTGGAGACTAAAAGGACTTCCCAGACTAGATGGAGACCAGTTGCCAGTTGGCCTCAGTGCCCAGAAACATCCTTGGGCACATGTAAAACTTCTCTAGGCTGTAGCAAGGTGTGCTGAGTCACCTGCTGCCACTGGGCACCTGCCTTTTAGGTACTATGGTTTCTGTGTGGAACACTGTTGTGTGGCCCTCAGAGGCCACAGAAGTAACAGCAGGCTTGGAGGGGTTGTGTTTCCTACTCATCATAATCCCCCTCACACACTTCTCCTTCTGCTGTGTCATATTTGGTTTTTAAATGGCACTCGCAAGACTGGAACTGTGACAAATCTAGCAAGCAACACGTGTCAGTGTCTAAAATGCAACTTTCAGATAGATGCAGACTATGGATAGCCACTGAAGACAAGAACATGCCATGAAAATGTACTATAGAAAAGTCAGTCAGACATCTAAAGGACGACAGAGAATTGAAGTGTCTTATTCCTCGTCCTTTCTTGGGGTATTTTGGGGTGAAAGCTTGCAGCCAGCTGCATGGGGACTGCTTCAGCAGCACAAGGTTCTGTGTGGAGGGAACGCCATATAATTACCTTGTGCCCACTACAAGAAATGGGAGGCAGACAGTCAGGAAGAAAGAGAAGCGATGAATTACGTCGTTGTAGGCTTCAGAAAGAGCAGGTCATCCAGAGCAGCTACTCTGATTGCCACAGTGTATTGGGTTTGAGTGGCAAGATTTTTGTAGCACCAGGATGTGTGGGGGTGAGGGGTGTTGTGGGCACTCACTGTTGACAGGAAACCTTCCTGATGTGCACGGGAGCAGCTCATGGTCTCGGCGCTGATGGTCTTCTGTATGTAGCCACGAGCTAATGGAGAGAGTCTGAGCCTCGGCATGAAATGTGTCCATCACCCACAGCTGTTACCTCTGGCAAGGGGTGAGTCTTACACATCTCTTGATATGGGAAAAGAAAAGCTCCATCAAGCATAGCGAGTGAAACACAATCTCTGCATTTTTTAAATACATCTGCAGGTTTTCTATGATGTTTTCTCCATACATTAGACTTCCTTCAGATTGATATGTCAGAAACAGGAGGTTATGAAATGCCTGAACTGAGATGGGTATCTGAACTGTACCAGACAACTTCATCTCATGAATATGGTTTTACGTCTCTCTGTCTCCAGCATATATTTATATTTCCCCACAACTATTATTTCAGATCAAATAAGTCCTTTCCTAGTTTATTTTCCCCCCTTTTAGTTGCTCAAATTCAAAAATTGATACATATTAAGTCAATTTATTTTAGCAGATTTTTGAATTAATTCCTTATTAAGAGACTGGTAATAGCTTGCTGTAAATTCTAATTGGCCTCGCTTTCCATTTGACATCAATGAGTCTATTTTCCCACACAATTAAACCTGCCTTAAGTGACCACTCAGGGGACCAGTCAAATCTCTGGCTTAATGTAAATGGCTTTAAATAAATAAGATGCAGCCTCTACAGCAAGCAGCTAACAGCTGGGTTCAAATTAAGCATATCAGTGAGTCATGAATCGGACGTGAGCTGGAGATGCTGTAAAAGTTTTAAGGACCTTGTCTTGTTTTCAGAGCCACTGTGTTTTGAGGAAGGACTGGAAGTCTGCTTGCTGCTCTTAAATGCTGTCATCAAAAGCTTTCAGTTATTATTACTTCTCCTTTGAATGCTGCTGCATAAACATAGAAAAAGAAAAACTAAGTGACAAGACTTCTTACAGTTGCAGAGACAATGGCTTAAAAATTAAGAACTCTGCAGCCAAGATTTTGCTGGCATTGAGTATGGCAGTGGTCCAAAAAAATTGCATGTGCACATATAATTAGAGCTGTATCGTAATGAATATGCACAAGATGGTCGAATGCAGCTTGCACAGATGTCCTCACCTCTGCCATATCCCTGCTTCTCAGTGTCTGCCTCATGATAAAACCCACTGGTGGCTTTTATCATTACTTGCTGTATAATTTCTGACAGGACCCCTCGTCACACTGGTGCTGCTGCCCAGCAGCATCCCCAGAGCAACCGGGAGAGTCCCAGACATTGTCAGAGATGTAAACAGTACCAGGGCGAGGGCAAGAGGGCTCTTGGCGGTGGCACTGGTGATGTGACTGGGTTGGCCTTCCCAAAGGTGAACATTCCCACTGCTACCGAGTTATGTCATTACCAATAATTGACTTGAAGGAAAGACCAAGACTACACCAGCAGAGACGGAGGTGGCAATGGGCAGACTGCTAAGCTTTGGCAGCCAAGACATGAAGCTGGTTTCTAAGCCTGCTTGGGGAGAGATCACTACACTTCTGTTTTAATGTGTTTACTTAAAAAAAAAATACAACACTGCAGCCCTCTGCTGTGCTTGAGTACAGAATAATGACTAATAATACCCCATACAAGCCATTGTTCCTAATTCTTTGAAAGGAGAGCATGTTTAGTAATTTAGTGTGTAACATTTCACAACAGAAGAGATTTTTGTATGAATTAATATTTTCATTGTGGGCAATCAAAATAAGGAATATTATCAAATCATTCACAGTAAACGTGGCCAAAAAGCACTCCTATATGTGTGCTGAAAGCAGAGGAAAAATATGAAGTATATTCTAGTGTGAAAAAGCTGTACAGAAAGCCAGTTGGAAAAAAAAAAACAGAAAACATTTCATCAGTGTGCTGAAACAGTAATAAAGAATAAAATACTTTCATTGATCCTAGAAAACATTGCAACACTGAGGAAAATACAGGTTTCAGTGGAGCCTGCAATTCTCCCAGGCTCTTTTAAGTATAGTTATAATTTTTCTTCTTTCAGGGTATAGGATAAAGGAGAGGAAGGTGTGTAGGCAGCAGCAGAGGCAGAGTTCATATCTTCATAAATATGAAATTACCTATGCCATACCCACAGGGGAGTCCTGTGGACATCTGATTTCATCAAATCCTGCAGGACTGAGGGTTGTGGCGTGATGCCCTGGAGCACCTCACTGACGCCTGCCTCCCACAGCCTGTAGGCTCTTCGGGCTTGCTCCCTCCATCTCCTGCAAAGAGCCGATGGTCGCAGTCCTGCCTGTGGTCAGGAAGGCAGCCGGGGGCTGGAGGAGGTGGTGTTAACTGGCACACAGCTGGCACTAAGTGGAAGCATTAAAGCATGCAAATTTGGAGTGATTAAAGTAATTTTTTATCAGCGAACCTTTGCATTGTAGATCAGGCAAAGGGGAAAATCAAACTCGGTTTCCCACAGTGTTGTAATCACTGCTTTGGATAGGGACCATGTTCTTACTCTGGCTGCCTTTGAAAAAGAAATCCAAACCTCTCTGTGACCCTACCTTGAAAAACTGACTTTAGCATCTCCATTTTTTTCCTGTGTTCTTTATCTTTGCTCAGCAAAAAAATGTTTGCTGAGTTTGAGTGGAATTTACAAAGGGTTTTAAGTCAATCAAAAGTACCTTTTTTGGAGGACAAATGTGTCAGAAAAAATTTCCTGGTTCTACTCTGGACCTGCTGTCTGCCATTAGGCAAGCTGTTTAACTTCTTGCTGCTTTTCTTAAGCTGTCTGGCAACACATCATATTTCTTAACAGCTCACAAATGAGTCAAATAAAAAAACATTTTTAATTTGGCAAACAGATTACAAGTAAGCTTTTACATTATCTGAATGGCTCTGAACCCAACCCACGTTTCTAAGTGATTTGTCTAGACAATGGGTGAGTCAAGCTTTTTATCCGTTTTGTTTCATACAATAATCGTTTCTGCTCAGTTAAGATTTCATTTTACTTTACCGATGCCTTTCATTACTATGTACTGTTTAATTTAACATTGCATTGACATTTTGCATACTAATTCACTATGCTAGGGGTAGAGTGTATTTGATTTGCATGGCAAGGTTTTGGTAGGGAGGGCTATGGGGTGGCTTCTGTGAGGAGTTGCCAGAAGCTTCCCCCATGTCCAACAGACCCAGTGCAGCCGGCTTCACGATGGAGCCGAGCCCATCAGTGACAGTGGTAGCGCCTCTGAGATAACGTATTTAAGAGAGGGGGAAAAAAACTGCTGTGCAACAGCAACTGGGAGAGGAGTGAGAATATGTGAGAGAAGCAACCCTGCAGACACCAAGGCCAGTGCAGAAGGAGGGGAGGAGGTGCTCCAGGCACAGGAGCAGAGATTCCACTGCAACCCCTGGTGCAGCCCATGGTGAGGCAGCTGTGGCCCTGCAGCGATGGAGGATAACTGGGGAGCAGAGATCCACCTGCAGCCGTGGAGGGTAACGGGGGAGCAGAGATACACCACACAGAGTCACAAGCATATTTGAAGAATGCGGTACATACAACAGAGATTCATTGTACATACTAGTAGTGTTCTCAAGGACGAGATTACAGAATCAGAGATATTCGATTCGGAAAAAAAAAAAAAAAAAGGCTAAGAAGATGAAAGGAAGTTCAGTGATGAATGGGAAACGCTGCTGCCCAGACCTTTCTTTGTTACTCTTCTGTGTCATTTTCAATTGTTCTGTCCCGATGAGTAATGAGGACTTCATCACTTTTTGCTAAGCTTCACTGCAAATAGCTGCTGCAATTAACACAGTTTAATCTCGGGACAGGCAGGGGCCCCAGGTTCTGGTGATGGGAGCAGTTCAAACATCCTCTGCAGTTACAGGGACTTCTCTTGGGTGACTTTGAGAAAGGAGTCCCTGCGCATGCCAGCAGTGATGCTGAAACTTCCCTTAAGGGAAAACCTCTCCCACATGCTCTCTAGTCTTTTCTTTAGACTTCTGTGCATGGTTAGTGAGACCATGCAGTAGCAGATTATACTGCTGAAAGACTACCCACCCACCTGCTTGGGAGATCCATGGTCACATTTTGCTGCAAATCACTGGGACACATGCCACAAATGAGCGTAAAAACACTTAACCTGGCAGAAAGTTCAGGATTACTCTAAAGATCAGGGTAAAAACCATGGTGCCTCCTGCTCTTCAAGTTGAAAATCTTAACCCAATCATGTTACACACTCTAGTATTTAGCTAGTCATAAAAAAAAAAAATAGCTCAAATCTCTAATAAATTTCTTCAGATTTCCTTTAGTTTGGAGCAGGCATGGATACTATCATACACTTGGAGTGAGGTGCTAGTTGCAAACACCCCCAAAAATATGGCCAGAATACATGGTTTTCAGTTCTTACACATCCAAATGGTATGGGAATTAATTATCTATATTTGGAAATGGGCTTTGCAGCTTGTGGATGAGGTTTTAAAAGCAGTTGGCAATGTCTCCTCATAGGGGTTTTACCTTTGGCTTATTTGAGAACTGAGCTGGATATGGTAATATTAACACCATAAATATTCTAAATAATCTATTAATAATGAATAAATGGCTAGATTCTCCCCTCATATTGGTCTTAAACTGGTTGTGCACTGAAAGCAAAATCAGGTACTACTTTTTAGACATTTTGCAATAAATTCCTAATGTATACGAATGAAGAAATAAAATTAACATGCCACATAGCTGGGGAACTACAACCCTGCCCCCCAGCTTCATGGTCTGCTTGAGACTCTATTTCAGAGCTGGTGACAAACCATTTACTAATTGAACATTTACTGTTTGCTCTTCACTCATTGCTTGAATTCTCCTTTTTCCTTGACAGGGCTGATTAATATTAATTAATTTTAACTGTACGGAACACAGAATATTTTCTAAGAATTATTGATGCTCTGACATTTCATTGAGATACAGGAGGAAGAAAAAAGCAATCCATATTTTTAAATCTTCCTTGCAACAGTATGTCAAACAAGTCTAAATATAGAAGATCCAAATCTTTCGTTTAGCAACACTGAAATTTTACATTGTGAAAATGTTTACACACTGTATACTGATATAACATTCTACTATTGTGTTATAAATACAATGATGTTAGTGAAATACAAGGCCAAAATAAAAAGAATTGAAATGACAAACCACAATAAAACATTTTAGCTACAGAAATAAATATATTTTGACACTATGAAAACAGTTTCTTTCAACATGAAGATATATCTCAATTAAGTGATTTTATAGCAAATTTTAGCAACTTTCAGTTTAACTGAACTGCATTTTTCTGACATCAGTCTCTTCTGTCAAAAAAAATTATCGGTTCTATTTCCAGTGTATGACACAAGTAATTCAAACATGCACAAGATTCTACAAGTTTCTTTGCCAGACCCATTCTTAGAAATTAGAAATGACAGATGGGATTTGTTAGAGAAAAGGATACTTTCTGTACACACAGCCCAAGGGCAAGTGAAGAAGTCAGCATCCTCCACACCGATTTTTACTTGCTATTGTCTCTGTTTTCTCTGAAGCCCCTCTTGTCTTATTAAGCCTGAATCCTCTTCAATTATTCTCCATGTGTACATTTTTCAAAAGGAAAGAGTGTCCTTAATAAAACCTTTGGGAAGCCCAGGGGTGTAATGAAAGTGCTCTTCATATTAATCAAGCACCGACAAAGCCAATCCGTCCACCACGCATGGACTCAGATCTCCAAAGCAGACGAAAGTCTGTAAAACACTAATGAAAATAATGTATTTTGTGTCAGTATATGAATGTAATGAAAAATAGAATTAGGATCTTCTTACAAAAAATCTTCCACTGGTCCAACCACAACTAGTTTCTAACTGCAGCAATGTAACAGCAATACCTAATATTTACATCATACAAACGATACAATTGTAAGCCCAGAACAAAAGTTGAGACTCCTTGCACACGACACATCTCTATCTGTTAAAACACCCTGTAAATTAACTTATTTTATGGAAACATCTGAATTTCATCTTCTGGAAACTGATTTATTCTGCAGCACCATAGAAGAACTGTCTACCACCCCTGCACACCAGTTTAATAATGTGCATCAGGCTTGGAGTGTATTTAAAACTCCCTCTGTATTCATTCCTCAATGTACACTTTGACTATTAGCAAATTGAATACTGCTGTTAATTCCTTAGTTTTTTTCTTTTCCAAATTTGACTGTGAAGAAGTTGGCACTTATTCTTTTTGGACTAAAAACTAATATTTTATCAAAATGGGTGATTTTTGACAAACTTATAAAATATGTAATTGTTGCACACACATAGTGGAAAATTTTGTTCTTTAATTGAGTCACTACTTTAGTTAATAATGATTCTGCTATATTTGACAAAGAATTCTGTATTTGGTTGCTGCATATTTCAAATAACTAAGGAAGTGACATTTCCTGTCTGTTTACCATAAACTCATTACAAAGACTTCTATCAATTTAAATACAGGAAATTATTGGAATCATTTCACTCTTTTTCCCACTCACAAATCACTTGCAAGCTGCTCCTAGTTTTCCTCAAATATGTTAACTATCTCTGCTTATTATTTATTGGTATTACAATTATGCATGCAGATACCGTTGAATCCTTTTTTTTATGTAGTTGGGAAATTATTCCAGCATGAGCAATAAGAAGCCAAGAACAAAGAACAATCAAAATCAGAGACAGGACATTCATACACTAATACTTTTATTCACCTGGTGACCCGTAATACTTTTTGGATGATTAACAACCATTTCCTCAGCTTGTAAACAAAACGCACGTGAGTGTGTGTCTGCAAGTAGTAAAGCAAAGGGGAGATGTATGGATGATTCCAGTGGCTCCTTGGAGTCAAGCAAGTGAGGATGAACGGACACTACACATTTTAGAGTTGTTGAGTCATTAGAAATTCCAGGTCGTGAGGATCAAAGTGAAAATACCCATCTGGAGCTGCCACTGGGACAGCACAGCACCCCTGAGGATGCAGCCTACCTCACACAGGTCACTGGGCTCGTCATCCAGTTGTGCAGGGTCCATCTCTGCAAGGACACGTTTTACCACTGTTCCCCATTTAAAAGGGATGCCTCATGTCACTACAGTGGGGAGAGACTAGCATCGGGGCATATATTCTGTGGCACAGTGGTGCTGTGTCTCAGCTTGCCACGTGTTCTGCACACTCATGGAACAAGTCAGCCTCTGCCCTGAGAGGAAACAGAAACCACCGTTTTCCTCTTGCAAGTCGGAAGGACGGAGGCAGAAATGAGGCTCAGCTCAGTATTGTGCAGGACCTTTGACAGCACCTAGAGTCCAGTCTTGGTCCACTGTTGCACTCACCATCCAGCCTTCCAGTGAGCATCTCCTTTCTCCTCAACCTTCCCCAGAGGCTCTCAATAAAAGTCATTGCAGCTGCCTGAGGATGGGAAAATAATCAAATAAACACTGCTGCCACAAATCTCTCATCTTCCCATATGCAGTGGACATGAGGGAAAGGATTTTTCTTTTGTTACATTTGGGAAGTTTTTTTCTTTTTAAAAGTGTGAGGCATGATATTTACTGTCACCTGGGGGATGTTGAACAAAACAGTTTCTTTGTTGGGGATCTATAAATAACCTTCATGCTTAAGTGAAAATCATGAAGTGCATGTTTCATCCTTCTCAAAATATGTCCATGTTTTACCATTAGGTGAACAACTTTATTCTATCTGGATTTAGCAGTACATTTCCTGCTGTGTGTGTGGTGCAGTAAAACAGAAAAAAAAAGAGTTAGAGTAGAAGAGATTTATTTTTCCAGATTAATCTTGAAAAGTTTTTCTCCCCTAGGAATATAAATCCATTTATTTGGCAATTGCTTTATTTATTTTTCTTAAGTTGTATGTTCTAACCTTAGTATTTCAGAAGGAAATCTGGTGGTGTGCAGATATTAGCATAATAATATAGCTTTATTTCCTAAATCCTCCCTGAAATTCAGGTGCTATAGTCTCAGCATTTCTACAGTATTACAGATTCCCCAAGCACACCACAGGGTTTCATACACCAACTCCTTGCTAGAAAAAGGACATTGAGTGCCTAGTGGTGAGGGCCATCAGAAAAGTACAGCTAGGTGAGGCACTAAATGCTAAATCTCTTTTTTTAAGAAAAACAAAACATTAATCTTTGCTAAATAAAACTTGCTGTTGTGGCCAATGCCTCTCTCATTCATTTAATTCCTTTAACAAATCATTAAAGTTGATTTTATTTCTTTTACCTTGCCTTGGACTGTGGCATATGCTCTGAGTAAGAGGGAAAGCGTTGACTGTCCTTTGCAGTTGTTCATGAAGCAGCAGCTTTGGGTGTGCCACCACTGCTAACACATGTATCTGTCCTTCTACAGGGATCCAAAATCCTGCCAAAGCAGCAAAAAATATTTCCCTTTTCCTGTTTCATGGTCTCTAGTTTTGGCCCCCTCAACCTGCTTCCCTTTGTCAAATGAACTCACACTGATTTAAAGCAGAGAGGATGCACTGAAGAAGAATCCAGTTGACCAGCTGGAACTACACTACACATTTTTACCACTATCCATTCCAGTCGAGAATTTTTTGGCAATATTGATACACTACCACCATTCCAAGTTTGAGTGGACGTGCTCCAACATAAAGTTGCTTATTACCAGGATGACTTGACCTTCTTATACAGCAAATGTTCTTTCATACTGATTCAATGGCAGAAAGGAAGCAGCAGTGGCATTGGTAAGAGCAAGTTTTAATGTTGGGAAATACTGTTTGATGACCAGTTACTAAATCTGTCTGTAATAAAGAAACAGTAATGTGATTGCACCTTAGTTTTTGACATGAATTGGGATTTGCTCTGAAATGCAGCTACTTTGATCTCGAACTCAGCACTTGGGTAGAGCATCTGCCCGCTCACCTTCCCCACCACCACAATGCTTGCTCAGAGTCAAGCACAGTAACAGCTGTTAAAGGAGCACATGGGTTAAATACACTGAGTTTTTCTGGTTCACTCATGTGAGAATCTCCTTTTGGTACTTTCCTAGCTCTCATTCCAAGTGGACCCAATTAGTGGTGGATGTACCGGTTCTGCATCCAGGCTTGCTCTCACTGCCCTCCTACATGCCATGAGTTATCTAGGCAGACCTTCACTTCTGACTTCTGCATCCTGCTCCATGTTGCATGAAGGTGCCAAATTCGCATGCACTGGCTTGAGGACCAAGTGTTGCAAGCAACAGGAAAGTTTCCAAAGACACTTGTTAAAGCCATGATGGGGGCAGAGAACAGAAGGAACAAGAAGAGTGAGGAGCTGACAGCTCTCTGCAACCTCATAATGCCGTTAGCATACAAAAAAGCACCCATTCATTTTGTCTCATCCTCCAGCCCCAGCTTTGCGCTCTCTGGATGCCAGAGGAAGGGATCAATAGATATTTGCTTACAATTGAGATTCTGTTTTAATCCACCAACAAATGTCTACATTTTGTCAGCAGAAGATCTTTATTCTGGTCTGTAATCACACAGTAAGAGGCCAGCTGGCCTTTACAAGACCCATGGTTCAAATAGCAGAAATACTGCTGGCTGCACAGCAGACTTCCAATTTTCACCCTGGTGACCTAGGCACAACTGTCATGTTCAGGCTGAAAGAAATGTATTCTTCAGGTAGGCTTATAAACAGAGGTAATATAATTTATTAGCATGAACGACATGCTTGAAGAAAACAAATAAGCTTTCAAGAACATAAACTGCCTTCTAAACCTAGTAGTCAATGGATGATGAATTGTGTGTTTGTAAATAATACTACTTGGAGCCTGGATATTGAAGTTGCTTCATAAAAATACCAGCTGGTTTTAATAAGTTTATGGTTAAGCAGTATCCAAAAAGCCAATTAATTCACGTGAATTCATGTCTACCCTGTGTCTGTGTGATGGGTTGGCCCTTGGCTGGGGGCCAAACCACACACACCCGCTCACACAGTCCCTGCCCCCACCCAATGATAGGGGAGAGAATTAAAGAGGTAAATGGCAAAGAGGACTCGTGGGTTGAGATAAGGACAATTTAATTACTAAACTACAATAATATTAGAAATAATACTATATACAAAGATGCAATGTGATACACAGTGATATTACCCCTCCCCACCTGATGGCCAAAGGCCCAGCCCACTCCCAGCCAATGGCCCCAAAGGAGGGAGAGAATAGGTGATACACAATTATGCTGCCCCCCCACCCCCCGAAA
>WKFP01015112.1:1119531-1176715 GCA_011057875.1 Pterocles orientalis
TAAAAGCAAATCCCAGGCTAGAAGCCAGACTGTCTCTTCCCCCCAAAAAGGCTGAATGTATGTCCTTGAGAACAAATAGCAACATCCTAGCAATAACTATAAACGTTCTTCTCTTATCAATTCTCTGCTGAGCAGGAATTCAAAACATAGCTTCTTGCTAGCTGTTTATGAAGAGAAGGGAAAAGGAAAAAAAAAAGTTAACTCTGCTCTGCTTAACCCACGACAGTCTGCTTGGTTCTCTTTAGGGGCAAGTACATAACAAATTTCCATCAATCCTACATCAGGAGGAAACTGCTAATAATTTAGCCCAAGACAACAGTTGGTTACGTGTGTCCAAAGCATCTGACCATGTTTGTGATAAAGAGATGAGGTTCCAAGAAAGAATGAGCAAGAAAAAAAAAACCAACCCTCCAGTCTTTAAGACAGTCCCTTAATTAGTGTATTTCATCTCCTCTGTACTCTAAAAACTTTGATTCTAGCTAAAATGGCAAGCAAATACAGTCAACTCAGATTCACAGTCAAACTATGGCCAACAACATTTGATGAACCCTTTTGAACTACTCACCCAAACTGCTGGACCTGTTTCATTCCAGGCTGGATGAGGCTTTGGGCAAGCTGGTCTAGTTGAGGGTGTCCCTGCCAATGGCAGGGGGGTTGGAACTTGATGATCTTTAAGGTCCCTTCCAACCCTAATCATTCTATGATTCTATGATTCTATGATTCAGGCACCTCTTACAGCTGTGTTTTGTGCCTGTGTGTTTATAGGGCATCAGCCACTGTAATACCATGGGTTGGCTGAAAACCAAAGACAGGAGTATTTGAAATAAATAAAAAGTTGTTTTGTTTGTCCTCCCAGCTGGCTCTGAAAATCTTACAGACTGCCTCAGCTGTATTACCTGTGCTTTACCTTCTGGGCTTCAGTTACATTATAGAGTCATTTTTTTTGCTAGACTTTTCAAGTTCCCAGGCATATTGCCATTTTCTGCTACTTACACACAAATGCCTTTATAAAAACCTTATTCTCCAATCTTAACATTCCTTGGGGCTGTATGAGAAGATTAATTCCAAATTTCTAATTTCAGTAAAGGTACTACACAAAAGCTGTTGAATCGTTCAGAACTATATGTAACTGGTATAAATGGCCTAGGCTCTGTCTAGTTTTATTAAAGGTAAATCCCAGCAGACATTGTAATTGTAATGAGAGAGTAAATATGAACAGTCAAACAACCTGTAAAAGGAAGATAAATTTTTAAAAAAAACCCTTCTGTAGATAACTGTTCTCCTACATTTATGTAAAAGCATTCACTGTCAGGTTACCTAAATTCCTGCTGTTAATAACCTATGCCATCACATGCAGGACCGATCCTTATGATGATACAGCAGGAGTAGATCTCTATCATCAGTGTCATCCATCATTCTCGGCCAGCTTGACAGAGTAAGAAGTTCAGTGAGTTATTGTTTCTCTGATACGTCATCTCCCTGTGGTGTAAAAAAGCTGGAAGTACCTGCCTCAGGAAGTGTTTTCAGTTTGCCTGTGTTGCAACTGGGAAAGATAAATCTACCCCGGGATAACGACCCTATGAGATCCAAGACACATGTAGACATGTGAATTTGGGATGCTTTGTCTCAGACTCCACCACCTTTGTCAGTGGCAAGAGGAACTGCAGGACTTTGCAACTGCCCAGGCACTGTGGGAAATATTTATCTTCCAAGGCTGAGAACCCAGAGAACTGCATGAGGCACAGCTGACTGTGAAGAACAGCTGCAAGGGTTGTCATCAGAAAACTCACTGAACAAATAAAACTTGTAACAACTACAATAAGCAGGTGTTAGAAGAGAGATTGATTAAAAAAAATGTAAAGCGAATGTTACCTACAGTATGCTGGATGAAATGAAATATCCACTCATGAGCACTTCTTATCTCATGTACTGGGATATTTGCATGTGCAATGGCTAATTCGTTACGGTTCTGCGCAAATTTAGATCAACAGGAAGAGTCGCCTTCTATTAGTATCATTCATGCAGGTGTCAATGGCAGAACTGAAGGAGCACTCAGGCCATGGGTAGAAGAGCCAGGCCACCTTCACAGAATGAAATTAATTTGAGGCTAGGCAGTGCCTTGTTATTCTGCCTTGATATGATGGCATAGAGGCCTCATAATCCCAAAGCAGACAGGGAAAGCAATATTTGTACCTTGTTTCTCTGTTGGCAGGATGAGGGGAGGGATTCTGTACTGATATACGTCCACACCAAAGCACAGTGACCTTCTTTTCTAACTCAGATGTCACACTGGGAGGTGTTGGGTGAAGCTCTGCCAACTCTTGACTGACCATTGCCTACTTGTATTGAGTTTTAGGCAGAAGAATTCAGCTCACTTGCCCTCACATAGGCACCCAGAGCCATTTTAGGTGCTCTGGTGTATCCTGCTTGACTTCCAGGTGCCAGCAAGGCACAGACCTCCCAATGGCCCTGTGTTGTCTTAGCCAACCTCATGCCAAAACCTAGGATGTCCTCGGGCTCCTCTGTGCTGGCAGCAGAAGTGGCCCCCAGTTTAGAAAGGTTAGGTAATTCCATAAGAGGACAGAAACCTTACTGAGTAGCTTAAGTGATCTTTTATAAATCTGCAATTCCAAGTTCTTTATATTAGAAATGTTAAACAGCATCCAGGCTAACCCACTGTTGAAAGCCTTAGGATGTATCAGAGACACAGTCCTTGGGGCGAAGGCTAAAATTGTTGGGTTCATTTATTAGAGACTGCTTTTAGTGGCTTCCAGTTGCTGTTAGAGCTAAAAAAGATCTGCTTTTTTTGAATATTTTTGGGAACTAATTTTTTTTTTAAATTCTATAATTCTGCAATAATAACTATTCTTGTCTGAAATAATGCTGTAAGTCAGACCTATTGGCCAGAGCTATGAATATATCACTACCACTGAAGCTCTGGCTGTCTATTATAACCCATACCACTTCTAGAACGGCCATGTGAACTCACATCCATTTGCACAGTAGTGACCCTTAACTGTATAGTGTCACACCATTGTGTCAGACACAAACACGGCATACAGTGTCTTCAAATACATGTATTTAAATGTAGATATCTAAAATCCTTATCTGGATAGATAGAACAAAGATCCAGTTCCGAGTGGTCTGCAATCAACAGTTGTTATTTTAATTAGGAGGTCAGACTGCTTTTACTAGACTGCCAAAATACAAAGTTAAATGTCCAGTTTCCCATACAGTATCAAGACTTCGGCCTCTGCAAATCTGATTTCTTTCTGTGCAAGTAAATAGCTGTACCTCTTTCTGCAACTTCTGGTAAGTATTAAGAAGTACAAGGAAAACAAAGGTGCAAAGTTCATGTTTAAAGAGCTAGATGACTAGCATGTCTATTCTGATTGATAGCTTTTTAAAATTACATATAAACACTTCCCGATCCAATTTTCCTATCTGCATTAGTATATTTATGTTTAAATGCAAGTATCTGCATTTGTAAATATATATGTACATCTTGTACAAGTGCTAGAAATGCTCCCATACATTTCAGAGGAATACAGTATGCAGGTGGCAATTTTTTCCAAACATTTTATCAGGCAATTTTCAGGCAGCTTGGATTACAAATTTTCTTACCTAAAGAAGAAGAACAACAGTGCTATTAAAGTTATTAAAAAATAATAGCAGATACCTACAGAGCTGGAGAGGGCTGGAGAGGTGGTAGTTTAGGTAACTGAGCCTAATTCTGTAATGTGCTGAGCTACCCCAGTGGTTCTTTCAGCACTGGAAAATGAGCACATATCTCCGTTATTTGTACCTGATCACTAACATATGGCTGGCTGCAACAAGTCTAGGGAATGGGCCTGGGTTAGTGGTCTCAGAAACCCGGGCTTTACCTGTACAAGGGAAGCAAAAGAGATGTGTTGGGTGCAGACAGGTTGAAAATGGCTCTCCCTGCAGATCCACATGCCTGCAAGGATGGGCATGGAGCAAGTCAGCTGGCTGCACAGCTATGTTTCCCTGAGCACTGAGCAGATTTTGCGTGAGCTGGTACATCTGCACGGCACAACACCGCATGGACTTACCCTCTCAGTTTGTAGTTCTCCATTACATTTTCCCTTCACATTTATCTGCTACCAGTAATTGAAATACAGATAGTGATTCACCCATGGTCATCAAGGAAAGCAGTCATGATCATAAAAGAAAATAATAAGAACTAGACCTGATCCCCCAAGCCTCTGGCTTAACCAAGAGGTGGCCCTATTTCTGACGTGGTCTTGTTGTATTCATTAATATAGCTATAGAATTTACCTAATTATCAGATGTCTTAGTGAAGAGCAAAGAAGTCACTAGTTTGACAGTAAGGCTGGTATGAATGAAAATACTTTTTTTGGTGTTTTATGATGAAGGAATTATCAAACAGCTAGGAACAGTTCCCTACATTTGATTATTAAAATAATGAACACCACAGGTCTGAGGAAGTGGTGGCATAGAGTTAAAACATTGATTGTGAACACAACTTGATCAAGAAGGAAAGAAAAAAAAAAGCCCTAATGTATTTTTCAGCTAATAGAGCCATTACATACTTCAACCTGTGGCTTCTCAAATTCTGTAGTTAAAACTAGGAGCTTTGTGCAGTTTCTTGCATAAAGGCATCTAGCATTCTTTGAGATGACCAAGGATACTCCTCTGAGCTCAGTCCAGAAGGACCTAGGTCTTGGGTCTCTGTCACACCTACCAGTCCATGCATAGGTCTCAGACATCATCAGGCACCTCAAAGGCACGAGGTGTCAATGTCTGACAACTGAGTGTAGCCCTAAGGCTGGTCCTGATGGACCCTTCTTCCAGCTCCACTACAAATTTCCTCTGGGACATGGGTTAAACTCTTCAGCTAATTCCTATAAAGACACTCAGTTTCCATTAACTTCTGTGGAAACATTGATTGCTAAAGAAGAAGAGGTGCCTATGATGGGATTCAACTAGCCTAAAATAGATACCTTATCTGTGTCTGCATTTTAGATGCCTAGTGAACAAGTCCTCTAGAAATCCAGGCAGACAGGATCTTCCTTTGAAGATATCTCACCACTGACTGTATAGGAAATATCAGATCTTTTTTTAGGATAACTGGTTTGCTTTGGTATTTAAAATGTAGCACGTTAGATGTCTGCAGTTAGATAGACTGGATTTCATAGTTTAGGTACGTGGATGTGAACTATATAAGTTTTAAGAAACAAGATGCATAGACTTTGTGAGGAACTTGTACTTGCTTTTCCAAGCAGGCTGTGCCTAACTGCAGAAGCTGCATGTCCAAATGTCTGTTTCAGCAAACGCAGCCATTTGGCTGTTCAGATACCCAGATTACAGGAAAAAGGGCACTGAGTGGAATTTATGGCAGACCATTGAAGCTGTTGATATTAACTTACACAATCTGCTTAACTGATAGGATAATATTCACATGATCTAACTGCAAGATAAACCAATGCTTAGGAAATGCACAAATCTTAAGATGGAAAGTGAGCTACTAACTGCAGACTATTAGTGCAATTTAAAAGCACCATTTGTGTTCATCAAAATAATTTTTTTTCTATCATCCTAATTCAGAAAAATTACATATGCTTCTGCATCTGATGGAAACAACATGAAATTTTCAGTGTGCAAAATGATCATGAGCAAACAGCAGACTAAGAGAGTACAGCAGAAGTGATTCAGTGAATCAGACCAAATAACAAACACATCTGATAGAAACATGATCTTCTTCCTGGGCATATAGAAACAAGATTGGGATTCACCAAATAAATTTCCCAGTGTGAACTGGTCTTCTAGCTGTATTTGAAAGTTCAAAAAAGAATAAAGTCTAAGCAATACTGCCGCACCAAAATGTTCTCCAACAACGCAGTAATCACAGATGAAAGATGTGGAGATTTTATTCTCCATTCTCATACTAGAAGTGGTTGTTCAGCCTATGCAAATACATTACTCTTCAAGGTTTGTGAGTGGGATTCATCTCACCTAGCTTTAGACACTTTCAGTCTCGACAGCTACATCTGAGCCCATCGCCTTTGGCTCACTTTGTACTCAAAGGAGAGCAATAGGTAATCTTGGGTGCAATTCAGCTGTTCTATTTAGGACGCCTAATTTTAGGTTAAGATGAATCATATTCCAGAAGTGTCTGAATCTCTCCATCAACTAGAAAGGGAGCTCAGATGTGAAATTTCTGCATCTTATTTTTTCTCAGTGAACACCGCTTTAGAAACTCTGAATCTTAACACTCACAGACTTGATTTTATGCTGTATAAAAAGGGAGGTAAAAAAAAATAAAAGAAAAAGAAAGAAATCTTGAGGAGGCTGGAACAACTTCAGAAGACTGAAGGCAACTTTGAACCTATCTGGATCAAAAGATAAGCTGGCATTTAGTGTCATACTGGCAGAAAAGGGAATTCCACCTGAAGAGCCCTTGGAAGGATTTAATTTATGCAAAGGCTTCTCAGTCATCAGGGAAGGTCCCCACTTTGCCACACCATTGGTCTCTGAGCTGCCAGGACTGCCGGGAGCAGTTTTAGCTTCTGTCTGCATCAGTGCTAGTGACAGGCGTGTTTCAGATGAGGGGAGAACAAAGGGCATAAAAAATCAAAGCCCTGCAGGAGCTCACTTTACAAGTTTCCCATAAGTCTTTCTAAATTCTTCAGTCTAACTGCATCATGCAATTTTTGCCCTGAGTTGTTCCTACCGTAAACATATATAAATAAAAGGAGAACTGTGCCTGTTCTGTTCAAGTTTTTCATGGATGAGTTTTGCATTGTATATGGTAAAAACCCCTGCCCTTTTCTCTTCTTCAGGTACACGCTACAGAGGAAAATTCTCAATAGAAGAAAAGGGCTGGCCATGCTCCTACAGCTGCTGCACGCCGTACCCACCTCTGTGCATGGAAGGTGGGGAAGGCAGAGGATGCTCCATAGCTGGGATTGAGGGAGAACTAAGCACAGCACAGACACTGAGCATAGGGTCTCCTGTGGCCAAAAGCTGTTGAAATGGAAGTGTAACAGATCCTAATAAAATCTTTTTCTGAATGGGCATGAGGCTAAAGAATAGATTAGTGTCCACAAGAAAAACCTGAAAACCCAGGAACCATATAATTAAGAGTACTCTTAGGGTACAAGTAAGGAGCACTAGTGTCCTGTTGCTGGGTGATTTGTTTCTAAGCAGCAGCTCTCCTCCTGTCTTTACCAGACTATGTCCTTTTAATGAGAAATGGGCAAATACAATTGAATTTTACAAACCAAGGCATGTATTCACACTGACTGTCAGCACTGTAGTTCTAGCTTTTGTGCCTGTAGCTGTTGAATGCATGGCCTGACGTGAAAAATGGATACTGCAACCCCACCAAAGTCAGAGGAACCAAGAATCTTGCAGTAATAAGCCCAGCCCAAGGCACAGCAAAAAAACACTTGACCATCTCAGCAAGCAAAAAGTTGTCCTTGTGCTTTTCCTTTTCTTCAGCCAAAGCATACAACATTTAGGTCTTCTGAAACATAAAGTACAACTATCAGTGATAAATGCTGTTTTGCCCATCTTCTTTTCATCTTATATTCTAAATTTAATTTTATGACCCCCCAATTACAAATTCCTGTTATTCTTTGAATTACTGTAAAACTGTAATGGACGTAAAGTCTCCATATGTTCAGAGCAGCATGCAATTAGCATACTCTGAACTTAGAAACTGCAGTCTATTAAAAACATGGATATATTAAAGCAAAGCATCTGGAAACCTGCATATGTTGGTCTCATAAAGTGGGCTTCATATGCAAGGGTCAAATGGAGACTCCTAGCTATCCCAGAAAAGAGCTTGTATGTGTCACCACTCAGCTGCAGAACTCCAGAGAATTTTTTTACTTTCTTGGAATATATTCTATTACTTCACACTTACCTTTTATGCTGTTTTCATATGAAAAAGATAAAGTAAAGAAAGTGTAAAACAAAAGCTGAGGTTTGCTATGTTACATTCACTCATTTCAGTTTCTCAGTTAGGCTTATAGCTGCAGCACCAACAAAACTATGAAGGTATGAATATGAAAATTTTAATCCAAACTCAGATGTATTTTGCTATACCAATTGTCTCATTTTGTGAAGTTTCCATCAAACCAAGAGTCCGCTGGAGAGTCATTTCTGCTTAAATGAGTTTTTGTTCTGCCCCATAAAAAGTGTAAGGAGCAGTGCTTTCACAGGAATATGAGGCAGAGATGAAGTCTGGGCTTGTGTCTCTTCCAAAAGTGAGAAATCCTGAAATGGACCACATAGTTTTTCCTCTTCATATAGCTGTCAAGGCAAAGACAGGTCTCTGTTTTATCCAGATTCCCATTTGAACAAATACGCTGCACAAGCTGAGGACTGGTTTCCATTTTAATAGCAAATATCCTGTGAATAACAACCTTGTACATGAAACAGGAGATTTTTGATTTATTTTATAGTAAAGTAATTGAAGGACAGAAATTACTGCTAACAAGTGGACACGGGGCAATAGATTCTAGCAGATTGCAAGCGCTTTTTGGAAGTAGCACTACTGAAAAAAAAATATTTATTTTGCTGTGTACAAGACTTAAAAGCAACATCAGGCAAAACAACAAATTCAGCTCAGTGCCTTCACTTGACTGTCTAATTTGGCCCAAAGTTTGGAAACGACTCCACATTTAGACACCTCTGCTATAAGAAGTGTTCACAGGTAGGGCAGGTGGCTAAACACCGCAGGCAGTAGAGATTTAGGATAGCTGCATCGTGCTCATGGCCCCAGCAGGTACAAAAAACGAGCTAAGAAAGATCTGCTCCTTTCTACAGACAGCTGCTGAGGCCAGGATGGTATCTCAGGGCATCTCAAACAGGTCTCGAAACCTGTTTTTAGGCAAGAAAATATAGTTTCTTAGTCAAGAGTCAATGATGCTTGACTGAGTGGGTGCACATGTTCACTTCAAGATGGGATGAGTCACCCTATAGACTCCTTTGAAGGCTTTGAGTAGATTCACATTGATTATAGTGGGATCTTAAACACTTAGCATATAGGAAGATATCTTCATTAAAGATGCTTACATGTATGCATCTGAAGTCAGTTAAACTAATCCAGAGATGCATATTTTTTTCCTCTAAGTACAGAGAAAGCTTACCTCATTAGCTTAAACTGGATACCTGATACATGAACAGCCAATACGGTGAGTTGAACCCCCCACTCTCAGCTTGTCATATACTTTCCAGCTTAACAAAACTGTCCTTTATATCAGGCACACTTCATGTAGAAATAACACTATCATGTTATTCTCAAGTGAAAATATAATGGAAATATTGTCTCCTACCAGGTAGCAGAGCAAGCTTGGTTCAAAAATCCAGAAGCTGATTCAACCTTCGTCTCTGTGATGGTACCAGGAGCCTAAGGTTTTGGTTTAGAGATAAAACTGGAAGAAAAAAATGTGTCCAAACGCCATTAATACATTTTTCAGCAGTGAGTTGATTTTCTAGATGTTGTTCTATAATAATTGGGGTTTCATCGTGTTAGACAAAACATAGATGTGCAATCAAACTTTATTTTGATCATAATATAGCTGTTACCAGACTTTTTGTTATTATGAAATACCTCCGGAAGGGTAGTCTGCTTCATGTGGTTTTCACCACTGAAGATAATCAGGAAAACCTGGAAGATTTGTTATCTGACATCTTGACTTGAATTACTCCCCAGGTACAGCATTTGCTTTCTCATAGACCTGACCGAAACTATTTTTATCTGGATGTTAAAAACTTGATGGAGTGCCGAAGAAGGTCTGTTTTCTCGGAGGGTTTGGCAGCTGCAATTAGTTGGACCTTAATGACTCTGCAATCTGCTGTTACAAACAAGCAGACTGAGTGGTAACATGTATTCTCCATACCCCACACATGTTGGTAAAATCATTCCAGTCTTTCTTCATAATCGTCAGCAATACTTCTCTGATGCTTCAGCTATGCTTTTTCCACGTCATAAATATTTTTGCAATCTCCTTTCAAATATCTCAATCTCAAATCTCAGTCAGATTTGTCTGTCATTTACAGGCATGTTTGCCCCATTTGCTTATAGTAGATTGGGTGCTTTCAGTAGCATGTGTCATTAGAAAATGCTAATACGATCAGAAAGCAGAGAAAAGACAGAGAAGGAACATGAAAGAACAGGAGGAAAGTAAATCATATATAGTGAGGTAAGGAGATCTCTTCAACCTTTCTTAGAAAAAGGAAGTCAGGATAAAAGTAATGGAATTGAGAAGCAGAAAACTTAAAACTAGAGCTATTTTTTTCTGCAGTGTGTAATTGCCAAAAGATGCTCTTTACATGATTTTCCATGTTATCTCTGTTATGTATCTGGTCCTCAATGAAGAGGTGGTTTCCCATCCTCTTGGAAAGTGGATTGCATCCTGCAGGCACCCATTGCAAAGGACAATTAAAAAAATGGGTTAGTTTGGCTTAGATATCCGTATGTTTAGTAAAACACTATGTGTCATTCAGGAAAATAAGATGCTTCATCAGCAAACAGGAGAAAAAGCAGTAAAAAGATATTCACATGTGTCTAGTGCTGACTGATGCGAGAGCTGGTTTATAATTCTACATAAATAATACCTATGTGTTTGCTTCTTATTTCTGTTCACTGGCAGAACAGACAGTGGCATGCCAAGGAAAGGAAAGAAAAACCCACTTAGAAATTATTCTCTGGAGTCTGCAGCCATCCACTTCCCTATGGAATAACTCATCCGGAACTCATCCGGAAGTACAAAACATTCCTGCTCCTTGCAGCATTGCTGCAGATACTAATGGAGTTACAAGTCTTTGCTATCTATCGGTTTTCCAGCATGGGGTTGTTGTTTTTCATGGGCAGTGACCAAACAAAACAAAACAAAACAAAACAAAAAAAAACAAACCAAAGAAAACATTTTCTTTCCTCACTGCTTGCTGAAAATGTGACAGGGCTTACTTCCCTTCTATAGGGAAGTAAGTAACAACAAAGTGCTCCCCCTTTGTATTTTCTGTGCCAGCAACCAAGCTCCTGGGCAGTGAAACACAAGAATTTGCAAGGTTTCCTATTGCTTACCCATTCCTAGAATGGGCAAGAGGGCACAGTACAGAACAGACAAAGCATTGAATCCATGCTTTGACTCCTCAGCCTAAGACATGCACCAGCAAAAGCCAGATTTATTTTCTGTGCACTATATTTATTCCCTCTGCCTCCTGTGACAAGGAGGGATTATTATTTCATGCATCAAAGTGAATGACAATAGCTCCAGGGCCATAGATCTGATGCCCCTGCTCTATGCTACACCTGAAGTCTGAATCTAGCTCATCGTGATGGGTTTGCCATTGCCAGATATGCTGAATGTTCAGTGTCTCCATCTTCTGCCCGCTTTTAGGAGCCATGTTTATGCAATAACAACTTAAAGAAGAAACAATTTATGCAAATAAATTAAGTGCTAAATACATGTACGTATGAATCAGTAATGCTGGGTGTCACATGCTGTCAGTAACTTTTTGCCTCAGTTGGGAAATTATTGTTTCACTAATCCAGTTGTGGAATTGCATTAATATCCCCAAGAAAAAAATAAAACAGAAATATTCAGCAAATTGTAACTGTGAGATTTCTGAGACTGGAATAAATGAAACTAAAGGAAAAGTCACAAATTTTTTGAGAGTGGGACAATTCTATGAGTTGACCTACCTTAGCTTCAGATATATATTTATATTAATTTATAGTTACAGATGTAGAGCAAATTACATGTAAGTATAAAATACTTTCCTATTGCCAGTCTGATGATGGGACAGATAATGATAGATTCATTTTCAAGGGGATGGGAAGGCAAAAAGAGGTGATAAAACTGAACACACAGAGTAAAATTGTTATAGGTGTAATTAATGTACAACACTAAAATATGGAGTCGTACTTTATATCACATTCTCAATGAAAACAATGCTGATTGGTATCTAAGAACTCCCCAACCACAGGTTTACTAAAAGACATCAACACCATGTCCTCAGAAATAAGGCAAGAAATGAAAAAGAAAAAAGTTTCAAAAAGTGTCTTGAGCTGTTTTCATTTTCTTATTCTATATGATTAAACTAGTCACAAGTCACTGCTACCCCACTGCCGACACAGATCAGAGCCAGTGATTGCCATGTGTTGGATGCATCGTACATATGTGTTACACAGACTGTGACAAGCAGCTGCACACTGTAACACAATCTAGAAGAAAAACTGTTCCCTTTAGCAGTGATGCTAGAAGAGGCTTCTGCCAGCAAACCAAGACTCTCAAAATTATCTGCCTCATCACAATCAATATTTCTATATTTAGATCTCTGAATCAACTGAATTTGTGCATTTGTTTAGCAAATCAATAAAGTGATATATTTTGAATCATAACAAAAAGTTCAGCACAGGAGACAGTAGCCTAATATTCAGGATATAAAAATATCTCAGTTCATCCAAAAATATGAATGAAATATGTGGAACTAGCATTCTATGAGCCTGAACTCTTCTCTTTTCAAACGAGTCAAACAGCAACAGTGCAGCTTCCCATAGTTACCATTCGATTATTATGATTTGTTTTGCTATTGCTGAAGACGTATTTCAGCTGCACAAGCTACAACAAAGACATAGTTCTGTTTCAGAAAGCTTGCAACATCTAACACAAAGACACAAAGACATTAGGAAGACATGACTTCCTGGAACTAGTAAATGAGGAAGACAGCTTAACTTTAATTAAATCACTTATGGGGGTGAAACTGTAATTCGCTGATCAGACCCCTCCCGATCTCAGCCTGTGGGACCACCAGAGTGTGGGTCTCCACAGCAGTCTTCCCTCCTGTCATGCCAATATCAGTCTGTTGGAAAAAAGAGGGAGGTGGTGAGGGAGCTTCAGTGAAAGAAGTTTGCAGAGATAGGGCTAAGATTAGTGACCAACCCTCCCAGCCCCAAGGGAAACTCTCATGCCTGTGTTTCTTCTCTATGTTCTGATCTCGCACCACCCACCTCTTTCCAACAGTGGTAAAGCTGAGAAGCTGCGACCTGCTGTGGATCTCCATCCAGCAGCGCTGCCCTGTCCTGCCCTCCCCTCCTCAGTGTGCTCCTGGCTCATCCACGCACCCTGGGGAAGGAGAATTTCCCATAACAGAGCTTTGGTCAGAGCAATCCTGATGAGAATGATCCCTCCAAAGGCATGGAGGAAACATTTACTGGTGATATTCTGCAATGTCGCTGGGGAATATAGTGGAATGGACCAGGGAGGTGGTGGAGTCACCATCCCTGGAGGTGTAGATGTGGTGCTTAGGGACACGGTTTAGTGAGTTAGGTGATGTGGGTTGACCGTTGGACTTGATGATCCTTGAGGTCTTTTCCAACCTTAATGATTCTATGATTCTATGATGTACCAGAAACTACTGAGACTGATTTAAGGATGAGGGATTTTTCATGTGTTTTCCAGTATTTTGGCCATTAAGACTCATATTTTGAACTCTTCTCTGGAATCAGTTGGCTTAGAAATTTATTTTTTCCTCCCCTGTCTCTCTTTATATTTCATATAAAAGCAAACATCTCTCATAGGCCCCTAGCTCCTGAGACCAGGACTGAAAAATGTCACTTCTGAGGGTCATCTGGAAAAGCAGTAGCTGTGTCAAAGCAGCTCTGGAGAGCTATTCATCCATCCTAAAATAAATGTCCCAGGTAGACTGATGAGATCTTCTCCTAAAGGAACTCCACTTACTCTGCAGAAAACTCAGTGGCTACCTGGGCTAGACCCCCACGTTTTAGAAGGTCAAAGTTGGGTTGGAAGAATCCCACCACCAAGTTCACTAGAAAATACAAAATATTCTCAGAGTTTACACAAATGGCAAGACCAGGTAAATAGTACACCTTCATGCAATATTAACATGTGATTTTTTGATTTTGGTGAAAAACAAAACTACTGCTTAAACCTTTGCATCTTCCCAGCACAGGCAGAGAAATAGTCTCTCAAGTGCTGTTACCACCGCTATTGTTTTAACGGGAACGTGTGCCAGTTCGGGAGGAACACAGCGCACAATAGTGGTTATTCAGCTTTCTCTTTTTCTAAACATGTACAAAATAAGACATTCATTTCACAAGCCTATGCTGTGCCCTAATAAATACAATGTGATTTGGAATTTTAGCACTTCTGCATGCAAAGGTTGGGTGAAGGAGACAGTCACACGTGGGGCTTGATTATAGTGTTTCATCACTCAGCCCAACATCTAATGTTCAGCACAGTAGTTGGAAGTGCTTCTTTTCATGTCATAACAAAGGTTGCCCTCAGATAGTAATTACAGCCTTCCTAATAAAAGGAAAGGAGGTTTGGAACTGCCTGAAAAGTTCAGAAGCAAGAGACGAAGTTTGGAGAAAGAGTTTGCCAGCACTTTGCATGTAGCTGGTAGTTTGCTGCCTGAGCTGCTGTGCAGCAAAGTGACAGATTTGCCCCGAAAACATTTCCTCAAAGCTGGAGACATAAAAAAAAAAAAAAAAAAAAAAAAAAAAAAAAAAGAGCTGGGGAAAAAGAAAGTCTCCAGGCTTACCGAAAATCACAGCGAAGTTAATGTCTCTGTAAAAAATGTACAAAACCAGTTTGAAGAATCATGATGTGATCTTTTAAAAGCACAGAAAGGCGTAGTGAAATGGAGATGCAGAGCAGGGCACATTCAGCAGAGTATATTCGGAGCAAAGCTGCCCCTACTGAGTTCAGTGGTTGTGCTTCCTTTGCCCAGGAGCAATATGTATGAATATGGGTTATATTTTCTAGTAACATTTCTGAATGCGTTTTATTGGGCCTCTCATGAACTGCTGATAGTGTATGTCTCTGCTTTTGTACTTACAACATAGCAATCAGTTTGATAAAATAATTTGCTTCTTTTATGCAGTTAAGGGCATTAAATCACAGATCTGCATCTCTCTCTTCTGTTTTTGAAAATTCCAGGTGAATTTTGTTACTGATCTTTGGGACTTCTCTTTTGCTTTTCTGACTTTCAAAACTATTTTTCAGTGGTCAGCAACCCCATTAGCAAATGTCTTACAAATTGCAATGTATGGATCTACTAGTTTTACCTTCATAGCTTCCCAGGGATTCTTTTATTTTAAACTAATAGTGGAATTATCATCTCTAGGGCCTCAAATTTTATCATCTCCTTCACAGCTGGAGAGGACTGTCCGTGTGTAATTCTTATTTTCAGTACACGTGTAAGTACAATTTTTCCTACTTCCCTTAGATATGTAATAACTTATTCTACTTTTTTGCTGCCCGTCTCCTTTCTCTACAGAGATTAAGGGACTAAATATGCTTTTCCAGCCTCTATGTACTGTGCAGCCTCCTTTCTGTTTTCCATGGGTTTGCATTCACCTTTTAATGGATTGCAGCTGTCTCTCTGAATTAGAGTGTCAGATTTTGACATATTTCTATACTAATAAACAGCATTTTCATTTTCTGTGGTGTCTAGGCAGTGACACTGTGCAACATAGGTATTACTTGATCATAAAATTGGAGCTTCCTACCCTTTTCAAAAACATGCCTTCCCTCATGCACAGCCTCCATGTCTCTTGCTAGATCAAGCTGTGTAGTTCTGCACTAAACTAGTTGGCCCTTACAACTTCATGCTGCATTTCATGCTTAAATAACCATTACTTTATTAATATGTGTGGTCACCAAAACATTTTTACACCCTTCAAGAGATCTGGTGGTTGTTTGGTCTTTGCTGTGAAGGCTGAAATATTCACCCTTCTGTGGTTAGTTAGCAGATGAAAGGTACTTTCAGATGCTTTGAAGCAGTAAAGAATGTACTGTAGGAAACATCTGCAGGGGAAGAACAAAGGGAGGAATATAGGCTGCCCCATCAGAAACAGCGTAAGATGAAGCCTGCTGAGCAATGCACAATATTTTTCTTGTACATCCTTGAGCCAATGACAGCTCGTGGGTGTCTCCTCATCCATGCTGATGGCACATGTTCCTAGCTGCCAAACTGGGAGGGAGAGAGGGAGAAGGGAGGGAGAGAAGAACAACCAATACACTGAATTAGTGAATTTGTGCCATCTGAGAGAATAGCGATAAGCAGGAAAAGCAGAGCCTTCCTCCCAACCTTGCAGCATCTTGGTTTCAGGTGTTACTGGTATTATGGTTTGGGAAGCCCTGGTCTTCAGATATGCACACATGCATATGCGTACGCATGTCTACGTGCATAAAGTCTTGGAGATGCTCAGGTCAGTGCAGAAGTCCATCCCCACCTCTATCACTGTGTTCTTGCAGTCTCCAGACGCAGGGTGGCAAGTTTATGGGGATGAAAATGAGAACAGGCTATGCAGCAGGTTGCTGCTTGCAGCCTTTAACGTTATGGATGTGTGATCTGGCAGAGCCCTTTTTTTGCTGCTCTGCCGTGAGGGTTGTTCGTATTTAGGCACAGCCACTTGCCTTCTGTTTTTTGCATAGATCATTTCATTTCTGGGTTTCAAGCCACTTGCTGCTGTGGTACCCTCTTCTCCTTGCCTGGTGTCTGGTCCTGGTGGCTGCCCCTGCCGGCAGCTCACTGGCTGAAAAGCAGCTGTCTGCTTGGAGAGGTGGCTCATACCTGCCCGGGTGACACACAGGCTGATGTGGCACAGCCGCAGCCCACTGTGCACTCCCTACCCGACTGCAGGCACCATTCTGCTCTGCAGTACTTCACATTTTTACAAGGATTTTATTTTACATCATCCCATGTGCTTCCCAGTAATCAATCACATTTCTTGGCAATTATTGACACTTATATGTATGCATACACATATACATTTGTACATACCAGGCCTTGAGATGCCGCTGGGAGGTTTCTTCACAGATACTTCTCTACCACCTCTGAAGATTTTCTGCCCCATAGCTGTGGCTCCTGACCATGGCCGTATGACAGGCTACTTGCATTCCTGTAGCTGGGATGTTTTTTCCTGCCTGTGCCTGTGCGCCAATTCCCAAAGTATCCCCAGGCCCTCAGGTGGTGCAGAGTGTTGCTCAGGCTGGAGGTGGCACCTAGCAGTGTCACACACATCTGGAGTGGCTCTGTCTGTCTCATGTCAAGGTGAAATATGCTCATTTGACGTGGAGACGGGCTGACATGATGCAGTGTCTGCAATACTTGGTGACATGACTTGATGACTTGAGGAAATCCCTCCACTTGTGTACTCCCATGTTGATGTACAATCTGACTAATCCATAAGCATTTGCTGGTTTAGGAAGTCCTCTCCCCGACCACCATGTGAAGGACTGGACATCAGAAACTTTGCTGGCTTAGGGGCATCTTTGTAGCAATTAAATCAATCACCTCTGATATCATTTCTGAACAATACAATGGGTTTTTGGACAGAATAAATAGATCTAAGAAGAGAGAAGAGACCTCAATTATTTTACTGCTGTCCTTGTGCCTGATGAAATACCTCACATGCAAGAGGTTATTCACCAGCGCTGTATATTTAGTCCTACCAGGAATGACAATCATCCAAACAGGATCGTAAATAAGTCCTCTGGTGTTATAGTAAGGTCACCTTGGTGTGGCTTTGCCATCTCTGACAAACTCAGCAGCTGCTTGGCAGCGGGTGGCAAACTCTGCTTTGTAGAAAAGAGGGGCAGGAGAGATTCGGGGTTTGCTGTGGTTCTGTCCCTCATGTTTTGCTCAGTCTCATGGAGTGCTTCTCAGATGTTCAGGCTCAAATTCATCCTTCCTGGCTATGGGTGCTAAGCCCAGGTACCTCAATGAGGAACACAGTCACTGCTGGTCCCTCCGTGGTGAGCACAGATCTCAGTGACTTGAGCCACCTTCTGCTGCTGGCCCCTCTCTGCCCATTGTGAGGAGGTCCCTTCAGGGACAGCTAGCTCAACAAGGGGAGATGAAAATGGGATGAGGATCACTCAGTGCTGGTAATCCTATTTGTCTATTCACATCAGAGATCATCTCAACACCATACTGAAATTACTCCTAAAATAAATCTGAGTTCATGGTGGATGAAGGTGTTATGATAGGAGCATTACAAAGAACTTTTCTGTGGGACCAGTATCTGGTTTTTATACTACACAGTTGAAGTCTGGAGTGATATTTGTGCTTACGGCAAGGGGTTATTAATACAAATCTTAATTTGTCCACGTATGGGTTGTGCCACCCAACCTGGCACTCCCTGGCCCTGAGCCGCTGGGGACGTGGCATCTGTGCCCTCCATTGACAGAGACAAACCCAGAGCTGCTGTGAGCATCTGGCCACCTACCCATCTGTCCACAGCCAGTATTCTCAGCACTTGTTTCCTTTCCATTTCTTCCAATACAATTTTTTAATGGCACAGAAAACATCTCTTCTAATGCTTGGAAATGTGGATGATTCTTTTAAAGCCTGCAGACTTCAGGGGATGCTATTGCTATTAACATGTCCTACTATCTTTGACTGAAGCTATTTCCGAAGCATGTAGCACAGCAGCTACTCGCTGCACACGTGACAGGGATATGTGTGAAATATTTGACAGAGACAAGGTGAGTCAGGTTTGTTTTATAGACCATGAAAGAGGGGGCTGAACTCACACTGTGCCGTCAATCTTGTCAATTCGCTGTTGTGGTGTCACTCCTGGAAGCCATCCAAGCCCGAACGGAAGCTCTCAGGAAGGAAGGACAGCAAATTGGCAAATGCCAGATGATAAATAATTTAAGCTCCCGTTGCCTGGCCCAGGGCCAGCACAACGTCCCTGTGTGAGTGCCACCACTGCTGGAGATCAGGCTCGGGAGCAGCACAACTGCTGCACCCCATGCAAGCGGAGAGTCACAAAGTGAAAACCTGAAAAGTGTAAAAAGCCACAAACCAGGCTCCTGTTGCCATGATGATCCAAAAGCATCACAGTAAAAATCAGGACCTTTTCCACCTGGAAAGAGAATCTTGATTTTTGTGAATGTATTAAGTTCTGAGTGCTGGTTACTGGCTGCAGAAGGGAAACATCCCCAGGGAAGAACCTCAGGGAGGCAGTTCTTCAGGGAAACAGAGGCCGACACTCACCACCAAAATTATTTTCTACCAATAGGTCCTCCCTTTTAAGACAAGAAGTTCATCAAAAATTTGTGGCCATTAAGAGGCAAATCAACCGATGGAGTCGTGTTTCTTTGCCTCCTGCTTGCATTTGACGAACGTATGAGTTCCTCTCTCCTAGGTGCAGTAGGGACCATACAGCGACTGTCTGCACCTCCTTGTACACGCCCTTCAGCCAGGGCTCAGTCTGAAAAGCACACCAGGGTTTTCCTTATGGTGTCTGTCCCCAACAGCCTGTGCCCAGGGCTGGAGCAGCTTTGCTGTCTCCTCTGGTCCGTTCTGCCTTTCCCGCCCTGGCACATGCACAGGAGAAAACCCACAAAACCAGCCCCTGCCTGCCCGCGGCTTTGTGTCAGCGGTGCCAGACCCCGGGGCTGCAGCGGGAGCTACTAGAGTTTAGCTGTTACTTGCAACTCTATAAAAAAAAGGAGCGTGGGCACACAATTTACAGTAATTTATAAACAGCATACACCACGTCAGGGGAGGACCAGGAGGATGCTATACACATAATATAGACTGCAAAGCTTCAGTAAGTGGAAGAAAGAGAGCCCATGGAGACTCACTCCATTTAACTTCTCTCCTCCGGACTGTGCTGTACATGTACAATTGCCACTGCTGACAAGCCTTAGCTTTTGGAATCAGGCGTGTGCTAGTAGCAATGCACTTTACAATTAAAATAAAGTTTCAGACCCACCATGTGAGTCTGTTATAAAACAGGAAAGGGGTTATATAAACCTTTGTTTGCTCTGGCAATAAATTCTATGTTCCTACCAACTTGTCTTACTCTAATTTTTCCTCTTATTCCTGTGGAATTAGTATTGACAAGCACACAAACCACAACATCATCCTATGCTTCCCACTTCTTACACAGCTGCCTTTTTAGATGTCTAAGCTAGTGATCTCAGAAGATACCAGTGTTCCTCAAAAAACATTTAGTATACAGATAAGAAAGGATTTTTCTCGGAGATTAGACAAGTATCTGTGGTCTGATGCAGTTATAACTGGAATTTTTTAACAAATAACTTGGAAAAATGTCTCCAGCCAGTGTGAGGATCATTCACCTTCATCAACCTGACATTTCCACATGAGAGAGCGGAGGGTTGGGAAACCCACTGCATTTGGGCACCATAAGCAGCCCACCTGCAGCACCAGGTGTTACAGCTGCTTCTGAGAAACGGCCCTGGAAAGGGTGCCCCAAAGCCAGAGAAAACCTTTTCCCACAGGGTTTCTGTATCTCTTCTTTGCACATTACATAGATACAGGTGTCATTACCCATTTAGGGATGCATGATAAAAATAGTAAACATGAAAATGCACCTTTTGGAAGGTGAATTAAAATCTTGGGATAAAATACTTTTTAAATATCATAGTCTGCGTGGGGTTCGTCTAAATTCCAACATACTTGCCGGTTTCCAAAAGTGGCTTTCCCATGTCTGTTGATTAATAACTGTCATTCTTTATGTCTTTTGTCAGACTGGCAGCATCAATCTGAAAGCCTCGTTATAAGTCACATAACTATTTGCCTAACTTTATCCATCAGGATGTCTGCTTAAAGTGGGGATACTGCTTTAAATGCTGAACATTTTCCACTGTGTTTCATGGGGATGTTATGAGAGAACGGAATCATTTAACACAGATTTACTGGAACAGAAAACCAGCAGTGGTTTGGAAAGTGTGCTTGCACCGTTTGGGGGAGTATCAAAGAAAGCCAATTTCACTTGTTTTCATCTTTGTACAGGTTCTGTCCCCCCCTTCCTGGCATCCTCACTCCCATCGTTAGGATCTTTCAGTTGTTCCCAGCCTTCTCTGTCCTGGAGGCCATGTGCTGAGGACACAAAACCCTGGAGCAGCTGGGGTAGCTGGTGACTGCACTGTCTTAGTACATTGCTACAAAACAGAGCTGGAAGAGCTCTTGAGAGCACCAAACCCAAGTCCCTGCCCGCAGGAGGAGCGGCTGCCCCAAATCCCCTTCTGAGAGATGCTAGTCCAACAAGCTTGTTAAGCTCCAGTGAGGGGACACCACAGGCTCCCTAGTCAAACAGCACCTTGCTTAGCTTCTCTTATCCCTGGAAAGTTTTTCCTAGTGTTTAGCCTATATCTCCCTTGCTACAGTTTAAGCCCCTTAAGAAGAATTTATTAGCAAATGGAAAGCATCTCATATTTTATCCTCTGGAGCAGATGTCAATAAATCACTGAAAGCACCTTTAAGGCTTCTCTGTTACATATACATGATCCCAGCCTCAGCTTAATACTCAAGAACCACTCCAGTTTCCCATAGCCAGAGCTCCTGGCTCTTTAAATTCTGTAACACTGCTGCTTGCTGCACTCCTGAGGCAGCTCCAGGAATTCAGAGGAGCCCGTTGGAGCTCAGGGGGTAAGCAGGGCCCCCAGGTTCAGCTGAGGAGGTATCCAAGGCTGCTATGCCCAGCACACACTGAGGTCATTTTAAAAAAAGAAGAAGAAAAAAAAAGTCTGAGCTTGAGACACAGACACATCTACTCTCCCTGTGGCTTCTCTGTGCCATGACACTGTCACAGCCCAGAGACCAGCTCACACCATCCTCATGACACAGGTTGTCTGTAGCCCTTCCACTGTGCTGCACTCAGATTTTGTCTCCCTCCACTGACACTGTTCTTTTTGGTCTTTTCTCCAGGCATCATCTCCCACTCAGCAGTGCAGCAGAAGCCGGCGGCTCCAGGGAAGCCCTCAGCAGGAGCATTTCTGCTGAGCTCTGCAAGCACCGTCTTCCCATTGCTCCTGTGCTTGGATGCTGTGAGTGCCCCTTCTTGCCCCAAATCCACCACCACAAGCTGTCATCACTGATGTTTTTCAATGGGATCAGGCTGTGGCTTTCACTACTGCAGTTACCACAGTGAGGAACCCAGCAGATGCTTAATCTGACTAAAAACAAACCACTAGGCAAATATCAGAAGTAAATTACCTCTTGTGGCTAAAACCATGAATCAGACTGACTACTTTGGACAACGAATTTTGGTGTCTGAGCACCTAGAGTACACATACCTGTCTCCAAGCTGGTGGATGAAGCAGGACACTTGGGTTCCCTGACAAAAGAGCTCAAAAGGACAGTCAAAGAGACTGCTGCCCAGCTGGCAGTGAAGGAGCGCATAAGTGAACCACAACCAAGACACGCCTCCAAAGAAGAGCAATGAAGCTGGTGAAGGATGTAGAGAACAGGTCATATGAGGAGCTGCTGAGGGAACTGGGGTTGTTCAGCCTGGAGAAAAGGAGGCTGAGGGGAGACCTTATCACTCTCTACAACTACCTGAAAGGAGGTTGCAGCCAGGAGGGTGGTTGCAGCCAGGTGGGTGTTGGTCTGTTCTCCTAAGTTAACAACTGATGGGATAAGAGAAAATGTCCTCAAGTTGCTCCAGGGGAGGCTTAGATTGGATATTAAGAACAATTTCTTTACTGAAAGGGTTATCAAGCATCGAAACAGACTGCCCAGAGAAGTGGTTGAGTCACCATTCTTGAAACGTAGATGTGGCACTTAGGGACATGATTTAGTGGAGGTCTTGGCAGTGTTAGGTTTATGGTTCGACTCAATGATTTTAAGACTCTTTTCCAACCTAAACGACTCCATGATTCTGTGAATTCCTGCCTGGTCCTACTGATTCAGAGTTGCATGTTTGGTGTCTCCCTGCACCCATGGCACCTGGTAATGGTACTGCCGGCTGCCTCAGTGTAGCACCCCTGCACTCAGCACACTTACAGGGGAAGTTAAAAAGTGCAGATGAACCTTACCCTACCCTGGTTTTCTCCAGTTGCCTCCAGAAGGTGTTACACTGCAGATCCCATAGGACTGAGAGAATTACACTTTCAGAGGTGATGGGACAGGGAGCCCAGAAGGACAACAAATAAGCAACACTCTGCTAAGAGTTTTGCTGCCACTGTGAATTACACCTGAAGTGCCCCAAGCTTTGTAATTTCCCTTTCCACTTCTTCATGCAAAACGAAAGTAAGACCTCTACGTGTGCCCAGGCTGTGGGCAGCCCTCACTCTGCTTTTCTAGGCAATCCTACAGAGCATAGGTACCGTATCTGATTGCCAGCAGAAGAAGCAGCCAAGACTGTAACTGTAGGAGGTGGAAAATGATCGTCACTTTTTGTGGTATAGGTAAAACCTTCTAAAGATTCTTTTCATAATTAGGCCAAGGGAGAATATTGCTACAGAGCAGGAACAAGCCTCATCTTAGATTTAGGAGGCCATGGCAGGTTCAGGCAAACACTTGTTTGCAGGAAGCCTAGAACAGTATTCCTCATTTGCATCAATCGAGTGCTGAGTATTTTCTTAAAGTGTTAGGACACCCTAAAGGTACTAGATGTAAAGCAGTTCTAAAACTGCAGTGGTGGCTGAACATCAGATATAGTGTGATCTAGAGCTTTTCCCTGGGGCAGGGTAACATTATCTTCCCCATTTTGAAAAAAAGAAAATTAACTTGGAGGTTCTTTGTTAATTTAAGTGGCCAAATGTGCTTCCTATAGGCTGAGTTGAACCTGCTTCTTTTTCTCTCTCTCCAGTGTTTGTCATATCTGTAGTTCATGTTATAGCTGAAGCTAGACCTGAGATGTGATTCTGGGTGCCACTGGGGTCACAGGTCATCCTCTGGCTTAAGTACTACCTTGTGGATGTTTGTCAGATTAGCAGGTCCATTTTCCACAGAGAGCCTGGCATATCTGTTCTGCCAGGCACAAGAGGTTGGGGAGGGCTCAGGGCAAACAAGGCATCTTTGAAGTTGCATTGAACCAGATGTGCAGGGCACTGCATTTTTAGCTGATCAACATCAGCCCAGAATGACTATCCAACATGTGCCCAGCTTTATCTTGGAGTAACAATGCTTCATCAATTGAAAACTCAGACATCCAGTAAGTCCAAACAACCAGGAAGAAGAAATGAGTTTGGTTGTAGCGCATGAAGTAGCAAACGTTCCTCAGACTGTCTCACCCTCTTATCCAGATTGTAAAAAATAGCATTAATTTTAGCCCTACCATTATGCTGCATTTATCGAGGATCCGGGACTTGTGGAACACTTTTTGTTCTGTTTATTCCCATTTTCTCATTAAAAATTGAAGCCAAGCTGCACACTAGAATTAAGTGTGTTGCTCTGAAAGGCCAAATCCTGTTCTCTTTTCTGGCAATGACAAAATTCCCATTAGTTCTATTGGCACAGCACTAAGCCCTGAAGCTAAAAGCAGCTCCATGAGTGACAAAACCATTGCATTCAAAATTAAATGTTCTTCCTAATGCAGAGCTGAGTTTCTTTCTTTGCTGTCATTTGTGAAAAATAACTGATCTCTGCAGATGCCACCTATGTAGGTCTGTGCCTTCCTTCCAAACCCCTCTGTGACTTGGATTGCTTGGCCACCATGGCAGAAATGTCAACAAGCTGACAGTGGAGTGGCACACCCAAGCCATGGGCAGTCAGGGTTCCATGGGAAGGAGGTGGGCACAAGGTCAGCTAAAAGTCTGGGTGTGCAGGAAGAAGATATACAAAGAATTTCTCTTACCAGCAGCCCTAGGACTTAGAGGATCCTTCTTTCAGATTGCAAGACAGGAGGATTTATAGTCTATTTTCTGGTTATTTCATGCTGTTTTTCCTGATTAAATCAGCTTCACCTGCCCAGCTAAATCTTGAGGGAAGAAACATGATGTTTGCTTTTCAGATGGACTGTTTGATCAGCTTGGGGGGGAAAAAAAATCACTCTGTGACAACCCTTGTGAGTCCTGTAATCTAGTGTCCCTCAGAAGGACTCAGCTGATGAAATAGAGAGACTGCATAGAAGTATCAGCTTGCACTTTTAAAGAAAAGTTTGGGGAAAAAAGCTTTAAAATACAAATAAAGTTTAAGCTTAAAAGTGAAAACCTAAAAGCTAAATAAAACAAGTAGCAACAGTATCTAAAAATGTTCTCAATTTTTTTAAAGTAAAAACTCTTGATTTTGGAACCCAGGTAGGGTTTTTGATGCTTGTAAATCATGGTCATGCAAATACAATATTCATGGCATCTGCTTGTCAGTAGCATTGGCTTTTTGTTAAACACTCATATATTCACGTGCTTACCCCCTGGCAAACATGCAGATGGGATAATGTGTGCTGAATGTAGTAATCCAAAGGTTTGTGTTACGTGCTGCATTTAGCTATGGCAAGACAGCTGACTGGACAGAAAGTCCTGGACAACAAAGACTGCTCCCTTTGAAGCTGACGCTTTAGTACAGCTATTTTAATCTACTTCCTGAGAGGCCTTTTGATGGACTGAAGGAAACAAATCTCCCTCTTTTCCCATGCCTGGGGCATTTGTTGGGCTCCAGACTAACCTGCAGACTAGGACTAGGTAGACAAAAGCTACCGCCAGCACCTCACCCCTGTTTGCGGGCTTGTTTATGCCACAACTCTGTGCAAGGAACTGCTTGAAACCTATTGGTAAGGTCTAGACCCAGAGTAGGCTTTCAAATATCTAATTATCTAATTTAAACCTCCTTCTAAAACACTTTATTCCTAAATTATGAAGAGCTTTAATAACAGCTTTCAGCTTCATTAACTATTTTATATACCTGGAATTAAGAAAAACCACACAAACCTTGATTAATTGCCCAGCAGCATTGTCTGACACAGTGTAGGGTTTACGTTGGTGTTACAGCATTTCTGAGAAATTGAATTTTTACAGTGCAATGTAAGGCTTACAAGTGTCTAGTTTGTGAAAATACAGAAAACAGATCCCATGTTGTGTTCCTCTTACTAATTTCCGAAAAATTCACAGAGCAGCAATTTGGCTAAAGAGTGCAGTGAGGCGTTCAGCTAAAAGAGAACCTTTTTAACCTGTGAGAAAACCACCACTTTCACAGGTACCTATCCAAGGTCAGAACTTAACCTAATAGCCATGTTTTGTTAACAAATAGCTCTTCTTCTGATGTGGAAATAGCATTAGATGAGTTTGTGCAATGTTTTAAAACATAGCAGCACAACTGATTGCCATATATGTGACTTCTAAAGCTTTTTTTTACCACCCTCACCCCTGCATTTTGAGATGTTCCGTTCAGTTTGGTTTCCTTCTCAAATAGTCTGCTTTACATGCAGAAACGTGAAGTTTTTGTACTCAAAAACCTCACTCTAGTCAACATGTATTTGGGCTGCTTGAGGAATGGAAAATGAGCAAATAATGTACTGCCAGTTACCATTTAGCCAAACTGACCGACCCAGTTAAGAATAGGGGTGAATTTCAAGGACACTCAGTACAGTATTAATGTTGAGATTTAAACACATTTTCTTTGACAAGAAAATGAAGATAAAAGTAGCAAGACATCAAAATGGATGAATTGTGAATTATCATTTAACATTCCAGTGAAGTGACATACGAATAAAGACAAGGGTGCCTTGCTGCTAAAAATAACCCCTTGTTTTTAATGTTGATGTGCAGCTGTAATGAGAGTGTTCAGCATTTTTCAAGTCTATCAATTTTTAAATCTAGCGGGTTATGTCAACCTGAGAGAAGAAAAGCTCTCACTTTTAGACAAAATGTAATTTTTTTCTAGCTTAACTCTGATCTTGGAAACAAACTACATCCCCCAAACCAAAAGCAAATGAAAGGCAAGCTGTCACCTTGGTTATTATGCAAAGCATGAAATCACGTTGCACTGAAGAGAGCCCCTGGGACATAAAAAAGTACTTAGTGGCAGGACCACTTCAAACAGTGTAGGATCATCATCCTGATGTACAACTGGGCTTTCACATGGAAAGCTGCTACGACTAAACTAATATTTGTGAGCTTAACACTGATCCTTTCTCCTTTGCTTAATGAAGGACTAGTTCCACTGAAGCCAAAGTAATTATATGCATGTGACTGAACCCAGAATCAGGCCCCCTACATGGTTTGGATTATTTTTTCCTTTGGGAGACTTTTTGAAGCCTGCCTTTCCGAAGCCCGCCCTTCTTCCACAGGAGCTCCTACAACATTCAAAAGGGGCTTTAAATGAATTTACTGATGGGAAATCATGCATTTATACTTGGACCCCATGGGAAAAACAGCATTTTCACTCAGGAGCAAAGAATATACTGAATGTCGTATTTCTAACAGGACATTGCCAATTTGTAAATTTTCAGCACAAGTTGGCATAGTATCCAAACATGTTTGTCACTGATAAGTGGCCTGTTTCACAATTTTTTAAAAAAAGAGAAAAATGTTAGGCAATGGAAAGAGAGAGAGAGGAATACAACTCAGCATGAGGGGAAAGTGAAAAGAAGTGAACTGTGATATTGTTTGAATGACAAGTAAACTTTCTTCACTGCAAAAGGAAAAAAAAAGGTTTTGTGACTGAGAGGCATTTCAAAGCAACTGTCACAGCCCTAAATCCTGACAGAGACAAGGCACAGGTCTCTGGTATAGCTAGTCAAGGCAAGCTTCATATCTTTATCTCACAAGTTACAATGAGATAAAAACCACAGTGCCTTGTTTCTGCAAAGACTGTGTGCTAACATAGCTATCTTGATGTCAAAAATCGTCTTGGTTTTCCATAAGAACAGCTGAGACCAAATGCTTTTAAGCATTCAAGCAGAATGTCCAACTACATTATTTTTATAGGCTAAGGATTTACCAAGCAGATACTTCAGAACATACCCTTGGCCTGCAGGGTAGGGATGAAGTAGGGGTTTTGTGGCAAGTTCTTGCCCTGCCTTCTCCAGCACGCAGCAACTGTTCACTGCCCTTAAAAAAGATGCCAGAAATTCACTGTCTTGCCAGGCAACTCTCATTTATTCTTTCTGTTCTTTTTTCTTTACACCCCACCACCTTTCCAGCACTCTTGCCATAGCTCTGTAAATAAACAACATGACAAAATGGCTTTTCTACCCAGGCCTAGAGAATTTAAATTAATAGACGTAATTATATATGATTGTACATAATATTGACTATATTTAATTTCAGAGCATAGCGTTCTTAGAAAAAGAAGCCCTCTTGCTATTCACATGACCAGTTCAAGATGAGCACAATATCAGAGTCACTGCATGGCTCAGGTTGGAAGAGACCTCTGGAGGTCATCTGGTCCAACCTCCCTGCTCAAGCAGGACCACCCAGAGACAGTGTCCAGATGGCTTTTGATTATCTCCAAGGGTGGAGACTCCACAACTTCCCTGAGCAACCTGTGCCAGTGCTGGGTCATTCTCACAGGAATAGGGAAATAGCTCATTCTGGAGAAGCATGTATTGGCCCTGTGGTCAAAGGACCACTTCTGCTCCCAAAAAGCTATTCAGACCTACTGGAACCACAATGACATGTGATATGTGTATTTTATGACAAGCAGGAATTTTTCCTAGTGTCCACTGGGAATTATGGATCTGTTGAGGTCAAACTGGTCAGCAGACACCTATAGCTAGGAAAATAAGTGGAGTTTTATCCTGTATTGTATGTGCACAGCTATTACTGTGCAAGACCCTTAGCCGTCCAAAGGTTTAGACAACTGAACGCACTCTAGATCTACTTTGACTATAAAGGCTGCTTAAGCACTTCAGACTCCAGTAGCTATCGATATGCAGACACTTAAATGTAGTTATCTCATTCTTGATCCAAATCCCATCCCATCTCTGTTCACTTCTAAGTGAATAATTATTATTGACTACTCTGCACCTGAGTGCATCTCTAGCACTTGCATAAAAATAAAAAGCTACTGCTGAGAGTTTTTAAAGGACACACAAATTTAGCTTAGTTTCAGCTTTTACTTCTGCTTATGATCAAATGAAAAACTTCAGAAAACTGAAATGCAGTGGTATGTTTTCTAGATGCAAGTTTGGAGTAGCTCAGGTGATCCCCTGACACATTACTAATTACTGAAGGCAGAATTGGCTGAAATCCCAACATGCTACATAGACCTCCTACTAATCCCATTGTGGGTTCTCTACAGCATTCTGTGGGTCAGGCAATTCAACGTTAAATGTTCCTGCATCTAGCTTGCTACTGGATCTAGATTTACCCATCTCAAAGTAGGGTCCACCTTGGCAAAACCACTGTGGACCACTGACCCCGTTCTGCCACATTATACGATAGACTCTACTGTCTGCTGGGATGTAGCATGACATGTGCCACAGATTAGTGAAGAACTAAACCATGGGGTCCAGGACCTGCCCTGCAAGTTGTGAGGGATTTACAGGAGGAACTCCACAGCCATGGAAATGGTGGCAGTTGCTGAGCAGAAATGGAGGCACGATTTGAGTGCATTTTTGGAGAAATGGAGGTACGAGCCTCTCAGCTTTCATTGCAGAAGTGCTAAGAAAGGCAGCCTGGCAATAAAGTTTGATAGGTGGTCTGGGGCAACACAAGCTTTGATTCCCTAGAAATATCTGCTGCTGCTCAGCACATGATACTGGGGGCAGCAGCCAGCTTGCCCATCTGACATCTGACATTACCACATAAATGGTGCCAGACAAGGTCCTGCACATCCCACATACCCACACTACAAACAGGCCCTTGCTCAGACCTGGACCACCCTTCTCCTCAAGTGTGATAGATGTGTGGGTGCAAGGGACTAGCTGGAGCTAAGCACGGGCTCTGGCTGGCAGGCAAGGGCAGAGGAGGTGCACTCAGTGGGCTGATACTTCACTCCTCATCACTCCCTCAGAAATTTTTTCCACTGAAACATATGAGCAAAGTTTTGCCTTCGTATAACAAGCAGATGTCTTCAGCGTTTACTTCTTGATACTGCCAAATGTTTGTAATACTGTCTTTCTGTTTTAAGTGAGCTAAAGAACTTATTTAGCCCTAATCAAATAACTGCAGATTTCCCAGACACAGAAAAGCTAAAATCCAGTGTTTTCAGGCCATCTACAGAAACACCAACAAAATCTGAATTTCTTATTATTGAAATGAATTATTTTATCTGAATGTCACTTCCCTGCATGTTAATTTTGATCTGGTTGGGAAAGTGAGCATTATTGAGGCTATTAAGCAAACACTTCCTGAATCAAAACAATAGGCTAATTACTTCTAGAAGCATACAGCTTTTATTACGCGTTAATTAGTTACTAATTCACCCATCCTGCATTTTAATATTCAGCTAGCAAGCTCAGATTAGGTTTACAGAAACTTTTGTGTTTTCCCAAATTGAGACCTTTGCCATTTACTGAAGAATTCTAAACAGTAAATAAATATTTCATGAGATCTTGGAAAAAGCATCCTATTTTACACTTCTTAAAGAAAACTGTTTATTGAGCAGCAGAGTAAAATTGTGAACTGAACCATGTTCTCCTCAAACCCAGCCTGGAGCCCAGGGAAAAAAAGATGGTGCTTTAATACACAGTGTAATTTGCAGAAGTTGAAGGGCTACAAGTGCCTCAAGCCAGCTAACTCCAATTCCTTCCCCCCGCAGAGAAGGGTATGCAATCATCTGTGACTCAGAGGGTGCATGCTAAAGAAATGAACCATGTCTGCAAGTGGGAGGACGAGTAGGAGGAAAGGGGCAGAGGTTAAAGGAAATCTTGTTCCTCTACATCTATGGGAGGAAGCCGGAGCTATAGGGCTGCAAAAATCCAAGGCAGAAGCTGGGTATGGTGAAGCAGAGGAGTGGATGGCCAGGAGTGACAAGCCCCATTTGCTTTTATATGAAGATACTTTGCTAGTGTTAGAGAAAGGCAGCTGTAAATTTTCTTACCATTCTCATATAACAGCATGATAACAGTGGTAAAGAGCGGGAGATTAATAAATCCTGACTTTTAGTAGGGACACAAGTTCCCCAAAAAATTCTTGCCGCAGCTCCTCCACTGGAAAACAGTTAATTCCATAGAGACTTCAGCAGCAATAGGAGAAAATGCAGGTCATGTCTCCAGGTATCTCTGGTAACTCCCACTGGGAATAAAAGTCAGGAGATGACAGAACCCAGAGCCAGAGGAGATCTGGGTGACACAAGTCCCTCTCAGCACCACACCAGTGCTGTGGGGCAGCAGCCTGTGCTGGGCTTCCGATGCTTCCCCACTGTGGGGCCATGGGACACAGTCTTGTCCCAAAGCAGCCCTGTGGATGGGATCTGCTCCATGTGCACTGCTGACCAGCAACGCATGGACCACTCCTCCTCTCCGCAGGGCCGCTGTCTCTCCAGAGCTGTGCCTGCTGTTGTCACGGGGCACTGGGGAACTGCCTTGGACATTTACTGTGAGGGAAGAAGAATGAGATCTAATGAACCTAAACACAGAATTTAGGCAATAATATTTTGTCCCTGTTATGGGGCCTTGAAGATCCTTTATTTCTTTATGTTTAATGTGTGCGCTTTGTACAATGTGTTCTTCTCTCAGAGCTGATTTAAACTGTAGCAAGTGTTTCCCTTTAATAAAGTGGTATTGAAATCTCCTCAAGACACTTTGCAAAGTTTCTGGCTACAGATTTTTAGGGACTGTGAACATTATGTTCCTACGTCATTTCCTCAGAACAGGAGCCACGACAGCAATTTTTCGTCTGTTTTTTTCCTGAAGCCTAATGGAAGGTTGCAGGAGTCCCTGAAAGATGTCAAGCATCGGGGAGAAGCAAAGCACTTCCTCAGCAGAGCAAGTAGAGTTGACGCATGCCTTCCCACTGCACTTTGACTCAAGGTGGCTTCCCACAGGGCATGGCATTCCCAGTGTCCTTTCTGTGCCCTGTGGGAGCTGCTGACTGCCACCAGCTGCAGTCGATGCAGAAGACAAGTGTTACATACTTGTATCAACTTGTACAGATGCTGAAGGATTTGCTGTATCAGGATCTCTTCCTCCAGGGTACAGCACCATGTGATGAGTCCTTCAGTGGAGGAGCCAGGTTAGGAAAGTCCTGCCCAAACCCCAGCCACAGTGTCCTGTCCACCCCGTCTGCCAGAGGCTACCCCCTTGGCTACACCAACCCAGCATTTGTGTGACCATGCTGTACATCAGATCTCTGACACTATCTAGCTTTTCAGAAGTACTTTTTGGGGTGATGTCACCTTGAAAACAGGGGCTGTGTGAAAGACAGGCATCCCTTAATACAGCCACCCAAAAGCCAGGGATTTTGTGTATGCTGAAACTCCAGGTCCTCCTCCCTAGTCAACAGAGAGAAACAGCACTTCTGAAGAGAGGTTCAGCTCTGTGCCCTGGGATGAGTCAGCCTCTGGAGATGCCTGCATCTCTCCAGCAACATATCCAGCATGACTGGTGTGCACTGGTATCGGACCAAGGCTGGGTGAGATAACCTTCACCCAGATGTTTTTGGACAGGGAACAGAGGATGGAGCTGCACCCAGTAACAGACTGTGAGCCATTCAGTCTGATGATGGTATAACTTCTCCTTCAGGTGTTGCCACAGGCACAGCCTTGGTCACCTTTAAGGGCATAAATCCCAGCTGGGGCTCTGCAGCTACAGAAAGTCTCGTCTGCAGCAGCAAGTGCCCTGCAGCCCATGGCTGAAGAAACAGGGTTTCTGGCACTAATGCAGCCTGGTCGTGTTGTGCGGTGCAGAAGGTGGGTGTCCTACTGCGCTCTGCAGACAGTGCTGCCTCTGGGTCCCCCTCCTTCTGAGGAAGGTATCTAAGAACAGGAGTGTGTCTTCAGCAGAGGATGCCCAAATACTCACAAATTGTTCCAAATCAGAACAAGGAACCATATTTTGAAAATTTCCAAGAAAAAAAAGGCCAAAATACTATATTTGGTATCAGTGGAAAAAATATATTCTAAATATAGCCCTTCAAATTTTATATTGCAGGAAAAATGCTACATACTTAACAGGAAATACACGGACGCTATTAAAATGAACATTTCAATCTAGTGGTCTAGATTGTAATCTAGAATCCTAACGTATTGACAAAGCCACAATGAAGTGTTTTGGCTTCTCCTAATTGAAAAAACTAGAGAAATTGAGTTGTTCCCATAAAATATTGTTTCAATTAAACAGCATTTTTCATTTCAAGCTGGTTCTTCAAGAATTTTAAGACAGCTCTATCTGTGACATAAAGAACATATGGATTACAGATGCTGCTGCTGGTCTGAATTTGTCTCCTATGTAAACACATTTCCTGTACCACACTGCATTTGCAGATAAATCTTTTTTCCCCAATATAAAATAAGGATGAAAAAAAATCAGATTAGGAGAGATTATTTTAATGTTAGAACTGTTAGAAAATAGATTGATGTGTTGTCATAGTGCAAAAGAGACCCAGAGAGTGAAAGCTAGGGCTGAAAATGTCAGACTTAAAATAAATCTAGCCAGGCAAGTTGAATTTCAAATTGTTCCATAATGCTATAGTGACACTCCGAGCAATAATTAAGTTCTCTATTGTTTGCGTTCAGCTAAGAATCTTTTAATATCCTGCGTTTTATCATTCTAAAACTGAATGGTAATACAATTCTCTGCATTCTAAATAGAGCTGTAATTGTTAAAGAAACGGTAAAGTGCATTAGTAACTCACTCTGAACTGCTGGCATCATTATTCTTGGGACATTGTTTGGTAATTTGTTGATGAGATATTGGTATTACTTCATTAAGAGGCAGAATCTGAAGGATTACTAAACAGTAAGCAGAACAGAGACTCTCAGGCCGTCCAATGAGGAGGTTTAGGGACTCTTTGCCTCATCTCCTTCGGACACAGGGTGTTTCAGGGTCAAGGTCTGCTCTTGGCTGCACTGGCAGACGACGGTGTTTACTTTAGTGGGGTTATCCCAAGCACGTGCCAGGGTAGATAACAGCAGAACTGGGCCCTTGTAGCAGCACACTGACTGCTTGCACGCCACTCACTGCTCGTGCTTTGTGCTGTTTGGAGCTTGCTACCCAGACTGCACAGGGCAGGTTCGTGACTCTCCATTGTGCTGAGGCAGCTGGTGGGATGGAGTTGCCCTCACCCAACTTTGGACACCTAAAGTTTTAAGTTTTAAATTTTAAGTTTGCCCCAGAGCTTATAACTTTGTTGGAGTCTTAGAACTCCAACATAAAGCTACAGCACTTCTTCAAAGCAGATACTCAAGTTAAATAACTGCTGACAATTCCCAAATCGGTTATTTTGGGCCAAGAGAGAAGGTCACCATATCTGAGGTAAACCATTCTTTCATGACTAAAATTCATCCCCTCTTAATGCATACAGATGAGGTATGTCATTTTAAGGCTCATCAGAGGAGCAAGTCTCCTTTGTCCCTCCTCTTACTGAGCTTTATCAGTTTCAGCAGCAGGGGTCCCTCCTGGCAGCTTTTGTCACTGATCACCATGTGGTGACCATTGCATCAGGAGGTACCTTTTAAGCTATTCCTCCAGGATGTAGGCAGTCTAGATATGAAAACCTTTGAGCTGAAAACTAAATGCATTGCCTGCAGGATGGGCTGATGATGACTACATGATGACAAATATCCCAGAACAAGGCAGAGAAAAAATGTGAGGACGTCAAAATCAGGAGGAGCTTATGCCTCCCAGATGTAAAAGACACAGGCAATCCACTGATGCAGGGGCTCCTCCCAAGTTCCTACAGCGTCATTTCTTCCTCAAAAAGTGGCTGTATGCAGGCAGTTGCCCTCCACCCCATTTCACACCCTGGGGAGGTGAGCCAGAGGCTCTTCAAACACAGCCAAAAGCTGCAGGATCCCTGTCCTCAGGAGGGCCTCCACCACTAAGGCTGCTGGCTGAACAGCCAGCACATGGGAGAAAGGGGAGCCACAGTGCTGCCATCCCGCTGCACACATGCACTGGTCTTCTCCTGGGCATGAAATGGTCGCTAGGCAAACTTCCAATGAGCACCTCAAGAGACATGGCCTTTAGAAAGCACCTGTCTGTGGAGAGGTGGTGGAAGAGAAAAATCATGGGGCAATGAGTTGTGTAGGCAGCTGCCAAATCCTGAGATATGTAAAAACATGGACCATGGAGACATGGTTTGGAAAAACCACAAACTTGTTTAGCACAGGGTTCAGTGAGTTGGAGACAAGGATCTTTGCTTTCCTCGCTTGGGAAGGAGAATATAAAAGAACCGAACTTCTCACAATGAAGCAGTGAAGAATTACTTTGCCTTATTACCCTGGGACCTTCCTCTCCCCCTCAGCCCTCATGAGTCATCACTCATCCCAGTGTCAGTGTCACAGATCTGATGGTGAAAACCACATTCTGCTGTTGGGGTAAGCCCAAGGTGGTGGTCCTCAATGGACCAAGATCTTTTCTGAGCCAGGTGGGAAGAGCAGGGAATAAGCAAGCAGCTCTGAGCACCTCTGGCTCTCCTCCTTGGCCCTGGTTTGGCATGGGGAAAGAAGTGAGCAATGTGCAGGCAGAAACCAAGGGCAGCAGCTGTTCAGGGAGGCTGCAATGCCAGGATGCAGGAAAACCAAGAAAAGGCAGTTAATGCTAAAGAAAGCCTATGAGGGGGCAGCTTCTCTTACCTCTAAACACCCTGATATCCAAGCTGTTTGGACACTGTGCTCCCAAACTCAAGCTCCCATTTCTAAGCCATCTTACTAATTTCTACAATTTTTTTTCAGGAGGGACTCTGGTATTGTAGAAAAAAAAAACAAGAAATGGTCTTAGGATTTTGGGTTCTTTCTCTTTAATTCCACACAAGTTACCAAAGACACTAATTAATGAGACCAGCGACTCTAATCACTATTATTTTTCTTTCTCATTATTGTGTCCTAAAATACAAAGTGCACTCGTATTTATTATAAATCTTCAGCTGCTCCTGACTAGCCATACAGTTTAAGGACACAGGCAGCCCAGGTGCATAAGAAGCAATTTCCCCTCGTACATTTGCAATACCACAGGTTTCCGAATCTCAGCGGTACCAGAAAGCCAGCTATTCTACCAGTTTCAAAAGCTGATTTATTACCATCTCGGAAAGAGAAGCAGTATAGTTAAAAATGCACAGTAATTTGCTGCTCTTACGATCAATCAACCACAGCCAGCACTGGCTGTTATATTGACAGGATAAAAACAGGAGCCTGCCCACTGCACCAGCTCCAGAATTGCTTGCTGTGATCTCATCAGCCTGGAGACAAGCACGAACATTGCCAGCTGGCATCCCCATGGAGTTTGCAAAGATCCAGCTAAGAGGATCTGGTAACTCAGAGGCAAGCAGTTTAACACTTTCTTAACAACCTTCAGAGATGCTCAGATGAACTGGAGGTTGAAACCTTGAAAAAAAGGGCAGCCGGAAGCTGTGAAGATGAGAAGAGATTGACTTCACAAGGACCCAGGGACCTGTCTTTGTGTGAGTGACTTACAGAAGGTGCTGGGGACAGGGAACAGGTTTTCTGCTGTACTTGTTTATCCCAAGAGGTGTGGGCTGAGGCAGTGCTGTGCAGCATTGCCCAGCCACCACCTCTGTGAATCCCTGGCCCCCAGGGTTACAGAGACCATATTTCCCCATGCTACTTCATTCCATGGGGACATCTGAAATAAGGGAGCACCCTCATCATGGCTTTCTGCACATGAAAAATCTAGTGCAAAAAATCATTTGGTATCTAACATAGGTCACAAATGTCGTTAACCCTCTAACCCAAACCATAAAGTCAGATTACTCAAGTGAGATGCCCTCACATGACAGTCTGAAACCATGAAGATACTTTTAACCAGGACACTGCCAACTGTCATACAGTACTTTTAGCACTGTTTCATGGCTGTCTTCTCTTAACCTGCCTTCCCAACAAAGACATTGTAAAGTCCCTTGCAAAATGGGGTCTGATTTCTTTGACTTCACCTGTATTGATGATCAAGGGTAGAGCCCCTCTTATACCCCTAAGGTGAACAGACACGGTTGTTTGCCAAACTAATTATTAAAAAAATTCTCTCTGACTCCATCCCAGTTGCCTACTTGGAGAAGCCCCTGGCTCATGCTACTCTTCAGACCATGCCCAGGAATCCTTCGGGAGAATTACAGTTGGCCTGGGATTAAATCACACCACGTTTTTCAGTGTAAACCCATCAATGATCAAACTTAAATGCCTGTGCCTACTTAATTTAATAGTCTAGAGATAATCTTCTGTGTTCCAGATAGCCAATACCTAGTATGCACCTGCGAAATCTTCATGGTACCAAAGCACCATGGTGATGGCTGTGACATAGGAGCAGAGATAAGGAAAATGAATTGGAGGCTGTGGCAGACTGAAAGGTCTGTTAATCTGCAGGAAAATTATATCCTTGCTAAAATAAGTATCGTAACCATGACATCCTTGCTACAAGGATAACATTATTCATGCTTCCACAAACTTGTAGGATAGTTAAAAACCTTCAGGGCAGACATACTTCTCTGTTCAGCTCCAGCTTTTAGAATATTTGTATATAATAAATGCAGATTTACAGGTGATCTCTTAACAAAATACCTAATCAGTGTCACGACTGCATTTGTATTATCTCAGAACAATCTCCCCAAAAGCAGACATCCTCATCTACAAGTAGAGGAGCCACTTCTCTAAACTGCAGCAATTTGAATGCACCATCTCATTCATCTCTGTATTCCTGATGAATTAAGTCTAGACTATCAGTCAGGCAGTAGCAGAGAATCTGCCTCATGCCATTATCTGCATTTAAAAAGTTATCGTAGATGTTGGGACTAAACAGCAGGAAAAGGCTCTTACTCAGACTTCGCAATAAAGGGCAATCACATTTGTGATTTGAGTTCCTTGTCTCTCACTTCATGAGTCAGCTTTGCCATTACCATTACCAGACAGACCAAAGGATTTTTTTTTTTAGTAGCTCACTTCTCCTTCACTTCATGTTAAATTAGATCCCCCTCGAAAGATGTATGCTTAATTTTATTAGACACCAAATGAGGTTTCAGGTTTTGCCCATGCAGGTGGTATTAGAGCCAGCTGATTTTACCTGTGGCTTATAAGGGGCTTGCCTCTTGATTCTGCTACTTTAGCACGAGCTAATGATGGATGTGTTTCGTTGGGAGCATTCAGATGTGCCACATGATGATTGCTTCGGATCCAGCCAGGCTTAATTTACAGACTGTTTACCCTTAGCAAAGCTACACTTACTGTGCTGAGAAAGAGGTCTGAACGTTCAAAAACATTTCCCTGGGGTGTGAGAGAGGGGCTCTTTGGCAGGTATGAAAGTGGCAGGCTGGGAGCCAAAGTCTGTAAAAGTTTTGAATCTAGATGCTCTCTGGCAATCAGCAGGATCCTAAATCAGGATTTGCAACACAACACTCTGATTTCCAGGAGTGCTTTCACACACAGCCACAAATAGAAAATATTTTGCAAAGGAGTACAGGGAGAGTGAAAAAAAAAAATCTACTGCAATGTTCATGCTACTTTTATTAAGCAGTAGTGTTACCCTGCAAGTGTTGGATTCTACTCTCATCCTTATTTTACACCACAAAATGCTACGAGTTCTGTGACGCTCTTCTTGACTTCTGTGGTGATCTCCACAATTTATGTCCTAACCCAAGTCCCTCTGATTTAATAAGAATGTTTCCACTAACTTCAACAGAGCCATTACAAAGAACAATGTAATAAGAAAAACTGAGACTTCAAAGTCCGTATTTAATTTAGTGTCTTAATAACTTTTCTTTGCTGTGGAAACTGAGGACAAAGATCCTGGTCTATTAAAGAAAATCTTCCCTTAGCATTTCTATGCCAAATCAAAATCAAACAGTCCAGTTTAATCAATGAAAAGCAGACTGATGAGAGTGGTTAAAAAAATATATTCATCTTTTACAACTCAGAGAAACAGGAAAGCGTACAGTGTTAAGCGTGCAGTGAATGCTTTGGCAGATATTCTGGGAGGAATGGTAAAGCAGGAAAAGAGACAGCAAAATGTGATATAAAACAAAGAAGATGCCACATACAAATGTTTGTTGTTGCACTTTATTTAGACTGGACCAGCTCTTAAAACACAGTTTTCTTATAATCAATTTTATTTGAAAGTTTCTAGCACTTCCCATAACAGGTCTTTTCCTTTTTATTTTAATACAGCTAAGTAACTATATTGCATAAATCCCTAGGAGAGATGAAAAACAGCAACGTCTGGACTGAGCCATTAAAACAATTTTATTGTCCATGCCTTGTAAGTTCTTTCTGCTGATGTGAAACTCCAGGTATCTCAGCAGCTCAATCACAGCAGCTTTAAACAACTTCTCCTGTAAACTGCTGCAGGCACCTTGGCTGTCCAGCAAGAAGCTACCACCAAAGGTATTTGCCCCTGAGGCACTACAAGAGCTCAGTGCACATGAGCTTAACTAAGAGTGGTAAAACCCGCAAGGATGTAAAGCAAAACACTTATAGCCTCGGAGTAAATTGTACTGTCCCTGCTGATAACCAGGCATATTGTACAATGTGTGTGATCCCCACAGCCAGATTGCTGTTAACAACAGCACACCAAGTGCTGGCAGCTGTGTAAAGTGCTACACAGCAGGAACTCACAGAATCATAGAATTATGGAATAGTTTGCGTTGGAAGGGACCTCTAAATGTCATCTAGTCCAACCCCTCTGTAATGAGCAGAGACATCTTCAGCTAGGTCAGGTTGCTCAGAGCCCCATCCAACCTGATCTTGAACATTTCCAGGGATGGGGCATCTACCACCTCTCCGGGAAACCTGTTCATGTGTCTCACATCTCTCATGGTAAAAAAAATTTGTTCCTTCTATTTAGTCTAAATCTATCCTCTAATTTTAGTTTCAAACCATTACCCCTTGTCCTATCACAACAGGTCCTGCTAAAAGTTTGTCCCCGTCTTTCTTGTAAGCCCCCTTTAAATACTGAAGCACTGCAATAAGGTCTCCCCAGAGCCATCTCTTCTCCGAATTAAGTAAGAAGGTTGGACTGGTTCACCCCTTCTCCCATGTTCTTTCAAGGTGCAGAAGCTGTCCCTGGGGGTCACCATGGCCAGAATGCCATGTCACCTCACAAGATGGGAAAGCCACTTTTCTATGTGCCTTGGGAATGAGATCCAAGTGACTAGAGGGACATGTGTTCCTAAATCACTTGGGACACACCTAGCCTTCTTACATGCATTTTGGAGACATCTCATTCATGGGACAATCTGATAAAACTCTGTAATATGCTGTAAAACCCTTCACAGAAACCATCACTATCAGCTCTCAAAGGAACGTTTGCTATCAGTCCCGCCTCAGCCACCACAGCTCCCAGAAGGAGCGAAAGGGCAGTCAGGAGAAGACCTGGCAGTGTATGAGTGCTTCCAGAGGTATCTACCCATGTTCACACAGGGATGGAGGGGAAGCATTTCAACCATTTCTCCTCTTTCACAGCTGTGCGGGGGTTGGTACATCTGGCCTAATATTTTGGAGCAAGTATCCTGCCTCCCAATATGCCTTGAACAGAAACCTTTTGCTCAAATACAAAGAAAAAAATTGTTCTTCTGTTTCTACATATGTGTAAACAACAGAGGAGACCTAAACACTGTATGGTTTGCCTGCTTCACATGTCATCCTACTACATGGCTAGCTCAAAGACCTGGTCAGAAACATAAGTGGAAAGAAACAGGCAGGTGTAAGACATCACTGAATCAGTCACTCCGAGGCAGGGAACAGCAACCCAATCCTTGGTTAGGAAGATACTATTTTCAGCTGCCAGCTATAATTAAACAACACCTTTTCCTAAGGCAGAAGATCACAAGCTTCCTCTACAGAAAAAGGTTTTGGTTTTTAATTAAGTTGCTAAGGAGGTGCTCTCACAGCCAAGCCTGAGAGATCTTGAGCTTGTGGGGTCGGTCTGAAGTGGTTAGATATGTTCATGTTTCATGAGAAAAACTATATCTGAATAAAGAGTTAAATGGGCAGCCTTTTAGATATTTAACCTCTTTTTTCTTCCTGCTCTGTATCTTTGGACAAAAAAAGCAGCATAGTTATTTAGGTAGTGGTGTTTCAAATTACAGTGATCTGCTGTGAGTCCCTCTCTCCCAGAGGGCATTGTCCCAGCAGTGAGGAGCTCACCAGGAGCACAGGCAAAGGCAGGACCCCAGCGTGGCCAGAAGGGTCTGGGAGGAAAGAGACACAGGGCTGCAGTCAAGGAGGAGCACAAGTGGAGGGGCGTCTGTGCATCGCCTGTCCTGCTGGGACCAGCTCTCTTCTGCATCATCTCTGGTCACTTGGGGCAGGAACCCTGCATCCCCCTGCCACCTCCTCATTCCAAGGATCAGGAGCCCATGGACATTCCGGACAAGCTATAACATAAAGCAGGGCCATACCCCACACTGCTGCATTTGGACAGCATGCTGCAGGCAAACAGAGGGGGCAAAGGAAGACATAAACACTTTTGCATAAACCCAGAGTCACTGGTGTCTGCTGATATGTTATTTTCTCTCTCTTCCCCTACTCCTGCCCTTCATTATTTACTCTGTTTTTATTGTCCAGATCTCTAATTGCACTATTCTTTAAAGCATTTGTCTACTAGTCAGTGAGCTAAACAAAGGCATGTTATTGCAGCACAGTATTGCTGCCTTGAGCAGAGCTCCGCAGCAAGTTCAGAAAAGATGGGCTCTCTTATGCCCCAGCAATTCTTCCTTTTCCAGTAATGTTTAAAGTATATAATTATGTGCCAGATAATGAGTTACCTTATTTGACATTTGAGAAATGCCAGTGTTATGCTTCCTCGCGTGCTCCTGTATGAAATACGGCATTTCTGTGAAAGCAATATGCTGAAATGCAACTCAACACTGCTTCAGCCAGGGCGGGGGACAGGGCCGGGGGGCTGTTTGAATTGCCTCTGAACACTGCTCAAAGGTCTCCTGCACGGCATAGGAGGCTGAGGGAAAATTAGAAGCATGTTACAGAATTGTTGTGTAGGCACTAGCTGGTAAGGGGCAGAGAAGAGAGGCTTACCTACCGAGAGACTAGTTTTGCACAAGGAGCACATACCTAAATGAAACTGGGACATTTCCATCTGGAATTACCAGGGCAGGGGTTTATAAGAGCAGACAACATACTGCAGTTCTAATTAAGGACAGAAATGTCTCCCCTAATTATTTCCAAGAACTCCCTTGTTTTTCACCTGCCATTTTTCTGCCAGGTCAGTCAGCTGTCATGAAGTCTTCACTGCAAGAAGAGCTCTAGACACTGAATCAAATATTAAAGTTTAAAACAAACTAAATTTGTCAGCTGAAGTGGTGAGAAAGAGAAATGGCAGGATGACTGCACGCTGCTTTACAATACCACACCTCTGAAGAAGCTGCTGTTCAGCTGCCTGCTTGGTAGCACAATTTTCAAATCTCTCTTTCTTACCAGAGAAGAAATTTTCTACCCTGCAAAGGATCAATGTTCATGTACTTCTCAGGTTCTTAACACAGGCCTTAAGAGGGGCTTCAGTAGTACTTAAAATTTAGACTGATCTCAAGAGAGGGAGCATTCAGTAAGTCCACATCTGCTCAAGAAGCTAGTGAAGAAACTCCCCTTGCACCCAAGACGGAGGGCACCAGCTCCACAGAGGCTCTTGCTGATACTACAAACGGTGTCCAGTTGCAGTAAGAGATCTCCATAACCACAACAACCTGGCAAACGGCTCGTGGAGGTGACATCCTGCCAAAGGCATCACTGCAGGAGCTCTAGGAGCTCACTTTCAAAGAAGCGAAATAAGTACAAAAGCAGTTGCATTTCTGAGCCAGATGAATTTTCGTTTGCATGTTAGATAAATTATTTTAAAAATTTATAGTGGAAGATACAATGCTATACATAGCAGAACCAAAAAGAAAAAAAAAATGATGTTTCTGCGAGCAAGTATAAATCCCAGTAACTACAGACTCTGGCAGCTGTAATGGCACTAAATTTTTAAGATTGCTTTAAAAGGTAGAGGCTCTTCATGTGGAAGTCAGGTTCTATTTAATTATTAAGGTCTCTGTGGAGTAATAAGAAAATTGAGAGATCAACCAGCTATTTAAGAGTGCGTAGGGACTGGGACATAAAAAATACGCAATAAAATAAATTTAACCCTCTGTGCACGTGTCTGCGTGCTCATATGTATGCTCACCCACATTAGCAAGCCTATAAACAGTGTACACTCGTATCCTATAAACAGAGCATTTCACTTCATAGCTTGTGCTGGCAATGTACTTTCCTGTCATTAGTGTTCAGCACGCAAGCACTTCTGGGCAAGGAAATTAACAGTGAACAGACAGATCACAGACCATACCCAGGCACGTAAATAAGCTTTATTATTTCCATATATACGGAAACATTTGTTACAAAAAAATGTACTTAGTGTGAGCCACAGGAATTTAAATTTAACTACATTTGTACCTTGATGAGCACTAGTAAACGTTTTTTCTATATAGTATGTAGAAATATTTGGAATATTAATTAATCTCAGAGTAATGTTTGGTAATTGACCTATGCTACAGCTTTAGAAGGCAATTTTGTGCACATAGTTAAATACACAAAGACTAAAACTATAATTTACTTAATATATATGATTCCATTTGCAGAAGCATTCATCTGCACTGTAAGAGTTTGTGTTTTATTTCTTGAGGTTGACAATGAAGGAATAGGTTTCATTTTGGTCAGAGGTGGAGTGCTGTAATGCACTTCTTTCTGCATTTCCACAGTACAGTTCTGTTCCTCTGAACTTAAGCAGCCTAAAATTTTTAATCTCATAATGATTAATTATATTACTGTAATTCTAAATAACATTATACAAATATTTATATGGAAAAGTTCAAAATGGGAATAAGCAAAAAAGCTGCTTTTGTTCAGAAGTTAATTTGGTTTCTTTCCAGCAAAAGAAATTGACATTTTTCACTTTTCCTTAACTTTTCCTTTTTGATTAGGTATTTCTCGTTTCAGACTTTTAAATCAAAAAACCCTCTAGTTTCAGCACATTCTGGCTATTTTAATTAAATCTTTTAAACCACATACTCATCTGACTAGATCTAAACAACTTGCTGAACTAACTAGAAGACCTGAGAGCTAAGGAATTTTTTTCCTTGAATTTAATTAGACAGATAGGCTCTGGAGGTCTTCTGAGACATCCTCCTCTCCACTAAGTACTTTCTGGAGTGACTTCACTCAACTTCTATATTTTAAGTGCAATTTTAATGACTAGATTATACAGGACACTCGAAAGTACACAATAGAGTTACAGTCTTAATGACTGGAAAGTGATTGGGCAGCAGTTAGTGTATAAATGCATTTAATAAACTAGATAAATAATATTCACAAATATTTCCTCCCATTTGTATCTAGAACTTGTTGCATCAGCTCAATAGCAATAAGCCTTTGCTAATTACCTATGTCTCCTCCCTGCTGCTACCAGAAGAGGAACGCCACAGTCTCTGAATGGGTTTCAGACACACCTTAGACTATGGGCTTTACACTCAGAGTATGGTTTAATTATCCTGTTGTGTAAGAGTCAGTTTTCATATTTTAAGAGTTTGGACTGAGTACATGCAAAGTCATTTAGGTGTTCCTTTGGACTTCCAAAAGCATCTAAGCACTTGAAATTGTCAGGAGTTCATTCCTGGTACCCAACAGCTCCTAGACAACCTGCACAGAACCAAACTGCTCTGTCAGGCGCTCAAACACTTGTTAAAAACTAGCCCCACAACTTTACTAAGGACAGCTTTGGCCCAGAACTTATTTTTCAGCCATTCAATTTATATCATTATTTTCCCAGTACTGAAAAACACAGCTGATCCACCTTCCAAAGTACAGCTAGAGGTAAGAGCCCATTTGTGTGATGAGCTCCCAGCCTGAACATTGGAAATGATGGGATAGCTTTAACATAACTTCAAATGACAGCCAGAAACAGCCCAAACCCACTTGTGTTGAGCTGACCCTAAAATTCCTGACTACTACTAAAACAGACTCTTCCCCCTTAAAGTGCACAGGGACATAGTATTTACCAAGGATGTTTTGGGGTTTTTGTTACATTGCGTTGGAGTTTTGCCCCAGTGAGAGCACTGACAGCTCTCTCAGCAGTAAGGCATGAGCAAGGCATGAGGATCTGACTCATATTTGCAGGTAGATTTAGCCAGGATGTCTGAAAGAGTCATTGCCCTGCTGCTCCCCAGGGGCTGCTGCCCACAGAGCCAGAGCAGCACAATGGCACACATCTCCCCCTCGTGCAGTGCAGCAGTGTGTCACCCACGTATTGGCACCATGTGAACGTGGAGTCTGTTTGCACTAGTATGTCAGGCTGTGAATTGTGGCCTTTGGAGGTGGACAAGCATCTTCAGCTTTTCCTTCTCCCAACTGCTGCAAGACGAGTGCTGTAAACAGTGGGAACTGCTGCAGCCACCCTGTGAGCACAGGCAGCAAATGCAGCTGCAGCACAGGCAGGAAGGGATGCAACAGCTACCAGACTTCAGAGGTATGGCTAAGAGGAGGTTTTTAAAATCAGAACTCCTCAGAATAAGAAAAAAGTCCGGAACAGGAATGAGGCTTGTAAGTGGTACGGACTAGTTCCCTCTTCTGCTGCCCTCTAGTAAAAAAAAGCTGATGAGAAATATCTGTCATCTGCACACTGAATGGAAACTGTATCAATAAATTAAATAATGCTGGAGATCAGCCTCTGGCCCTAAATCCAGCTGGAATGGCCTTGCAATGTTCCCAGTATTAAACTGGATCAGAAGACATGCTAACAATTTAACTGTATAGACAACCGTTCTGCAGTGCTTGGACCTGTGCCACAGCATTTTTTGATTTACTAGTAGGAACATGATTCTATACTGATATTTCTCAACAGGCAGTGGTTCATGGGACACTGGCAGCTCCAAAACCCACTTTCCTCTTGGTTTCAGAACGGTCTCTGGTATTTGCTATAGCCATACCATCCTGGATTTCCATGAATTTCTGCAGAAAGTCAAACTCTAGGTGCTGGCATCCTGTTGCTTGGCCTCTGGAAAAAAAACAAACAAACCACAGCAACCCCCTCCACACAGCAGGACCTGTCATTATCTTGCCAAACAAAGCAAGCACTGTCAAAGGACCTGATGAAAGCAGATTTACATACATATATCAAGCTTGCACCAATTAAAAATTTGTTCATTGCCTAATTCATTAAACAGTAGGAAACAGAAATGAAGCTTTAAATTTAGCAGAGATGTTACTGCTAATTATCAACTACAGTCTCTCATTTAGCAGTTGCCTGTCATTCTAATGAATGGTACGAACAAAAGAGGATAAAATATAATCTAGTAATCAAACTGTAATGGAATGATATCCAATCGAACACATATGTGGCCATTTTCTCAGAAGATCAACTAGTGGCTTTATCCTGCTATTGCTAATTAACTGGGGCTTCAGCACTCAAAAATAGTGTGGATTATTTCCGTATCACGTTCCTTACTGTCACAAACACGGATGGAAGAGTACTCAGCATTTGAACAGGAAGCACTGGCACAGGATGTAACTCCGTTTGCTATCTTTGTACTCATTTATGTGACAAGGGACAATTATCTTCACAGGACAAAATCTCTCCACGTGGATCAGGTTTGATTCTTCTCACAGCCAAAGGAGTTGCTTTGTGTAGATGTTACATGGTTTACCACTCTATGTGCTGGGTTGAAAAGCAAATCTGAGCAACTCTTATATGCCATACTCACCAAATACAAAAGGCAGATCAATATCCAATTGCTCTGTTGAGGTAGCAAGCTAGTTGTTTCAACATCACCTATCACAGTTGTACTGAGGCCAGTGGTTTCTCCCTGTGAATGATGATTTTTTTAAGGTAAATTCTTCCTTTATGAACTTCAGGATAACAGCCAAAGGCAATGTTTGTAATTGTCACCCTTCCCAAGAAAATATAAATTATAATGGCCCTTCTTTTTTCTGCAAGACTTGGATCAAGCTGAATCCAATAGACTAATTTTTTTCTGTGGCCATTTTCAGTTTTTCTACAAATCTTAAATGGATACCAGGGAAAAGTTACGCTTTGTGATCTCTGTGAAATCCCGCCATTGCCCCTGCTTAACTCAAAGGATATTCACATTTGAGCTTGCATCTAAATATACATTAATGATAAGTGTCTTCCTCTCACATGCATTCTCCTGTCTCCTACCACTAAGGAAATAAATTACAGAGGATCCCAGTGTGACAAACAATGCAAGACTAAAAATGTTAGGATTTAATTGATGTAATTGTAGATGTTGGAAAGTTAGTTGTCTATGTGTCAGCTGCTTGGCCATGTTTACTTCAGAGTCAAGAGGGCAATTCAGTTGACCAATGTACGCAGCTATCTTAGACCGAGAGGAACTGCCTCCTGGAAAAGCCTGGTTGGGTCCATGGACTACACAGAGTGTCCCAGTTAGTTCTGACTTAGTTAAGGGGAGATGAATGCCACCTTACATCTCTAATTCATGACATGTATTGATACCACCTGGGGTACGTAAGAAATCACAGGTTTGGGTTTCAAGTATCCATAATAATTTTCTAGGCTCCCTCTTTGATCAGGACCTCAGCACTTGATAGTAACGAATTTCACTTGATTCTCCTTTACTTTCCAGCACCACTGAAATGCACCAATATTTGAATCTGGGTTTCACAATATTTGGGGTTTTTAACAGATAGCTTTAAAGAAACCCCATCCTGCGCCACTTTGTTTTGCGTTTCTGAGCACACTGCAATTCAACACTTCCTGGAGTTAATTAAGGGTTATAATTTTTCTTTGCTCCAGAGGTTCATTTTAAGACAAATCCTAAAATGGCTAAAAGAGCACTTGAAGATGCTCTTTTCTGAAACAGATTGTTAATTAACCTTCCCCTTTTCTGTGCTTGCTGAAACCTGCACTGCTCTTTTGCTAATTCCTCGTCTCTTAACCTGTCATTTAAATCTGTGCCTTTGGCCTTCAGATCCAAATGTTCATCTTTCCTTGGCTGGTGGATAGGTCAAAGGCCTGGTCCTTTATATCCTCCTCCCAGACTTGACTAAAACAAAGATTTTGAAAGCTGCTGTGAACTGTCATAATTCTCCTTTGTTACTGCCACTCTCCTTTATTATCAGTGAAACTCAGTTTTATTATTAGTGCACCACCATAATTTGTAGTAGATTTTGTGACTAATTTGAATTAGCAATTTAGTACAAAGGTAACATTCATCTTGCTGGGGCAGTTAAAGGACTAAAAATAAAAGAATGTGTCTTCAATTACCTGTCAGAGAAAGATTAGCTGTGGATTCTGCATTCCCAAATTAAGATATTCCTACTCCTTTTCTGTAAGCCGATAGAGGTACAAAAGCCAGTCCTAGTCTTCCCAGTCTGTTTTAATCATGCTTTAATGTTTTCCTGGAACACACTGCAAACAACACAACCCAGCACCAACCAGAACCTTTCCTGCAGCTTTCATCCCCTGTGTCCCTCTGCTGACCACTCAGATTTGCTCCCCTTGCTGCCCGCTGTCTCCCTTAGCACAGTTTAAGCCTCCACCATTCCTGTTACTGCTGATCTCATCACAGCCTGATCACACTAACTTGTGATTGACTTTGCCATACTGCTCACAGCCTTGGGAAATAGCTTATTGTCTGCAATGTCCAACACATAACGGGATATTTGATTGTGTTTTCCACTTAGGCTGAAAAGGCTACCACAGTTTTTCAGCTCTAATAACTTCGGAATAACGCCCTATTTGGTTCTAGCCTGACCACACTTGCGAACAGCAGCATTCACGTATTACATCTGGAAAAACATTAATAGAAGATGTCAATGGTAGGAAGACCAGACAGTTGGATTATAGAAACAAATCTAAGTATTAAAAAGTAGGACCTTTACCTTCTGAAGTGAGCAGGAGTGTCTTCATGGTCGTCAGTACCTCTCTCTGTAGCAGGGACAAGATTCCAGCTCCACTTATACTCACACCACAATCCTGTCTTTCTCCTTGGATTCAGTGGTCCTTCTTAAGGTTTAACACTACAGCCACTGGGTCTCTGCTCATCAAAGGAGGAATTTGTCTGGACCAATGCAGGTGGTCCTCCATTGGAATCACTCACCTGTGCTGCAGTCATCAATGGAGAGGCATGTCGAAGTTTTAGGCTGTGATTCATCTGATTTATTTTAGATGTCTACATTAAGATGACATGAATCACATCTTAAAACTGTCTGTTTCTCACCACAGAGCTGAGAGTGACACTGATTTAAATGTATATTGCAGGCATCTGTACTCCATCAAACAAAACCTCTGCAGTGGTTACACCCATCCTAAAATGCTGTGAGCAGCACCAGGGCCCCTTTCCTGGGCCTGCAGCCAGCTGGCAGGAGCAGGCCAGATAAATGCTCTCTCAGCCTCAAAGGAAGGCGATGTGCAAACTGCCCACTGGAAAAGTTCCTAGCCTGGGACCACTCCTCAGCAATTCTCACGAGCGCTTTGGGGGAGTGCTAGCTGAATGCCACCAAAACCGTGTGAAGGAATTTTCTAGCAAGGTAACTCTGGACAATCAAGTTCCCTGCCCTTGGTCCATGTCTTGAACTCCTTACTTTACTTAATGTGTGTACCCAGAGTGTAACAGCTACTCTTTAACAGAATCCTGATACTGTATTTATCCCTCAGCCTTAAGTGCTAAAACAGACTTATGATCAGGAAATTTTGGTAAAAGTATTATTTCTCTCAGGACATCTAGAAATTTCCAGAATCCACACCTTCTCACAGACTGTGCTGCTTTGTTGAACTGCTCTACTGTCAGACAAATCACAGTTTAGCATCACATGTCAACCCCGGTAACTTAAAGGACTGCACCCCTCTCCATCTGTTATTAAATATTTATTTGTGCCTGGAGGGAATGAGGTGCCCATATTATGGTTTTGTGTTGGGGTTTTTGTCTGGCGGCAAGGGAGGGGTTAAAGTGGTGGCTCCTCTTTTAAATGACTCTTAATGAGTCACCCACCCCCCCAAGCGTTAAGGGGGGGGGGAGTGGGGGAAGGGACACCACCAGCCTTTTTGTAAGAAACTGCTTGCCCATCTTCAGACTGGACCCATCCCAGGCCAGGGCTGAGCCAATCGGCCTCTGCAAATAACATATTTAAGGGGGGGTACAGAACAATGGGTTGACGCAGCCCCAGGCAGGGCACAGCTCAGGTGGGCGGCCTGGCCATCCAGCCACCTGCTTGGCTTCTGTGAGCCAATCTGCCATAGCCCAGCCTCTGCCATGGCTTGCCCGGGAGCCCTTCTTCCCGGGAGCCGATGAAGACCTTCGACGGAGGAGAAAAGAGATACAGGATCTGAGAGACGAAGGAACCACACGGCACTCTGGTCAGCGAGAGAGCTCCGTCATTTTCCCTTGCCACGTAGTGAAGAAAAGAAGCAGCCGTGGAGGACCCCACGCCGGAACTAGAAGCCCCACACCAGAGTCAGGGGAGTCATCAGCGGACTGAAGCCCCATTGGAAACTCCATGTGGCAGCCAGGAGACACTGTGAGGAGAAAGGAGCGACAGACTGACTGCATCCCCCCACATGTGCCACGGAGGGGGAGAAGGTACAGAACAAAGCTTTTGGGCTTTGGGATGAAGCGAGAGGTGGGGAAGCAGTGCCTTTTTGAAAGATGTGGTTTCTCTCTTTCAATATCCTGCTTCTTGTTGTAAATAGTTAATAAATTCAATTGTTTTTCTTGTTCTTCACGAGTCATGTTGGTCTCTTGCCCATGACCCTAAGTGGTGAGTGAAAGCCTCACTCCCTGCCTCAGCCCACCAGGTGTTTAGCATAAAACTGTCCCCGTGGTTTTATAAACCACGACAGCCCACACACACACAGAGGCAAAAGGCATTATTTTCTGATGCCCTTTACATGCAAGACCAAATCATTTACAGAGCTCCCACCCACAGCAGACACTGCCTGTTCTTCAGGACTGGAACCAGAACTTCCCTGCCTGCACTAACTTGTCACCGCTTACCAACGAGTCCTTCCAGCCTATTGTACAAGAAGGAATGGTTTTGACAGAAGGGGTTCAACACCCTTTCTTTTTCATCCAAAACCACACAGCTCAATGCCTACAGCTTCCCTGCATGAGACATAGGTTTGAAGTGCCTCAGGCAAAAAAAGATAACAGAATAAATAATCTCCTGATATCCTGTTTTATTGCTGCCTCGTTGGACTGAGCTCCGTAGGACGTCTGTCAAATCTGCTGAATTACTGGATCTTGGCAGGCCATGGGTATAAGACAAAAAACATCGCCCAGCCCTGTGAAAATCAAGGTTATTTCTGCAGGCACAGAAGTCCAAGCACTTGGCATGCTATTGTAGAGAACTGAGCTGCCGGTGAAGAGCAAACATCTCTGGTAGCAACCACATGAGAGTTTTGAAGATTTAGATCTTTGGTTCCCAAGATACATTTTAAGCTCAAGGGTTCTAAGTCACTTATCCAACACAGAAAATGCTATTTCCCTCCGCTCTTGGTGGTGTGTAAGGCCCACAGGGACACCCTGAACCTTAAGAGATATATCCGTCACTGTGGGGACTCTGACAGCAGTTCCTTGGCTATGCCTTGAGGGTGGAGGTGATCTCGGGCCACTGGTTAGAAAGCTCCACACTAGAATAGCCTTTGCACTGACTTTTCAATTTGTATAGTTCAATGTTTGCAAGCAAGATCACTTGAAGATACCAGATATCTTGGTGCAAAGAGATATTTCATTTAAGGTTTCAAGATAAATCAATGCTCTTAATTCAAAACCATTCAATGAGTTGGGTTTGTTGGGGTTTTTTTGCCTTTTTATGTACGCCCCTCACTTTACTCACTGGTTAGAGCAAGTAGCATGCTCTATGCTTATTGGCTAGACAAAGAGGCTTTCCTATTTCCTTTTAAACAAAGAAATACCTGCTTATGACATGTTTGCCATGTGCAGACTTAACTTTCCCTCAAATGTTGTTAAATCCCGAATTCAGAGATGGGCAGCAAAGTTCATTCACTGCTGTAGGTCCTGAGCTCCAGCGGCTCTAGGAAACGTCACTGTTACATATGTGTTCTAGAGCAGCACTGATACAACCAAAATATTCATTAAAACAAGTCATGTAACCATGTACCACAATCCGGGTTGCAGTTGGAAAAAAAAAAGAAGAGAGATATCTCTCATGCTTTCAAATAATTTGTAGACTCTTTTGACATTAATCCAGATGCATTCTTATCCTAATGGGGATGCTCAGTCAGTACAGTGAAACATAGGAATGGTGCCAGAAACATCAAATTCACCATCAGCTTTGCACATAGTTTCTGCAGCTTCACTGTGCGTTATAAGAACAGAACCGACCGACCTGAAAGACATATCTTCCAGATCATAGTCAGGATATGAAGTAGAGCTGGAAAAATCTGTACCTCTGTTTGGTTTTACTGCCTTGCTCTGTCTAGAAATTATGAACTTGTATTAAATCTTTCAAAAGACGTCTGTTGTTACTCGGAGTGGGTAAATCCTACCTGTGTTCAAATGGGCATAGTTACTCAACTTTTACCCTGGCATGGTTGGGACTGTATTACAGCTCTGTCATCTTCTAGATAACACAGTAAATGTGTTATGAAGCAGTGGACAGCTGCCAAAGCCATCAGGTCTGGAACAGGCACTGACATGGAGATACCAGAATGCTCAATCCATCTGTCCAGGTTTTTGCTTGCTGGCAATGAAAGCATCCCTCCTCTCTCCCATCTTGGTCCTCCTGATCCCAGAGGCAGGACTAGCTGGTGTGATGTGGTCAGAGCAACACACCTGGTTTATTGTCTTGCTCCAGCTGTGGTGACGACACAGAGCTGCCCATCGGGCACTCCTAGATAGCTTTGCTCACAAGATTTGTGTACCCTGTTATTCCTACTTCCTGACACTCCTTTTCACCCCTTGTACCTCCCTTTCTCCACCTCAGTGCTCTCTCAGCAAAGCCATTCCTAAATGCCTTCTTCTCATTGTCCCCATTTTGCTGCATCCGCACCCAAATTTGGTACTTTGATACTATTGCTTAGGTCACCTTGGACTTACATAGTGTTCCGGACATGCTTCTCTAGACACTGCTGGACTTCCAATATTCTGCTTCCCAAGAGGTCCCACATACTCCCCAAAACGTCCCTCCAGTTTTCTGTGAAGCTCAGCCATTTCTCACGTAGCTCCCCCGCAATGACCTGTGAAATCCAGTCTTCCCTGACGGTGCGCTCTGTAACTTGGCAGTCCCTCACATTGCCAACTGCCACATGCAGCAATTTCTCATGTCAGGTCCCATAGTTTTCCCCATCTCACTCGGGCAGCCTCACCTCAGCCCAGCATCCAGTCAGTGACCTGCAGTCCTAAGAAAGTACATTACTCATAGAAAGGTAAGCTCATCTTGGGTGAGGAGCAGCTGATAATTATTTATTTCATTATTTGGTATTAATTGTTGTTACTATGATAATCCAAGGCTATCTCTCCTAGAAAATAGTAAAATTCCTCTCCAAATTATGTGAAGTACTTTGTTAAATTAGTAGATGCACTTTGACCTTGGAAGAATGAACAGTGTCACCGCTGAGGATGAAGGAGCTGTCATAGCAGATGTTTCACTGAAATTTGTAACTAAAGCAATTAAAGCAGAGCTAAAATCCCTTTAGTTCACATTTTTATGATTAAATTTTGTCTCCATAATTCCTGCAGTAACTCTTCAGGGGACTACTAAATTGTCTGTATCACATTTTCAGAAAAATATTCCCCTAACTATTGCTAGGGAACAATTTTAATTTCTGCATCCTGGATTTTAGTCTCAGCTTTAAGGATTTATTCTCATCATCTATAGCCCAGCCTACATGTATCTTTAGACTACTTCTTCAAATACAGATCAGCTTAAAACTCACCCACAAGAATGTGACCTCTGTATCTTTACCTGACATGAATCCTAGACAATTTTTTCTCTGCCAGGAAAAGCACAGATTAGGGAATCATTCTCTTTCTACCAGATCAGAGCAGCAAATTCATATCCTTTGTCATTTTGGGAGCTCTCTATCCACACTCCTGCTTGGCCTCAGGGGATTTAGGAGGGAACAGTCAGGATTTATTCTCTGCCTTACTAGAAACAACTCATTCTCCCACTTCTGTGGCTTATCCTGGGTGCAGCCTCAGCCTGTACCAGCATGCAAGACCTGTACTGACCTGTTTTAGGAGGTACGAAGAAGGAATGGGAAATAAGACTAGGGCAGGGGATTGGAGACAGAGACTGCAGCCAAGCCGCTGTGCTGACTCCCATGCCCAGCTCCCTTTGCCCACCTGTCCCGGCGGGAGAGCTGTCTTCCCTGGCTCCTCACAGCAGGAACAGGATGAAATAGTTTTGAATGACAGCTCTTTATTTCCTTGTCTTTAGAGTCGGCATTAATAAGATATGCAGATTAGCAAACTGAAGTTAATTATTTTTTGACACAAACTAGGGGAGACGAATCACTGATGATTAAAGCAAATTTAATATCTCTCTTTGCACGGCTTATGTAAAACAAAGCAGAAAGCAGCAGTCCCACACAGCTCTGGTGGTGCCTGTAACAGCCCTGAGGAAACAGGGGTAGATGCTTCCACGAGCACATCTTACAGCCACTAAAATAATTTGAGTTCTCTGCAAATGGAAGGTTTCCAAAACAACTGAGGAGCTTGCTATATGTGGGGCAGGTATCTGAAGGAGCTAATATTATCCAGAATGGGCAAGAATCCACTTGCTCAGGTTTCATCTACCTGAAGTGTAGATAGTGCCTTCACCCAGGTTCTTGGTACAGTCCCTGGACAGAAATATGCAACTAACCTAACCTCTCCAGATACCTCTCTTGGTATGAATTACTAGTTATCTCTTAACTACAAAGGCAGCCTAGGATCATCATCTATGCAACTCTTAGACATGGAAGTCAAGCAGATGGTTGCTATGCCACATGCTTCTTTTTCTGCATTTGTCCTCTGGGCTTTTTTAATCAGAAAGAAATTCGCTTTAACAAATGGCTTTAAAAAACTGGATTAAGTGGTTTTAGTAAAAAAGTTAATAGGTTTTGTGGAAGGAAAAGATTCACATGGAAATTTTGCTTTGCATCTGGTCTCCTGGCTCAAGAAGTAGCGTAGGAACGATACCTATCATGAAAAAACAAGCTATGTTGAAATACATAAGACTATATTTGTACCAGTAAAGTAAGCTAGAAGCATAAGGCTAGGCACTTGATTTTCTAGATTGGCTACACCGTTAGAATAATCCATAGTACAATTTTGTCCCAGGCCAGCTAGCACTTTTCTACAGAATCCCTGGGTACAGTTTCTGAGTTAACACAAGCCAGGGATCAATTCAGAGGCAAAAAACATTTTTCAGAAGCTAAAGAGCTTCATAGTGTGGTAATGGCCAGACAGGGACAATTGGCCTCAAGGCGAAAAAGGGAAACAGATTTTGCTCAGTTTACTAATAGCGGTAAAACTGCTGTGTATCAAAAACCTTAAGCAATGAAATAAAAAAAGGTCACGTTCTCTCCTGAGCAGTTTTGCTGTAATTACATTGAATTTGGTCAATTTAGCAGTAGGAAGAAGAAGAAAAAATTGTCTTTTATGTTTAAGGCCAAAAATATAACATAAAACTAACCATAAATTATTCCCCTTTGTGAAATCTAGGCTCTGGATTTTGCATTTACTGTTGGTGTTACTGTTGTTATATGCAGCAGTGTAAAGAAAGCACCTGGGGTTTTTGAGGAGTTTAACAGAAATATTCTGGGCAGGTTACTGCCCAGGAGCCAGGGTCCAACACCAGAGCTGCAACAGGCTCAGAGGTTCAAACACAGGTTCTGACAATAGTGATATTTGCTCGAATTATACTTTGCCTCCTAATAACGCATACTTGTATACTGACCTTTCCCTCATCATACTGTCATGTGTGGTCACCTAGTGTGACCATATTATTTATTTCCTACAAGGCAGTTCCAGAGGTTAAGGTCATAAATTTCAAATTTAAGACTATAAAAGGCAGACATTTAAATCTATCACCTGTGTCCTGTATTGATGCCTTGTCAATGTGATTTCAGAAGAAGCTTTAGCTATGCAAAAACAAGCCACCCTTTTATGTACTGAAGCCTTGGCACTTGAACCACTCTGACCTGAGCCCAGAATGGCATGTGTTGATGGCACCTAGATTAGCACATCATGAAGAACTGCAGCCCATGGGAAGGACTTGTGTTGGAGAAGTTCACGGAGGACTGTCTTCCATGGGACAGACCCCATGCTGGAACAGGGGAAGAGAGTGAGAATTCCTGGCCCTGAGGAGGAAGGAGCAGCAGAGCCAGCATGTGATGAACTGACCACATCCTCCATTCCCCATCCCCCTCTGCCGCTGGGTGGGGAGGAGGTAGAGAAAATCAGGAAGGAAGTTGAACCTGGAAAGAAGGGAAGGGTGGTGCAAAGGTGTTTTTAAGATTTGGTTTTATTTATCATTATCCTACTCTGATTCGATCAGTAATAAATTAAACTAATTTCCCCAAGTTGAGTGTGTTTGGCCCGTGACAGTTACTGGTGAGCGATCTCTTCCTGTCCTTATCTTGACCCACGAGCCTTTCATTTTATGTTCTCTCCTCTGTCCAGTTGAGGAGGGAAGTGATAGAGTAGCTTCGGTGAGCACCTGGTGTCCAGCCAGGGTCAACCCACCAGACTCAGTATGTCTAATTTTGCACATATGAGTTTCAATTTCAATGTTAGCAACCAACGCAACTTGTCATGTTAATGCACTAGTTCCAACTAATCTTACTTGTGTTATCTTCAATCAAAATCTTAATGACTGTAAGACTCATTCCTGTTCATCCCTTTTTACTCTTCTCCTCCTCCCTTGATCTCCACCCTCCAGCATACAGCACCTGTATGAACAAACTCTGTTTTGACAGTACCAACAGTACAATGATAACATATGCTGTATATCGAAGGCAAGCAGCACCATCTGCCATTTCTTCCAGAGCACTGCAAGGAGCAGCAGCCTCAGAAAAGGAAAGATCATATTCCCCACACACTCCCCACTTCCCTATAATGTCCTATAGTAAAGACAGGCATTCACACGCCATTGATTCAGTTCATGACTCAAACTAATCAAGAATTTTTCAAATCCACCAAACTCCAACATATTTTTCAGAACATTCGGACTTGTTGCAAATAGAAAAGTATTCAAAGTAATATGTTGTTTTAATTTAAAGACTTTTGGTGAAAAGTTTTCCAAGGTCCAAGATGGATATCTGGTAAGAGAGACCCCACCTCCACCTGACTTCAGGCATTCATAAATAATCAATATTCTTTTGTCCCAAATGACCCTCTACTTTCTCTCACAGAAAATCTCCAAATTAGAGGGGGGGGGGGGGGGGGGG
>WKFP01015112.1:1176735-1215339 GCA_011057875.1 Pterocles orientalis
GGGGGGGTCCAGTCCATCCATTTCTACTCCTTTCCTCCCTCCATTTGCCCAGAAACATCTCCTTCCAGATGTGTGAGTATATGAATGAACATGGCTCCCTGCACAGACACATCTGGCTAGAGACTTTCCAAATATTACTTTTTTTTAAACTTTTGGGAAGCAATGCATTTTCTGGTAGCACACAAGCAGGTTAGTTAGGAAAACAGGCCCCAGGACTGCTCTGAGGACTTGATCCAAGTCATCCTCCCTGACAAAACAAAAAAAGGAAAAATAAAAAAAGGCAAAAATGAGATAGTCCTCTAGCGCTTTAGCCTCTAAACACATCACAGCTCTAATCTGCCAGCAATACGCTTTCTTCAGCCTGCTCCTCTGTGCAGTAGTGATAATTAGCTTTCTCATGGATTACATGTTTTAATTAGTGACAATGGCAGACCGAGAGGAAAAGAAGATGTTAGTCTGCAGACTTGTAAATTCTGGCACAGAAAACATGTGGCACAGCAAGAACAAGAATCCAGCAGGACCCAAACACTAACACAAGGAAAACACATGCCTTTCAGATGCTTAATAGAGATTTCACATACTTCTAAATGACATCAGTTGAGTCCAGACAGAGTACCAGCTGGTGTCTGGAGATAAGGTGCTTTGATTTCTTGTTTGTCACTCATTTGTCACTGAAATGAAAAACTGCAGAACTCACAAGACAACTGAAACAATATTTGACAAATAAAGGGCATCACTTCAAGGACAGCCTGGACTCCACCAGCTAAAGGAACGAGTGTAGGCAGATGTGCAGCACCGAGTTAGGGCTCTAGCTGGCTCTAGTCATATAGCAGACGTAAAGTTACCGGAACACTAAATAAAACAGAGTAGCAAAAAATACATCATATGACCAGCCCGGCCAGGCTGGGCAGCTGCAAAACAAAAGGGACTCCTGTAGCTTTCATGGTGGTTCTGTGTTCTGTTGCCATCTTGCTCATGTTCAGCCTCTCTTTCCATGGGTGTTCTGCAAATTGCAACGTTATTAGCATCCAATTTACTATATTTAAATATTTTTGTAGTGGAAGGACTCAAATGGCTGCAGTTTCATTTTAGCATCTTTCCTGAGAAATTCTGTTTCTGTCACATCTTGTTTTTGTCACAGTATCAAACTTACCCAGAGCTGTCATACAGACCCATGCCTGCAATGTAGCCCTCACTGTCCACACACCCACAGACCTGCATGTGGCAAACAAGGCTAAGAGCAAAATGGAGCGCATAGGAGAAAGTCGCAAGACCTTTACAAGATAAAAGCCCTTTTTTTTTTCTGTTTTCCAATGTATAACACATATTCTCATCTTCATAGTACTAGGTCGATAACGAGTAGCCTGTACTGTTTGGGTTTGGGATTTGGTAGTTTTTGCAGGTTTGATAAGTTTTGCAAATTCTCTGGAACTGAACAAATATGTGCACACCCACACAAGTCTGTTAGAAAGTTTTCTTGTCAGAGATTCACCAGTTGAAGTGAATTAGAGGTGTTGATTTCATTCCTATATCCAAGTGGTCTTTGGGCAATGGCTCAGCCTCATGTCAGGTGTTGAAAGGAGACAGCCCAGAACTGCAGCCAGGGTGGAGCTGGAAAGGGGCTGCAGAAAGATCTCTCCCATGGGGACTGGGAACTGTTTAGCTGGCAAGGTTTGGGTACCTTGTCTAAGCCAAGAGATAAACTCAAAGCTACAGCTATTAGGGGCTGGAAAGTGTTTTTCAAGGTAAACTAAGGGTTGATGCTAAAAGTCACTTTGGAAGAGTGCCATCCTTCCTGCTCCTGCAGTTCTGGGCTTTCTCTTTCTCTCAGCCCAACACTGAAGTAAAGCACTGGCTTTACTAGAGCTCTTTATCTGTGGAATAATTAGTCCGTGGACTGAGCAAGGTCTCTGGTCTATCGCTTAATTTATTGTAAGGGTCAGGATTAGGTCTGAGAGACCACAGTTGGAGCAAGGCTGGAAGAAGATAGAGAGGGCTGAAAAAACTATCTTCCCTTGGACATGTCATAACTGAGAGATGGTTTGGGGTGCCCTTTCCAAGGGACACTTTAGGATTAGGTTTAGAGTCAAGATTGAGGAGAAAAAGCACAAAACTACAGCTGTAGGGGGACAGGAAAGCATATGCCAAAGCAAACTAAGGGCTAATGCCCTAAATCTTCTCTAAGGGATATTCAGCCCAGGGGAAAATTTTAGCTTGGAGATAGTTTGGTTTATGCCCACCAGAACTTTCTAAACTTCACTGAAACCTTCCAATTTAATAGTGATTAAAAGGTTGCATACAACAGCACTGGTAACATCACAAGAAGGCAACATGTCACAACAGAGGCAACATGAAGCAAGGCTAAATAGGTGACAATTTCCTGCAACACAGAAGAAAGTGCCATCTCTAGGTTTTCTTTTTTTTTTTTTTAATAATGCTTAGATGCATTACAGACCTGCTGTGCATTTGTGCCCCTACTCACTAGCCCTGAGTGAGAATTTTAGTAACTGTCCCCAAGCTCACAGACATGGGCACACGGCAAATCAGGCTGAGCAAAAAGAAGAGCTGGTAGGAAAATATTACAAACTTCTTATAAAGTAATGGCTACTGCTGCTTTCTGTTGTATAACAACTACTCTCATTAGCTTTACCTCAGTAATGAATAACCTATCCTGTTTTCTACGACAGTGTTGTCATAAGTGTCTGTTGGGTTATATGCACACAAAACCACTCACACACATCTTCAAATGCTCGGCCAAGATCCACAACAGCTAAAAGCATCAGAACTGCCGCTGAAAGGAACATACTCTGCTCCACTCTGCAAAGGGCAAGTAGTCTGACACAGACTGAGAAATGGCACAGTGGCATCTAGTGGGTATTCATTGCATTAGCTGAGACCTGGCAATAATTCTTGATCAGTTAGGGCCATACCCTGCACCAGTGATGCGACAAAGGAGTATAAAAACAGCTAAAGGGCAGGGGAAATCTGGAGCTCTGCGAATAACATATTGAAGAGGGGGCACAGAACAATGGGCTGGCGCGGCCCTGGGCAGAGCATGGCTCGGGCGGGCCGGTCTGGCCATCCAGCCACCTGCCTGGCTTCTGTGAACCAACCTGCCGTAGCCCAAGCCTCCACCATGGCTCACCCAAGAGCCCGTTTTCCCAGGAGCCGATGAAGACCTGTGGTGGAGAGAGAGAGAAGGAAGATGCTGAAGGAGACAGCCAGACAGACACTGGGTCGGAATTATGAAATGGAACGCTCTCAGCATTTCCCCCGCCACGTGGTGAAGAAAGATGCAGCCGTGGAGGACCTCCACGCTGGAACTAGAAGCCCACGCCAGAGCCAGGCAGTTGTCAGGGGACTGTAGCCCTGTTTGGAAAAGGACACACGCCAGAGAAGTTCTGGAGAAAGACTCTCAACATGAGAAGGGACACTACAGTGGCAGCTGGGAAAGACTGTGAGGAGCCCTCCCCTGAGGGGGAAGGAGCGGCAGACTGACTGCATCCCCCATTCCCTGCCCCCTGTGCTGCTGGGGGGGTAAAAGGTACAGAACAAAGCCTTTGGGCTTTGGGAAGAAGGGAGGGGTGAGGGAGAAGTGCCTTTTCAAGATGTGGTTTCTTTCTTTCAGTATCTTGCTTCTTGTTGTAAATAGTTAATAAATTCAGTTGTTCTCTTGTTCTTCCCAAGTTGTGTTGGTTTCTTGCCCATGATCCTAAGTGGTAAGTGAAACCCTCCCTGTCCATGCCTCAGCCCACCAGGTGTTTAGCAAAAACTGTCCCCATGGCTTTCTACACCACGACATGGAGTTAGGAAGTACCCAGGACCTGTAAAGCCAGAATCCCTGTGCGTTACACTCCTCCTACTCATCTGCCAGGGCAGGAACCAGGCAAGCTCCCTGGAACACAAGAATATTGCTCACATTTATAACATTAATCCTCTCACTCTCTGTTGTGTACAAGTGTTCTTCAAACACTGTATTTCATTCCTCTGGTAACTGATTTCAGGTTTTGTATCAGCCAGCCCCCCTGCATGCATCCGTGATGTCTCACAAGCTCCTATATACAGAACGATGCTTGCTGTTTGTGCTGACCTCGGAAACCTGCAAAGTCTCTTCTAATCCTGTCCCCACAATTACCCATACATGTTAAAATACGGGCCAAATAACTTGTTTCATGAACCTCTGCAGACAGTGTGTCTTTCCATTACTCCCCTTTTATGTAGCCATGAGTCACATTAGGGCTTTTTCCAGTAGTATCACAGAAGTTCATGCTGCAATGAAGAAACAGAATCTACATCTCTTTCAGAGGCTCCATTCAAACACCATCTTGACTTGAAAGCCCTGTCCTGCTTTCCTTCTCCTCTAAGGCCTGCGCGGGTTTCGGCCCAGGCCCAGCCAGCACCCAGCGCTGTGAGGCAGGGAGCAGCTGAGGGCACCATGGCTGCAGCAGGACCCTCGGAAGACGCTAGAAACAGGCTCAGACCGTGTCTTCCGGGGGCAGCCTGCTGACAACTCACCAGGTACACCTCCGACATCACCCCCCCCCACCCTCTGTCACCGCCCTCCTCCCTCGCCCCTCACAACCTCCTCCAGCCACCCGCCCGCCGCAGCGACTGACACGGCCTCTCCCTATTGGCTATGCCAGTGCGCGAGCGCTGGCGCCGCCAATGGATGGCGGCCACGGCAGGGAACGCGCGGCGCGTGGGCGGGGGGCGGGGCGGTCAGGCTCCAGTAGCGACGGCCGAGGGAGCGGGAGGCAGCCATGGGGGCGCGTGCTATGGGCCGTCTCTGGTGGGGTAGGAGCCGCGGGTGGTGGGGCCGCCGAGGGGATGGTGGGTTGCCCGGGCGGCCTGAGGGGGCCGCGAGCCGCCGCTTCCCCCTTTTCGGACCCTACCGGGAGCTGGGCCCGTCGTGGCGGGAGGGGGCTGGGCGCCGGGCTGAGCGGGCGGCAGCTGTGGACGGGCTCGGAGCCGCTTTGCGCCGGGCGAGGGGAGGGCTCAGGCCGTGCGGGCCGCGCTCCGGGGTGGGCAGCGGTGGGGAGGGTGAGCCCTGGAGTGGAGGGCAGCGCCCGCAGTCGTGTTTCGGCCATTGCTGGTCCGAGCCGCTGTGGTGCCTGGATGGGTGACTGGAGAGCAGGTAGAGCGCCCAGAGATCCCAGCAAACAGACAAACATACAAAAAATAAAGAAAAGGGTGCTTATCTCTCACGTTAATAAAGAAACCCGCTTTGGTTTCCAGTAAGCTGTGGTGTTTTGCTTGCCTGGCTGCCCTGATGTGGGCTCTAGTGCTGCAGGGGGAGTAAGAAAGTAATGACTGAAGACAAAAGGAGGAGTCCCTGGGGAACTGCACTTCCTCTTCCCCTCCTCCTGCTGCCGGTTCTCTGTGCGGACTAAATCCGTGAACGTGTTAAATAGTCCCCTCGGGCCCCTTCATAGAAACACCCAAGGTGTAGCTAATGCTGCACGGGGCCGAAAGGGGAAGCACACATGTGCAGGGATGTGTGAACTTCAGCACACCGAGCTCTGATGCAGGAGGGGTGGGTGTTTTACGGAGGGAGTTCACAGAATCATCATCGTCCAGTAGCAAAAGCTTTTTTTCACAGATCTTCAGAGTTTCAGAGTTGGCTTTTCGATAGGGACTAGTAGAACCAGTGGATCAGTCTTAGTTGGTTTAACAACACTCCTGTCTATGTAACTTGCTTCCATTAGGAAACAACTTTTGAAATCACATTATCTGGCTTAGATGCTTGTTGGAAAATTATATTTTTGTTTGCTAAAGTTGAATTAAACCTTGAATATTTCACTATAGAAAAGAAAAATATGCCACCATTTCACAACTCATAGTTTTAAAAAACATAATGCAGTGATACATGGCTTGGTGAATTTCACCGTGGGCTTTCTCTTGTGAGTTTTCTTTAGCAAGTGCTTTCCATAAGCTAGAACTTCTCTATTTGAAGTGACAAATGGTTGAGTGAACTCTGTTTAGCTTCTGAGTATATTCTGCCACAGATCTCTTTAGGTGATGCCAAAATATGCTGATTTCAGTTTAATGGTCTCATTCCATCCAGAGAAGGGATTTTCTCTTGAGAGTGGCTGTAATATTCAAATAGCTTTTTGCATCCTTGTTTTTCTCCTCTTCCCCAGCATCAGCTGCTACTGTGGGTCACCGTAACATGCTGTGACAGCTACGGACTGCCCTGGAAGACAGTTGATAAGTGCTGATGAAGTGCTGTTTGTGTGTAGGCATACTGAAGGGAGAGAGTGAAAGCCAGCTAGGATCACCCCAAAAGAAAAGGGTTGGATCCTAGGGCTAGAAGAAGCTGTTAGGAGGGGGAGTCGTGCAATACATAGCGTGCTGGGTTGTGGTGTGGCAGTTCAGTCCTGGTCTTTGGTTGAGCAACCTGAAAGATGCTATTTCTTTCAGCTTCTCTCACTTGCAGAATAGGTGTAATGAAACTGGCTTTTCCTGAGTGAGACTGATAAAGCCTAGGTGATGCCGTGCAGTCTGTGTAATGTGCCGTAGAGTTTATGCATCACTGAACTGTATCTTCCTCTCATGTTCAGTTTTGAGAGAGAATGTGCAGCTTCCTATGCAAGTTGTTAACCACTTTCCACAAAGCTTAACTTTTTTTTGCCTAGTTCTAACCTAGATGTTTGAGTTCTTACTCCCCCCAGTCTTTGGTGGATTAAGAAAAGTCTTTTGTTATGTGGATTTTGTTATGGAAATGCTTGTCATCTTTCATCAAGTCATCTCTTAATCTCTCTGACTAGGTAGAAGGAAGGATTATGAGGTTTTACGTGCAAAGTCTCAAGCAATAGTAAGATCTAGAAGTGACCAAAAGTATGTAAATCTTTATTAAGAGAAAGCAATTTCCTTGTACTTTTCAATGTTCTTTTTTTTTTTTTTAGCGTTCTAAGAGTGCTAGAGTTGTTAACCAGAGCAATTTAGCTGTTGTTGTCCAGTCTGTTGCTAGACAGACAAATCAAGGGTAGATTAAGATTCTCATGCACAAGAATGAAGGAGCTCTTTACACCACCAGTGCATCAAGTGCTGGTCCTAAAATAAGTGTAACTGTACTAAGACTAGTTGGGACAGTCCTGCATTATGTGATTCTATGAAAGATGTGTTGAAGTGCCTGCTGTGCAAGGGGTGTGGGCAATTGCTGTAGGAGTTTATATGAGAAAGGACTGAAAGAAAACACAGCTGATCGTGGGGATACCTGTGGAAATTCTGCTGATCTGGTACCAGTAGTAGTTAGGGTTGCAGCTTTGGCAAAATGCTCTCTGGAGAGCATAGCAGGAGTAGCATAACTCCAGCTAGCTTTAGGCACAGAAAATATTTTGCATGATCCTGTAGAACTGTGATTTAAGTGGGGAGGGAATACATGTGACCTTCCTTTTTCTCTGGTCAAGCTTGAATCCCTTTTTTCCTGCTGATTTGCTGTGGGAAGGGAGATGATTTAGCCATGGCAACAGGAGAGCCATAAATGTTCTGCAGGGGTGCTGATTACTTCTTTTTCTGTTCTAGGCACAGTGAGCTGCACGTTATTCCTGGCAGTTAATGGTTTGTACTCGGCCAGCGATGATGTGATAGAGCTAACACCAACTAACTTCAACAAGGAGGTCATTCAGAGTGAGAGCCTGTGGCTCGTGGAGTTCTATGCCCCATGGTAAGAACTACACCTGTGTACTTCCTTCCTCTTGTCTTGGAGGAGCAGCATAGGAATCTGGTGCTGATCAGTCCAGGGTTTCAGTTATTGGCAGTACAGTTATCGGTTTGGCCTCATCACTAGCAAAACAGCTGCAGTTGGGATTTCTATTTTAAATACCCTCAAAAGGGAAAAAGTCAGGAATTGGTTTCAAGTTGGCAAATAGGGTGTAACAACAAAACCTTATATTCTGTTTTACTACTTCAGTTTTTCTACAGAGATTAGTATTAAAAATGACTGATCAAAGTGGAATAGATAATTCAACTTCTGTCTTTCTGAACCTGATTCTGATCTGAATTCACACTTAGAATTTCCAGTTTCCATTGAAAGACACTGTGCATCTTAATTTAGCACTTCTATATCCCATCTTGCTTATGTCCGGAGCATGGAGTCTCTTCAGCTTTCATGTAAATTCTGGTGATGCATATTCCATCTTTGCACGAATCCTCTGTGCTATTGCAATGCAAAGTTCTGTGTTTTGGAGAAAGGGACCTTTCACTGCAACAGCCTGACTCTGTCTGAACTGAGAGGTTTAGGGGAAAGCTTGCTGTGCCTCTTCTAGTGTTGTTGCAGCTTTATGGGTAATGGGAAGGTTTATTGAACAGGTATAAGAAAATTGGCAGCTCTTCTTTTCCTACAGATTTCTGATGCTGTGATTATGTGCTAATTGCCAGTGAACTGTTGGTCTTCTCCCCCAGGCACCTCCAGGATGTGGTGTGCCACAAACTCTTCCTAGTTAAGAAAAGTTTTTCAGTCCTTGTCACAAGTCCATTTTAGCTTGCAACAAGCAGAGTAGTGTGCAAATCTGGATTTTGGTTCTCATGTTTGCCTCTGTGTTAGGAAAGCCAGGTAGCTTTTGAGATGTGTGTGTGTGTGTGTGTATACGTGTGTTTGTGTATGCACCTATATAATACACATGGAGGGTTTTCTTCAGAAGTCTGAGTGATGGTGTGATGTTGTGGCCTAGCCTCTTCCCCTCTTCATGAGCAGATCTTCAATCTGTGACTGATTGTTCTGTAATTGCAGACCTAACAAGACCACTCTGTACTTTGTGAAATGGTTAATACATCTGAATGACAATTACTGAGTTTTTGGGTTTTTTTTTCTAAAAGGTGTGGTCATTGTCAAAGACTAACCCCTGAGTGGAAGAAAGCAGCAACAGCATTAAAAGTAAGCTTAACCTTTCAAACGTATTTGTGGATTGAGGAGAGTTTGGCTGTTTGTTATCTGACTTAGGAACATGGAGGTGGGGTTTGGTCCCCAAAAGTATATCACTTTAATCATACCTGTCGAGCCAGAGAGGTGGCTAGTCAGAGGCACTTAAAAAGTTGGGATTTTTGTGCGGTTTTTTAATTATTTTTTAAAAGAAGCCATTGAATTGTAGAGAAAGCAAGTCAATTCTGTTCCTTTGAATTCCCATTACTGCTTTCCAGGGCTGCTTTTAACAGCACCAGAAGACATTAGAATCCAGCCATCCCCTAAAATAGCATATTTTTCTTTTCTTCCTTGCTGTCCTGTCACCTGCCTCTGAAGTACAGGAACAGCATGAACTGAATATCTGAAAACAGCTTTGTAAGCTGTTGGTGATGAGTATTTTGTTAATTGCAGAAACCTTGGTCATGTAGTGATTTGCTGAACTCTTGCCTATGTAAATTATATTCCCCTTAAAAAAAAAAAAACCACAAAACCCCCCCCCCCCAGCCAAAAAGTACAACGGACAAAAAAAACCACCCCAAAAAACCCCCACAAATAATATGAAATCTAGTTTGTCAGGATGAAGAAAGAAATGGATATATATGGTGTTCTGTAGTTTAAGGCTTTTGAGGGAATAACACCTCTCTTCTGGTGGCTGTTTTCTTACCCTCCTAATAACTCTCTCTCTCCAGCATGCACAGAGTACAAAATGTGTTAAATCTCTGTAGAAGTCTTGTCTTAGTTCTTGTTTTTATTTCCACAGGGTGTAGTGAAAGTAGGTGCAGTAGATGCAGATAAGCATCAGTCCTTGGGTGGACAGTATGGAGTCAGAGGGTTTCCAACTATCAAGATATTTGGAGCCAACAAAAACAAAGCAGAGGATTATCAGGGTAAATGTGAAGCTCTTTTGTGTGTTGCATGCCTAAAAACTTCCCTGAATACAGTAATTATGTATGGTAGCTGTTATTGCTGTCTTGTGTGGTATTTCCTTACTGTCTAGTGCTTATAGGAACTGAGACACAGATGGGTGGGATTTGTTTGACCAAATTGTGTATGTCTTAGCATGGGCTAACAGTCCCACCTGCAGTTTGTAGTTGGTGAAGGTTGATAGGCAGTTCCAAATAATTATTCCTTTCTTTTTGTTTATTGGGAGCTTGCCACAGTCACCCTACACCAGATAAGATGGGTAGTTAAGGAGTGAAGTCAGTCCTGCTGCTTGTGTTTAAGTCAGTGATGTCCCATCACTAGTACCATATCCCTTATAGTGCAGTCCTGCTTTTCCTGAAAAACCCTTAGAGTGGGGAAGTATAAAGTTTGTAATTAAGTCAGGGGCCTACCTTAAGCTGGCCTTTTGATACTTCAGTCCCTCATTTTGCTATGTTGCAGGTGGCAGGACAAGTGACGCTATTGTCGATGCTGCTCTAAGTGCTCTTCGGTCCCTGGTGAAAGATCGTCTTAGTGGCAGAAGTGGAGGATATAGTTCTGGGAAACAGGTATCTGAGGGAATGCATGGGTTTGTTGTCAACTGGAGACTGACCTGTACGGGACATGAGAGTTTGTGCTCCTGACTGTTCACAGAATAGTTGAAGTTGGAAGGGGCCTCTGGAGGCTGTCTAGTCCACCCCCCTGCCCAGTGCAGGCTCAGCTAGAGCAGACTGTTCAGGGCTGTGTCAAGTTGTGAATATCTCCAAGGACTGAGACTCCACACAGACTCTTTGAACAACCTGTTCCAGTGTTTGACCACCCTCACAGTAGAAAAGTTTTCTCTTAAATTCTTTTATTTCAGTTTGTGCACTTTTTGTCCTGTCACTAGGCACTGCAAATAAGAGTGTGTTTTCTTTACTCCCCTCTAATCAGGTATTTGTATACAAGGATAAGATCTGTGCTGAGCCCTCTCTCTTTCCAGCTGAGCAATCCCAGATTTCTCACCCTCTCATGCTCAAAGTCCTTAATCAGCTTTGACCCTTGGCTGGACTTGCTCCAGGGTGTGCATGCCTTTGATACTGGGGAGCCCAGAACTGGACCCAGCACTCTGGGTGCTGAGCAGAGGGAAAGATCACCTCCCCAGACCCGCTGGCAACTCTCTGCCTAAAGCAGCTCAGGAGGCTGTTGGCCTTTGCCACAGGGGTGCATTGTTGGCTTGTGTTCAAGTTGTCGACCAGGACCCCCAAGTCCCTCTCTGAAAAGCTGCTTTCCAGCCCAGTATGTGCTGGTGCATGGGGTTTTTCTTCCCCAGGTTCAAGACTTTGCATCTCCCTTTGAACTTTGAGGTCCCTGTTAACCCCGTTCTCTAACTGGTTGAGGTACCGTTTGCCTAGTCCTAGTCTAAGCTAGGTGGATGAGGCTTTTCTAATTTGGTAGCATTCTTCTGAAGTTGGCTTGCTGGATTTCTCCTTAAAGGTAAATTGAAAAGCTTCTGGCTCCTACTACCGTTTCTGAGTCGTGGAGCAAGTACATTCCAACATCCTCAGGCTGGCCAGATAGAAGAGCTGGGTGGACTGTACCATGTAGTGTGTATTGTACTCACATATTTGTTTTGCCTGGAAACTGGGGCACAGTGGGGTTGGAGGGTTGGAGAGTGCTTTGTTCTGGGACAGATCAGAGCATGAAGAACTGGGGAAGTGTTCCCACATCTTCTTGTTAGTTTAACCTCATTTCTCTGGGTTTTTTTTGTTAAGAGAAGGTTCACTTACTGTTTCTTGAAAGTGCTATAGGAGTAGGCTGTGTATATTGTCACTTCTAAAATGGGAAAGTTTTATGACCTGTTTTGTATCTCATTCAAATAAAGGCCGTTTGGTACAACATGACACAGAGGAGATGGCTTGTGTGGGAAACCAGTTTTGGTTACTTCTTATGTGAGAGTCTGTTTGTTTCTTACAGAGCCGAGAGAGCGGAGGTGGAGATAAGAAGGATGTGATTGAGCTGACTGATGACAGCTTTGATAAGAATGTCATAAACAGTGACGATGTGTGGATGGTGGAGTTTTATGCCCCATGGTGTGGGCACTGCAAAAAGTAAATGAGGTTTTTCTTTGACAATTCATTTCCCCTTAGTGCTTGTTTTTGTGCAATATCCTTCATCACCTTAAAGGGACCTTGCATCTCTGGTATATCAGAAGTGGGGTTTTCCATAAGCTGTTGTAACTGTGTGGGCTTCTCCTGCTCAGGGCACCTTGGTGCTACTCTGTCTGCAGTCCTCATTAGCAGTAAAATTCCTAGTTAGCAGTGGAAATAAGATCCAGAAGTTATATTAACCTTTTAATTCCTTCAGATGCAGGACTTCAGTCTCATTTGAAATAACCCTCCTAGCTGTCATTCTCTGCAAAGACTTGATTTTTTTTTTTTTTTTCCTGAGTGGAGTATGCTACAAAATGTTGGAATGTGGTATACTTTTGCTAGTTCTAGGGGGGCTTAGTGCACTCATACGTGTCGTTTTTTCAGCCTGGAGCCAGAATGGGCAGCTGCTGCCACTGAGGTGAAGGAACAAACAAAGGGAAAAGTAAAGCTGGCTGCAGTAGATGCAACAGTCAATCAGATGCTGGCAAGCCGATACGGGGTGAGTGTACTCTGCAGTGGTTAAAATTTCCTTTCCATCTCTAGTAAGTCAGATTTAATGCTTACTAACTGTTCCTTAATCTGATACCACTTAAATGTTTTGTGCTAAAAATAATGTTAAGTGACACATACCACTTTTCCACAAATAATTCATTCTTGAATGTCAGTAACAATATAAATAAATGGGGTGAGAGGAAAGGAATAATGTTGTTGATGAAAAAGGCTGTTTATTTCCATAAGGTCTTGTTAGCTTTGTCTGAAGTAAGAGGTCTCTCCCTTCAGATTGTTTGTATGCTGGCTGGGCATCTCCAGAATACACACATGTACCTGTATATCTTGGAGCCAGTTATCAGGGATCACTCTGACAATATCAGACCCAGATCATTTATGCTGTGGGCCCAAAGTGAACTGATATTCTTTATTTTTTAATAGAGTACAGGGTGCTTACAGTGTGCTGCTTCATCTCCCCTTAAGCGCACATGGTTGGCAGTCAGCAACAAGACTGAACAAGTTTTACTGGAAGTGTAGCAGAGGGAGCTTAAGGTCCGTTTGTTGGCACAGTGCTGTCTCCCCATAGACAAATTGGGAAATTAATGTCTGAGAAATACAAAGAGTTAGAGTCCTCCTGATGCTTAACCTTTACTGCTTGGTACATCTAAACTGAGATGTAACCGGTGCTGATTCATCAGGCCTAAAACTTGAAACAGTGTTTCAGTGTGTTAGCCTTGCCTTGAATTGTTGCACAAGTGGGAAGCTACAAATCCTTCCAGTTCAGGCATAACATGCTGTGAGGCTTGATTCATGTAGATGTTAAATCTCTTCTGTTTCTCTTAATCTAGAACACATCAGAGTAACAGGTAATTTCTGCCATAAATATTCATATTTATTTGTGCTGATGGTTTAAACTTGTCTTTCAGATTCGTGGATTTCCCACAATTAAAATCTTCCAAAAAGGAGAAGATCCTGTTGATTATGATGGTGGCAGAACTAGATCTGATATCATTTCTCGTGCTCTGGATCTGTTTTCTGATAATGCCCCACCACCTGAGCTCCTGGAGGTACCTCTACATCATTTTTTCAAAGTGCTTTTCCATTTTATTATTTGTATCAGTTTTTACAGGACTATATTAACTGTAAATAAAAAGACAAAGTGTGCTGCTTGCACTTTGCAGCAGAATGTCAAGGATGACAAGTCTGATCATTCAGCTTTCTGTTATTTAATTTTTTCTGTGAATTTGTTGACTGAAAGATTATCAGAATTGATAGAGTGAGGGTGCTGACAAGATGGTACTAGGGTATCTGCATCCTTTCTTGAGGAACGAGTAGGAAGGTTAGGTTCTGTGCCCCACATCTTTTTCTTACAGCAAGAGGGCAGGGTTTTGTCATTTGTAAGTCATCCATTAGAAGTTGCATGATGATTAATCTTGCTTGTTGTCCAAAAAAACTTCAGTCTTTTTATGGTGACTTCTAGTTTCACCTTGATGTTGGTAGATCTGAAATGGTGATCAGTTGTCTCCAAAGTGGGGTGCATGCAAGACAAGCCATTGGAGTGCAAAAATAAAAATGAATTTGTATTATTAATAAATTAAAATTTATTTTTAAATTGTGTTTATCTCATCTTTGTCATCCTTTCAAAATGTCTATTTTCTTTATGTTTTATAATGTACATAATGGTCGTAAAGTAGTAGTAAGGCTGTGTGCTTAGAAATTTTTTTACTGGTAGCGGTGCACGGTCAAACTTTGGGAACCACTGATGCAGATAAATGGATTGATTCCTTTTTAATGTAGATCAACATTAACACAGCAATAACAGCTTTGTGTGATTAAATGTCCTCATCTGCATCAAATGCTGCACCCTGCTGGCTCTACTTATGCTGCCAGTACCGTGAGTGAAACCTACAGGCATATGCATAGGTCTGGGTGTGCCTTTTCCAGCCCTGGTCCAAGGACAGTGACTTTGAGCAAGAAGTGACAGCTTACTGTGCTCTCTGTAAGCCTTATTTGGTACTGCTTACTTTCCTGTTGCTGCAAGTCTCAATGTAAGACTTTGTGAGCTCTTTGTAATTAGTTTTGTGTTGAGGGACCAGGGAAGTAGGAGAGGCTTGTAACCTTTTTTTTAATCAAGTTGTTTTGATGTTTATTACCTTGTAGGATGGAGTTGATAAGCTGTTAGAGGGAAGTGCAGTCACAGCTGGATAACCAAATCATTGACTTTCTGCTGCTTTCTTCTAGATAATTAGTGAAGATGTTCTGAAGAGTACCTGTGATGCTCATCAGCTCTGCATCATTTCTGTCCTGCCTCATATTCTTGACACAGGTAGATGTACAAGCAAGCAGACTTCTGTATGAACTTGCCACTTAAAGCATGTAGTTATGTTTTTTAACTTGTCCAATTCTGTCTAAAACAGGAGCTTCAGGGAGGAATTCTTACCTGGACGTCATGTTAAAAATGGCAGAAAAATACAAAAAGAAAATGTGGGGGTAAGTGCCATTGGTTGTCTTGGAAAAGATGTAAGCATTTGTAGAGATAATGGGACAGAATTTGTGTGATAGTGATTTATCTGCAGATCAAAGTTGTTACTTGTTCAGGATAGTATATCTTGGTATTTCACTAACTGTACTGCAAGATGGGATGCTGTGGCTTTAGAATAAACTGCTGATTTTTTCTTTCAGCCAACTCTCAAATCCTACAAGTGATATCTAAGTATTAATGGGACCAAATTAAGCATCTTTTACTCTTGTCCTAACTGCTAAAATATTTTAGGGCAGTATTGATCCAGGTTTTTTTAGAGTCTTTTGCTGTTGGGTGACTGCCAGTATGACTGTTAAATTCTCAAAAAAAAAAAAAAAAGTAAATTGCAGTTTATTAACAAATTTCATGCTCTCAAAGAAGCAGGCCAGCAGGCTTTGCCTTTTCTACTCCTCAAATGGAGGTTAGGTTCTCTGGGGCTTCTCTGCGAAGTGAGAGTTGTTCTGACACACTGACTGCTTTGGAAAGGGGGCAAAATGGCATGAAAGCCTGCAGGGAAATGCTGGGATTGGCTGATTCCAGAGGTTCCCCAGGGGACTTGTTAAGCATTAGAGGAATTGAGACCTGACCAGTGGGGAACCAATGGTGAGTGAAGTCTTGCAGTCTTTGTCTGGAAATCCTCTGCAGTGGGATTTGGGCAGTACTTTGTCATGTTTAGAACCGTGGCTTGAGCCATTTTAAACCTTGCTTAATATAGGCTGAAGGGCAGCAATTTGTTTGGATTGGTAACATAGAGTTCTTTCCCTGGACTGTCTTTCATGGCTGTTCTTCTGATCAAGCTTTCAGTGGCTGTGAGCGCAAGGCTTGTCCAGAGGTGCTGTTCAGGAACAGCTTTCTTCTGTTCTATGGTTCAAGATCAGGACCCTGCTGTTCCCCGCTGACTTCAATAACAGTTGACACTGTCAAGGGCAATTCAGAGCCCAGCTTGAACTCTGCAGGGTTGCAGGATATGTGTGACTACAAAATTATTGTAGTGCCTATGCTAATTATTCATTTTCTATTTTATTTTTTCCTCAAGGTGGCTGTGGACAGAAGCAGGTGCTCAGTCAGATCTTGAGAGCTCTTTGGGGATTGGAGGCTTTGGGTATCCGGCAATGGCAGCTGTTAATGCTCGGAAGATGAAATTTGCCCTTCTGAAAGGGTCATTCAGTGAGCAAGGGATTAATGAGTTTCTGAGGTATGAAATCTTTAAGTGACTTAAATCTTTCTGTAATTGGGGCTGTGACTCTTTAGACCAAAATCAGGCTCTCCTAAATCAGACAAGTCTTGCACATTAAGAGAATTAAGACAATGAGCATTCATTGGAGTAAGGGAATGATTCCAGTGAGGACTGCAACTAATAAAGCAGTCTCTACCTTTTGTCGTGGACAGAACTAAGAAAGTGGACATTTAGACTTAAATGGTAGCTTTAGCACAACTTATGAAAACCGTTTGAAAACAAAAGTGAGCTTTTATAATGAAAAATTCTGGTTCTCTGGTAACACAAGAAATTAATGGGATTTGGTAATAAATACTATTAAGTTCAAATGGTGCATTCTAATTAGTAATTGGGAAGTTCTCAGTTTGGGAATCTAAATGGGTGCTGCTGAGGCTCTTGAGGTGTATTGCTGTTCATCTTTCTGGTTTGGTCTGCTCCAGTCTTTCCCCCTTCCACCTTCCCATTTCCCTGGCATCTGATTAACTGGGGGGGCTGAAGCAATCTGTCCAAAAAGTCAGTAGCTCTTTGCTCAGCTCAGTTCAGGTTCCCTGAAACTGCCTCTTGCGTAGCTGGGCAAAAGCCAGTGCTGAGAAAAGTTGAATGGGGAAAGAAAATGGGCAGGAGGACAGAAGGCAGCACTAGTATTGAAACAGAGCAGCTAAACTGAAACTGTTACTTAAGCATGGTCGAAGTGAAGTGAGAACTCTGCTTCTCTGCCAGACACCAGCTGCCACAAAGTGTGTAAGAGCCTTTGAGCTTACATTAGCAGTGTTCTGTGTCCTTGCTTGGAGAATGGCAAAGGAGAGTCAGAATTGCAAAAGGAAATACAAGTCTCTCCTTACCTTGCCATTAATTGAACCCTGCTCCTGCTGGATTAATGTCTTATCTGTGTAAGTGATCAGACTTTCTTCTTAATGCCAAAAAGGGAAGGATCTGAGAGCACCAAGTAAAATACAGGATTCAGATGCAAGAATAATAAATACCAGACAGTCTGTACTAATGCGTGTGAGAGAAGTGTCTGCCTTTCTCAGACATCGCAAATTCTCTTAGTCTATAAAATCCATCTTACAGAAGCCTCTCCTCGTGAGGGTGGATGGTGCTTTCAGGACACAACAGCCTACTTAACACCTTATATTGAACTAGGTAATTGGTTTGGTACTGTCTTACTACAGAGCAATACTTGCTGGAATAATCTCTTATTTGACACTTCAGCTCAGCTGTGCTGCCTAGAGAAAGCAGTACTATCAGAGATGGTGTAGCTGGCTGTTAACTCAGCTTGCTGTGTGCAGCTTTTGTGATCTAATAGGCAGTCTCAACAGTGTTGACCAAAAGTAAGGAAAGAAGCACTGAGAAGAGCATAAAAATTATAGACTCCACTTAGGGAGGAATACTTATTCAGTCTTATTTGCATCTGAAAGAATACAAAGGGATTAGCTTTTCAGGATTTTAATGTCAGGCTTTTCAAGCAAGCCTAACTAGCCAGTGCCGTATGGGGTGTCTCAAAGCAGAAGCTGGTTCCCATTGTAACAGGTGGAGGCTTAGAGTCCACCAAAAAAAGATCACTAGCAATTTCAAGTAACAGTTGCAGGTGGCTTCCAAAACTGGAATTATAGGCTCCTCTTAGCGTTGCCTCAAAGGATATACAACATGCTGTTAAAGGGGCTGTGTTTGCTTATGAGGGTTACAAGGGGGCACTGTTGAAATATGGAACAGTGTAGCTCACGTAGTTTGTCTCTTTGGACCCAATTGTAAATTCACAATGCTGCTTTAAGGGCTCTTCTTCATTTTCTGTTTCTCAGTTTGAAAAGCTTCTGCTTCCAGACAGTTTAGATTTGCTTCAAGAGATGCAAACTGATTTCAAACTTAACTCCCTTTTATGTGAAGCAACCACTGATAGAGACTGGAGACACTTCTGAAATTTAACTTTTACTTGTTTTTTCTCAGGGAACTGTCTGTTGGTCGTGGCTCTACAGCACCAGTGGCTGGTGGAGCTTTCCCTAAAATTAATTCAGTTGAACCTTGGGATGGCAAAGATGGTGAGGTAAGAGGTGCTCCATCTGTAAAAGTGCTGATGATTTGCTAGGTTCAGAAGTGACTGGATAAGAGTAACTAGAAACTAGCAATGTGAAAAATTCTTGTTCTTCAAAGATGGTGGCAAGTTGTGTTGATGGTTTCCCATTATCTAAATCCTGCCACCAGACCAAACACCAGATTCATTGTCTGACATTGTGGAAAGATACTGCTGCCTAGCTGTTAGGATGTAATCTGAAAGTTGAATCCCTTCAGGCTGAAACCTGTTACTACCCATGCTGAGTAAGGGAGGTGGTAATGTATGCATGCCAGACCTGAAATCTGGGGAGACTTTGGTTCTGCAATAAGCTGACCTTACCATCAAAGTCTTAATGCCAGAAAGTTTGTAAAGTAAAGCCTGTGTAATAACACAGTGACTGAGTATGTTCTTAAGGTTCAACATTGCTGTAAAAAACAAAGTTACTACGGTCCTTTGACCTACTTCAGATGGAATTAAAGTTTAGAATATGGTAGTAGCTTTGTTACATAGTTTACCTGTGTTTGCCTTTATCTGGAGTATTTTTATTAGCAGAAAACAACCTTCTAGTTGAAACTCTGATCACTTCTCCTGTGGTCAATACACTTTGAGTGCTTATGAATGAAAGAGGTGACAGGTGGGAGTCTTACTCTCAGGATGAAGTAAGCGTCTTTCAAAGTCAGTGATGTCCCAGTGTTAAGTGCTTCTAAACACTTGCTAAAAGCCTTCCCTTTTTCACAGCTTCCAGTTGAAGATGACATTGATCTCAGCGATGTGGATCTGGATGACTGGGATAAAGATGAGCTGTGAGATCTTCAGGAAACTTCTTTTCTTGGGAGAGTTTGTGCAGCAGTTTGCAACCTGGTTCACAATCAGATGGATATTCCAGTGGCCTTTTTATGGAGAAATAGCATGTGACGTACTGTGCTACTTGATGCACTGCAGCAGTGAACTGTACACATCTCAAGAAAACATTGCAGAAATTCTATGAATTGTCATAACCAGTAAACTTGATTGTATTCTGTGTAACAAATATTTTGAGGACAACATGGATAATTCTTTGGAACGTCTTGGGTTTTATTTTGTTGATAGTGTGCTGTTTGAGTGTTACTGGAGGCTGTTAGTATAACCAATTTTAAATGTGATTTTTTTTTTTTTTTTCATGGAGGTGAAACCTGGTCAGCTTCTGTTTCAATTAAAGAATAAACCAAAATATTTTTGACACATAGTGTTAATCTTGTATAGAGTTACAAAGGTGCACATGGCAAAAGCCATCCCATTTGGATGACTCTTGAAGAATGAACAATAGAATAGAGAGGCTGGTGCAGAGGGGAGTCCTAAACCACCCCCTTGCTGTGAAGGATCTTGACAGCTTGGCCTAAAGCCTGATTAGATGGACAATCTTAGTTTAAATGCTCTTTAGTCTTCCTTTTCCTATTCCTTCTCAGGGGCTTTCTCTGTGCCAGGCTTTGTAAGATCTTACAAAATGGAAGTGGGGTTGCTGCTGCAGTAGGAGACACTGGGAGCTGTTGTTCTTTTCCCTGGGATTAGCAGTGAAGCTAATCCCCATTTTAGGGCATGAGAATTTCCAGGTGCTAACAGGAAAACACCATGGTGCTGTCTCCAGCAAATTGGATCTAATATTTCTTCACTTCCCATGTGGCATTGTTTCAATTTGAAATTGCTATTTCCTTGGAAGAGGAATCAGGAATGGGGATGGTTGATGCTGTTTCTTTAATAAAAATACTATTACTTTTTTTAGCTCTTGATGTCTTGTGTATCAGTGCCTGGTGAAGTGACTCTCATGTGATCAGCTTGTTTATAAGTAAGGAATGAAAGAACTGAAAGTTTCATCTCCTTTCAAGGAAATACCTTAATATGGATATTTGTCATCTAGTGTGTGAGAGATCGCCTGTAGTTCATCCCTGTGAAAGGCAGTGTAACAACTGGTAGCCAACAGTAACTGGACTGCTGATTTGGGGCAGGAAATGCGCTCCAACTCGTAAGTTATCCCAGCAGATGAGATCTAATGGAACTGATATAACTGAAATGTCTTGGCAAAAACTAAACCTATGAGTACTTGGGACTATAAATCCTACTACAGTAAGCTCTACAGCAGTTTTGAGGATTTTTCTTCTTGAGTGTTTCTTTTTTTAAATTAAAAAAACTTTGGGATTTGTTCTCATGCTTTTTGCTTTTTCTGTTTGGTTTGGTTTTGGTTTTTTTAAGTTTGCTTTGTTAGAAAAACAGGACTGTGCACACCTAGTAGATGCATTAGCTACCACACTTTTTAAATTGTTTTATTTCAAGTCCAATAGATACTTCATCTTTGTAACTTACCAAAAAAAATAAATACTACCATAGTACCTCCTGCCTCTGAAATACGTTTTTGTAAAACTATGAACAAGAGATATTTATATTAAAGTCACTGTAAAAATTACTGCAGTGGTAGGAAGATCTATGCAATTATCCTGCTACAGCATCTGTATTTTAATTTGACTTTCAGCAGCTAAAGATTTTTTTATTTTAACATTAGGGTCTTGAAAATTAATAGATGAAGCTTCAGCAATTTTTCTTTAACTGCAGTCAAGAAGGCTGAGGTCAATCTTGAAATAGACGTAAGGATAGTATTCTTGATTACTCAGTTGTAAACCTGGGATGTCCATGCCAGGCTGCAAAAGGAAACAGTATGACTTTAGTACCAGTAAACAAACTGTTGCAGAGTTCTAAGTGGATTGCTTTTGCACTCCTCTTCCATGAGTGGAATGGAGTTTTGTATTTGCTGTGCTTAAGATAAGGAATTCACCACTGAGAATGTGGTGTTTGCTTGGTGTTTTCAGGCCGCTTTATGCAGTTAGCATTGAGAATTCATGCTTGGTTGCAATTTCATGAACGTGTGGCATTTTTTTGTGTGCTCCAGCTCTAGAGCAACTAATTTATTTCTCCTGCATTCATGTGCTGGGAATCTTATGCTTGCTAGTATTAGGCTGTGTAAACACCTCCTGGTTTATCCTAATTGATTTATCCTAAATTGTTTGTGCACTTGATATGGGGAGGAAGAAAGCAAGTACTGCTGCTTGCTGAAGTCCTAGGTTGAGGTATTTAGTCAATGACAGCCTTTTACAGGGGTGGAGGTTGTCACAGTCCTAGCATTTAATTCTGAGTTCATTTTTCTTGCTTGTGTTGATCTGAACATTTATAGAAGACTTGAAGCTTTTTACCTAGAGGAACTGATGTAATTGAGCAGATCTATTTCAGTCTGGTAGCTGTAAACATCAGATGCTTCAACAAAAAATGTAATCTATGCGTCTCCATTATAATCTGAGCCTACCTGCTGCCTACTCTAATTCAGTCTGTCACCACCAGAGATTAGAGCTGCATCCAAGGCTTGCTCTAACCCCTGGACTGTGAAAGTGTTCATTTGGCTAAACTAAGACAAGCTGCAGCACGCGCACTCATAGTCCAAATACATACGTCCATTATGCTGGCTGCTGCGACTTCATCCAGGTGTTTGAAGACCACGTTTAGGACATCTCTCAGGCGTTTTACAGACTTCCTGTTTGGCTGCAGCAGCATTGCTTGGAAATTCACTGGGAGGCCGTACCTTGAAACACATCAACATACAGGATGATCTGCTGGGAAGGGGCACACCTTTCCGTTCCTGCCCTTCTCCCTCTTCAGTCTCCTGGCACGCGAGCTGATTGTGCATTGCAGAAACAATCTCAGTGGTGGTGTGCTGCGTTCTTATCTGAAAGTCAACTAAATAGGGTCTTTCTGTTTTCCCTGTAAGTGCCCCCAAAGAACTGTTTTTCATCAACTTTACATGTCACCTCTTCTGTGGTTATCTGCATTGTCTCCTGTGAGCTTGTGGAGCACAGTGTGTAAGGGATGTTCCCTCCCATGAAGGAACTGCCCCAGGAAGAGCGCTGTACATTCTGACTTCTACAGGAATCTCTGCTGACACTGCATGTATATCCACTTACCTCAGGACAGATTCAACAAAAACTCTCAAGGCTTTCACATGAATCCAAGCCACAAACGCTTCACTGAAGTTCACTTTCAGCCAGCGCAGTAAAGGGCCCTATGAGAACAGATAGAGCGGTATTGTGACCCCCTCCCTGTGTGAGGCAGCTCCATAGCTAACACTGCTGAAGCCGTCATGGGCTGCTGAGATGACTCTTGGGCAGCCTGCTGGTGGCTCTTAGTTTATCAGAAACTCAGGTGACCTTGGGCAAATTATCTATGTTGTGCCTCAGTTTTCTGGGCTAAATGGAGCTCACAGGTGTCTGTTGGAACCATAAAGCCATTTCCGAGTGAGAAGTGCTTAGGCATGCTGCTAGCAAAGGCTGTCGTCCTGTGGGCATCAACTTGATGTGCTACTTACATACTGTTGTTTCTTATCAGAAGCTAATTTCATCAGTTCTTCCTTTTCACATTTGAGTTCCTTCTCATCGAAATAAAATTCTCGAACCATGAACCTACAATTGAATGATATTCATTCTCACAAGCCATAGTCCAAGCAATATGCAAATTCCTTTCTTTTGCCTCTGGAGAAGCAGGTATGGGATGTTTCAAAGTTGCTAGCCATCTAACCACTTAAACTACGTGGAGGGTGGGGGTTGAAGTCATGCCCAGAAAGCAGGCTTCCTGCTGTCAGTAGCATGAGAGCAGGAAGGGCCATTCCAAGATCTGTAGTTTGGTGCTAAAAGAACACAATCACTGTATCTGCTGTCACACCTCCTTCCCACCCTGCCTTCTCAGTGGCTTTAGGGCCAGCAGCAGCCCAATTAGTACAGAAGTCCTAAAACCCAAGGATGAATTCAGCACACAGAACAAGCTTCACCTTATCCACCTCATCTGCTTGCTGCCTGCCCTGCCTAGCAATCAGTGCTTCTTACCTGTTCTCCCTGGCTTTAGCCTTGAAGTCATCCATCACTTTTCTAAATAGGGTCACAGTGAAGAGTCCTCCCTCTGCATCCTCAGCAATCATTCTGTGGGAGGGAAATCCACTGCTGTGATTTCACATGGCAAGTCCCTCTGGCCTTCTTTACCACCTTCTGCAGTTCTTTTTTCTGTTTATGATACTGAACAACACCCTGTTTTTTCCAGAACCTCTGGGACTGAAATAGGGAGCAAAGACTTTAACAGCACTGGCCACACTATCTCCAGTGTAAAACTCCCGTGAGTTAAGCTCCTGAACCCATTGCAGTACACACACACATTCTGCCTGCCTGATATTTCTGTTTCCTGGTAACGGTCCCCCACTTCCCATGCACTTGTTTTTTGTGATAGGCAGTAGGAAACAGCTTTCTTCTTTCTCTGTGCTTTCTGCTTCTTCCATTTCAGATAATAGCACTGTCACCTGTTGTATCCTGGATTGGAGATCATGGTCTGCATGAGCTGAGTGGTGGAATATTTCATTCCTAGAAAGGACTTTTTGCTCCAGGTGAAAGGATAAATTAATATGGCATTGGCTAATGCAAATGATAGTACACTGAATTATCCTATTCTACAGCAGGAAGCAATTAAAGATGCAAAGATAGCCTCTGATCTTTGTAAAAAGTAGTTTCCATAAAGTTGTATGTGATTGCACATGTCTGAATTATGCCTGGATTACTGTAACCAATTGTTTGTTTTACACAAAAAGCAAAGGCCCTGGTTGAAAGTAGAAAGAACCAGATTATTGGAAAAGGGAACAACAAGCTAGTCATTAAAAAAACGATATTTTTTTCTTTCATCTACACTTCCCTTCAAGAGAGTAATTTCTGATTTCAGTTGAGAATGAGATTGGGCAAATCTATATGTTAACATAAAGCCCATGCATTAGACAAGTGGTTCCTTCCAGGATCCAGCAATTTGAGGGGCTGAAGTATGGCAGGGATCTCTGAAACAAACAGGGACCTTAATCTGGAATTTCACTTACTTTGTGGAGCGAGGCACTACCATATCAGAGAGGGATTCATAGGTCTTCTGCCACTGGACATAGCTTGACCTTTGAGCAACAAAAAACAAAGCACAGTAAATAGGTACTATATACTACAAAGCAAATGTGTTGATAAATACAGTTAATTAAGCTAATGGCTTAGGGTAGAGGGGTTGGAGCTCTTCGTGCTGGGCTATGTGATTAAGAGACGTTGAGTTTCTCCTATCCTTTCCTCTCCTAGCCACCATCTAGGGAGATGTTTCCCTCCACGCTGCACCCTCAATCCTCACTTTGGGTTTTGGCATGAGGAAGGGCATAAAGCAGGAAGCTGACAGTGGGAAGAACATGGTTTTGGCACATACTTCCAGGCTGCCACACTGTGTCCGGTGCTGCAGTACCCTTGCACAAGCCGATCCACGGCTCAGGTGTGGTACATCTGCTACGTGCAATCCCAGAGCGGATCTGGTGCTACACTGCAAATGTGGCAAGTGCCAGCACTGGGAGAAAGGGGTCAAGGGGATGCTAAGAATTTGCAAAGGGAGAAGTCTGTTTATAGGGGGAGTCTGAAAGAATGTGCAGATAATAAACTCAACAAAATTATCTCGGATAGCTTTTGGTAACATGGTTTTCACAGACAGAAAACTGATGGTTCTGTATGTGTGCGCTGGGACAGGGCTACACAGAGAGGAAAAGTTTAGTGTAGGCTTCTGAGGAGGACATTGCGTAACTTCACAACTGATGGTGATGGCAGTGGTATGGCCAGTAGAGGCCTTGTGAGTTTGATATGCCTAATTCCTTCTATCAAATGGCTAAGCTTCAGTGAGAAGCTGGTTTTGTCTTTTTTTTTTTTTTAACTCCTACTATTCCTGCCAAGAGGCTGTTTGAGAACCCACCCTGTAACTATCAAAAATCCACATCCCATTTCTGTCCTGCTCTGAGTTCAGAGAAGTCTTTGTCTCTTTCTTTTGTGCCAACACCACCCTTTGCAGAAACTGTTTTTTCTCTTTGATAACAGCTTTGCCCATGCCCCAGCCACAGCGCAGATGAGCTGCCCCAACCTGACCCAGCATCGCCTGGATCCAGCTCTGAGGCCTGACACTCAGTGCCACACTGAGTGCGTGTGCGTGCACTATTGCCTTACTTTGGCACCACGACGAGCAGTGTGATAAGATACTCGGAATTCAGGACAAAGTCTTCTTTATGCACAATGCCTGCTAGGGTCCGAGTCAGCAGATTTCCCCTATGGTGAACAAGACAAAGAAAAAATAACAGTAGCAGAAGCCCTGCAGCTGCACACTGAGGTTGAGCCTGAGTGAATATCTTCCTTGGGTAGAGGCTGGTTCCCAGGCAGGCTGCCAGCCTGGCTGCAGTGCCAGGAAGGCGAGGACCTGTGTCCTGTGCCCAAAGCAAGGAGACTGAGTAGGAAAGAGTGGCACATATGACCATGTATTGGGCGAGGGCTTGTACAGCATCATCTAAGTTACTCTAAATTTATTACTTACTGGAATTTACTATTCTCCCAAGTGTTAACCCCAGAGAAAATCCAGGAATCAGCACTGACATAGGTAGAGACCATAAGCAGCTGAAGAGAGGAGAAGCCCTGACAGATCATCACCTGGACTAACAGAATGAAACAAAGAAAAGAAAAATGTTAAGTGGGATGTGCTGGTGAGATAGGCACAGCAGGGAAGGAGAATAGATGCCTTTGCCTGGAATACTGTAAAGCCAACTTTCTGAACAGCATTTGCAGGGCTCCCACAGGAAACAGCTCTGTCTTGCAAAGCAATCTACTCGCTGACCCAGCTGATCTAATTTCTGACTCCCTGAAACCTCATCAGAACAATACAGTGCATTTGTTTTTGACTCGTTCCCAAGACTGTCTGCTCACACTGCCAATAAAATCCTATTAGGACCCACAGTCTCCCTGAGCTGATTTTGACACATGCTGACCACACCAGCTCCCCCTCCCCAGCTTTCACTGGGTCTGTAGATGCTCAGCATGCTCCAAAGCCAGATAAATTTCTTTCCACCAGAACACACGTGGTCCACAGCACAGTAACAGGTATGAGCATGCACTGTCCTTGGTTCAGCCATGCAGCGTTCCAGATGCAGACAGGCATGAGCTATACTTACACAGTTTTTTTCTCCAGGTTTTGCAAATTTCCTTTAATGTTGTTGTATGCAGCTGATCGGGTCTTTAGGTCTGCTTCTATTTGAGTCACTTGCTAAAACAAAGTAAGAAAAGTGAGTCAACTCAGTGCTTGAGGTGTTGTCCTCACCTCCCTTCCGGTACCTCTGCACCTTAACACGAGGACACAGCCCCTCGAAAAACCACCTGACTGTGGCCAAGAAGGAGCCGGTATCAGAGCTCCCCTGTGGCAAAGGCCCCTGCAGAAAGCAGGATTCAGTTAGGTGTTGCTGTGTGCGTTATAGCTGTACCTGAGGAGCAAATTCACGGTTTCATTTGTTACCTACATTGAACAACACATCGCACCTTCCTGAAGGGACTGACAGTGTAAGTAATTAATCCAGCCTGCAATGTGTTTGATTTAATGACAGGCCAACAATTTCACAAAAGAACTCCAAAATGGAGAATAATACGGCAGTATATAAAAACAATAAAATATTACAATGAAGGGGACTAAAGTACAGAAAGCACATCAATGCACTCTAGTAAATCTGATAAAGTGCCTTATACTTACAGACCAGGTAGGTTTAAATACATATATCATTATTATACAGTGGGAATTAAAATAATAACAACTGCTTCAGTACAAGGTGCGTGCTTCTGAGCCTGTTCCTGCCCAAACCAAAGGCAAAGCTCTCACTGACTGCCACGAGAGAAGGGAACCAAAAACTGCCAAAAGACATGCCTCCCCATGCTGACATCTTCTTAAAATTTGGAGTGCAATTTACCTTCGCTAATGCTTCTGATATATTCTTCAGTGGCTGCTTTATGGGATATTTGGCCATGTCCCACTCAAACCGTGTCAGGTAGCTAATTAGATCAACTGAAAATGCAAAGAGATGCATTAAAGCAGACAGCTTACCAGATGGTGGGTCAAAGTCTGGGTAGCAGTCCCCAGCTATAGCCCAGCATGACTTGGACTAACATTAGAGATGGAAGTGAACCAGAAGCCCACCTCCGAATCCCCATAGAAATGTGATCTTAGAATAAATTTGCAGAAATCATATGCACAATCTAATCACCTTTCTAAACATCCCCACACTTAGAAGTTGAACCACAAATCTTTTCTGTGTTACACCTAACAGTACAGAACAAGCTTTAGTGTAAAATTAGCTGTATTAGCAGGATCCAGCAATGTACAGCCATTCTTCTCCAGAGTAGAACCAGCCTCATGTAACATGTCTCAATCTTCATTACTGCGATATGCCTGAATTTAATCCCAGGAAGAGCTATCAGAAAAACACTGGCCCAGGACCAGCAGTAATACTCAGGGTTGTTGAGAGTTTGATCAAAGATATAAAGAGTATAGCTGGCATTACTTCCCTGTGATTCAGTCAAGCACTCACTAGGAATCAAACCAGCCCAGGTGTGATGAGGAATTCCTCATTGACCTTGCACTCAGAGCTCCCCATGTCCCACAAAGCCATACAGTATTTCTCTAAGTGGATAAATCCAGGCACAGCATCCAACAACAGAAACTCACAGCAAGACCCTGTGCATGCAGTCCCACAGAATAAGGCACCCTTGTACCATGAGGAGCCAGAATTGAGAGGAGATGACACATGTGACAGCCAGCTCCTAGAACAGGATCATGCTGTTTCACTCTGTTTGAAGACCAAGGCTCCTGAACATTAGAAAACATTAAGGCTTGGTACATTATGGTACCAAATAAGAAAATCTTCTCTAGCAGCTCATGAAATCAGACAGCTCTTTGCCTGAGTCCTGAGAGCCCTTAGGATAACTAAGGACATCCTACACTCCTACATAGTGTTCTCGGGCAACATTACAGGATGGGATAAAGTCAGGCATCCTGCCACAACAAGCAGAGGGGCTGGGACTGTCCCCTGGCAGGTTCAGGAGGCTGGAGGAAGGCAGCAGGCAGGGTCTCAATATCTAGACAAAGAAGTCAGAGGCACTGTCACCTGCAGGGTGGGTTTCCTTCCAGACCAGGAGGGTAAGCATGGAGAATATCTGGGAAGCTGATCTGGGGAAATGGGGAGCAAAACAGCTCAAGGTGCCAAGTAAAAGGAGGTGCCTGCTGGGGCCGTTCAGTGCTCTTTGCTGCCTTGTCCAGAGAGTTAATTCAGTCCCACAGCGAGGTCTGAGCACAGATTTCTTGTGGGCTGGACTTCCAGGGCATGGGGAAAGTTTTATGAACTGAGACGCATAAGAAGGAATGTAAAATGTTGTGTAATTGCCATACTGCCAGGCTGAGATATCTTGTGTGATACCGAATACCCTTGGCAGGAGAGCGCTATCCTTTCCATGGGCTTCTCTCACCCCACAACAGAGTCAGTTTACCCTATTACATTTCCAAAGCATGGAAAGTCTTCTGTTAGGAGGAAATAGGCTTCTTAGCATGGGATAAACTGCCCAGGAGGCAGAGAGCACTGGCATGACCATGTTCTCCCCCTGCTTCTAAAACCACGGCTGTGTAAAGCATTTCCTGCTTATGATACGCTACAATTCCCTTTATTACACAAACACTTTCCTTCTATATGAGACACCTCCACATGGCTGCTTCTGACTGTTGCCCATTGGAAAGCAGTGTGTGTATTCACTTAACTAAAAGTGCTGTATTTTCTAGTACTTTGAATTTTTCTTTACACAAATATAATTAAACAATTATTAGACACACAGCTACCATCTTCATCAGTTCATGGACCAGACTGCTGTCAGGAATATACACAACTGAGCTAAAATCAAAAAACTTGCATAGTGTAACTTAAAACAAAATTTGAGTTGGGGATGGTCTGAAACAGGACCATGCAGCAAGAAGTCATGTCTTATAATTTTGTTTCTGATTTCATGACCTCAAGGAAGTCTCGAACTTTAGGATCCTTCAGATAATCAGAAAAGAGAGGAGGAAGAATTTTTACAGCAAAGTTGCTGCTTCTTATGAAGAATGACACTGGAATGTATTAGGGGAATCCTCATACACTAAAGCTGACTGAATTTTTTAAGATGCAGTCAATTAGCTTAGAAAAGTTAACGTCTTGGTTTAACATGATTTATTCGGATGACCAAATCCAAACAGAGGACAGAAATTAGTAACACATAGAAGCAATTTCCACATCCTTCTATTACAACACATGCAGAGCTGACAGTGAAGGAAAATGGTGTAAAAAGAGGAAACAAAGTGAACAAGTGAAACCTGTTGTTTCTCAAGTCATAGGGATATCGTGATCAAGCTACGAGGTTGTTACTTGAGAAATCCATCGTAACCTGATCACTGTATCTCTACAACCAGACCAAGACTTGTCTCTAGCACTAATACACACAAATGCATGCTTGTAACATCACTGCAATCGTCAATCCTCAACATACTTTTTAGACATTTCATTTTATCCTTTACCCCTGAAACACAATAACTGGGATTACTGTATTTGTCAGGTGGTTGCACTCATCAGATGTCAGTCTTATTTCATTCAAGAGGGACATTTCTAAAAGAACTTCCTCCCCATCCTTTACTCATACAGATCTGAAGTGAGTCAAAGGTGTGATGGAGCATGCACTGTTAGCTTATTCATCTGGCAATTAATAGTGTCGCTCACAAGCCTGTAAGCAGCATGTGTAACACATCCAACTTCACTGTTTCCAAGAGAACTGGGGAGAAATTTGCTCTGAAACACACTCAGGGTCTAACAAAACATGCAGAGATCTAGGAGCCATCAGTTCCTAAATGTCAATTTTGTCCTTGACACAGGCTCCCTTTAGGGCCTTGAGTACCATACCATAAAGTGGGAAATCCCTTCATAGAGGTTACAAAAACATCACATTGACTACTTAGAGAGGATGCAGGGGAGCATACAGTAAGGTAGTGGGCTCCCACAGCCCTCTGGCATGCCAGAAGAGCCCTGGCCATTGCTGCCTGCTCTTCTCTGCTGCACAAGTGATGTCAGCCAGGGCAGGACACCACTGGAGGACATTTCCCCCTCACTGTGTCCTGCTGGCCCCAGCATGACCTTGGGAGGGCAGCCCTGCCTCTATGATTTGGAGCTGTTGCCTCACACCTGTGATGTCAGAAATCCACAGCTGGCAAGGTGATCTATCCCAGCACCAGAGACACAAATCACTAACAGATCACTGACAGATGTCATGCAGCCATACAGAATGAGATTGAGCTGCCTGTAAGAGATCAAGCCCATACAGGGCACAGAAATGTGCTAGGTCATCTTAGGAGTGAAGAAGACTGTCTCCTGCTTTCCTCTTCACTCCTCAGCGCTGGGGTTAGAAACTAGCTCAGTACTAGACACTGAACACTCTCCTGGAAGCAAAGCTGGTGCTGGATAAAGCTTCTGCTATCTCTGAGAAAAATGGGAGCAGGCTAGACATGTTCTTAAAAAATGTTTCTGATGATTGTCCTTTCTAATGTGTGAGTGTTTCAATTCCACATGTTCATATTCTGAAGCAAACAAAAGCAGCATCAATGTATTAAAAAAGCCACAGTCACAGCACCTACCTCCATTGGCCAGAAGATTTTCCTGGACTTTGTCTTTTGAGTCCTCCATAACTTCTCCTATGTACTGGGCTATTTTCTTTATTACGCTTAGGTGTAACAAGAGAAGCTTCATTAGTGAAGAAACAAAATGAATATAAAACAGCTGCCACAATGATCTGATAAACATGGAGATGCCCAAACAAAACACTTCTGAAGCAAGGTGGGCTAATTTGCAACTCAAATTACGATAAGCAACCTACGGCACATTGCAGAACTAAATGCCTTATTTTAAATACACTGATCTCTGCAAACACATAGATAATATCATCTCCCCAGTGCTCTAGACTTCCAGACAATCAAGATTCGGTCTTCTGTACACTCATGCTACTCACAGCAGAAACCAGAAGGCAAGAAACCCATGTTTAAGACTCTAAAGGTGATGGACGGACAAGAGGCTACATACAGACCAACTCTGGCTGAAAATCTGTTCCATGGGATGCTAAATAAATCCTTAGGGCTTGCCCAGATAAGGTTCTTACAAAGTATTCAGGGGAAAAAGACAATGTTCTCTTGCTTGACAGGGAGACAGACCATGGTGGACAAGACACTCCTTTAAGGTGTGGGAGAAGTAGATTCAAATCCTCCTTCTGCCCAATTCAGAGCAGCAATTTGAACAGAGCCCCTTCTAGAGAACATTATCTCCACACAGCTGCTTATTTTCTGCTCATTTTGAAAAATGGGTTCATCAAGTCCCTACAGCAGTAGGTCCCCCTGGCCCTAGTCAAAGTACCTATGTCATACAGGACAAGAGCCTTTCTGGTTGTTCTAGTTTAGTTCTGTACTCAGAAGTATTCACAGAATTTGGCCTCCAGCTCCCTAGCTGTTCCAGGCTGACTACACCTTGGGGAAAAAAAAAATAAAAAAAAAGCAACAGCTAAAAAGTAACTGCCTAATCATGAAATTGGCAAAGACATGAAGTCGACATAATCCTTGGCATGGTGACATGGAGTGGAGCATAATGGCAGGCTTCTTCTCCCTTTCTTTCCTTACAGAGGGGAGATGACTACAGCTGCAGATGAGCTGAGACTGAAAGGGCACCTGCAGTGTTTGGACAATGTGTCTTGTGACATCCTGTGGCTTTCAAGAGTTCAGGAAAGGGACTTCAGGCCAGGTAAAGCTACCATGAGAGCATCAGAGAAAAGGATTTTCTTTGATGTGCTGCAAAGCAGATATATGGGCCATTTAAAAGCAGTAATTCGTAGAAGATTCCCTTTATCTCCATTCCCGTGAAGAAACTCAGTCTTTGGAAAGGTTTTCCAGTCCTGTGATGAGGAGGAAAAACCTGAGATTGCTGATGCTGCCAAGAATGCAGTAGTCAGAATTGCTACTGTTTGGTGGTCATTAAGCCTGCAGAAGAGAAGACCTTATTGCAGCCTTCCAATATATAAAGGGGGCTTATAAGAAAGATGGAGAGAGACTTTCTACCAGGACTTACAGTGACAGGACAAGGGGCAATAGTTTTAAACTGCAAGACAGTAGATTTAGATTGGACATAAGGAATAAATTATTTATGATGAGGGTGGTGAGGCACTGTAACAGGTTGCCCAGAGATGCTGTGGATGCCCCATCCCTGGAGGTGTTCAAGGCCAGGCTGGATGAGGCTTTGAGGAACCTGGTCTAGTGGAAAGTGTCCCTGCCTATGGCGGGGGGGCTGGACTAGATGACCTTTAAAGGTCCTTTCCAACCATCGCAGTTCAGAGTGCCTGTAGAAGACATCTGCCCCATTGTGCTTTAGTTCACAGCCCCCTTAGGTCTGTGCAGGTTTCCACCACCCCCCATGTAGTGACCCGAAGCCAGCTGGGTGTTGCTGAATGCTGCGTGTTGCCCACACTCAGGCTGCGGGGAGCATGCGGGATCCACACAGCCGTTCCCCATCATCTGCCCCCTTGCCAAGCACTTCTGCAATTTTCAGCTTGTAGCCACAGCTGGTTTTCAGCCCCTTCACAATGTCCAGGGAGCCCAAAGGAACTTGGAACAAGGCAGGACTACAGCCCAGCTGGTAAGAACAGTACAGCAGGAGGCTAAGGGCATAACAGAGAAAGCAGCCAACAGGAAACTGTAGAAACCAGTAGCTTTTCCAAGAGGCCTAAGCTGCTTTCATTACAGCTGAGTGCAGCTAGGGGCTAACGTGATAGCTGGGAGCCAGTTAGCTCTAGTCTCTCTCCATAGGTATAGATGGTGGGACAGGTATGTACTCTCCCACACCCGAGATTTTTTGCTGCCCAGGCGAAGCCTGGCTCCCTTCCAGCCCACATACCCCAAGGTCCCTGCAGGCAGGATGTATACACTGGACCAGAGCACCATTCTCCAGTCCTGGCTTAGTCTCTGTGCCTTGCCTTGCATCCTGTGAAATGCAAGTGGGATTCTCTCATCCAATACATTCCCCGTGCAAAGACAGAACACCCACCCTGTGTACCACTGATGCCTAAGGCAAGTGAGAGGAATCTGACTCCCGGAGAAACTCCATCAACTATAGTGACATCCAATAGCGAGCAGCTTTCACATCTAACACTTAAACCTCTGCCTTTAGGTGAGATGAATCCCACCTTATGGAAATATTACGCTCAAATGATGCATTCTAAAAGGAAAAGGTTTTCAGCTAAACTGCCTCAAGAAGTAGTAATAAAAATGTGTAAAGAGAATAACCGCATTTAGCCTATAGTTATGGCTTGGAAGACTCTCGCATTTTGCTTCTGAAATTGTTGCAGTGTCGTTACTTAAAAAAAAAAAAAAGTCTAATCCTCTTCAAATGATACTGTATATTAAAGGGTGCTACCAGCTAGGCCTCCAAAATACTGCAGGGAGCAGAAGCCCTGCAATCTGAGCCCACTGCAGAATGCTCCGCTGACCAAGGATGCAGGAGAACCCCCAGGTAAGAGTGACCAAGGGGATCATCAGCTTGAGAGCTCCATGCTAGCACACAGTGACATGGAAAAACACTCTGCCTCCCTGTGTAAATAAATAATAAAAGTATGTGGAAACAATACTTGCCCCTTCTCTGCTGTCCTGGCAGGAGGCAGCGCTGACAGGTTTGTGCTGCCTGGCTTTGCCGGCGGTTGTGTTTATCTAGCAACAGTTCAGCAGGCAGCTCTTTCAGAGGAGGAGGAACATAAATGCTTGGGTCATTTGAACAGGCTGGTAACCCTCTGGATGCCATTCACTTCAACGAAGTGCAAGTGCTTGGTGCAATTGAATCACAACATAGACTCAAAACCCTGGGCATTTATTTATCACAAAACGCTTTTGTCTGTCCTTGTGGCACTTTATCTGTGTTGATTATTCTCTGCTATAACTCTAATGCATTTTTCTTATAGCACATTTCTTATTTTTAAATCTCGTTGGCCCTTCTTGTTTACCTAGCTGGATAGGCAGACAAGGAGAATAAGAAGAGTCCTTACCTCAGTAGCTTATGGTGGAAGGGCCTCACTGACCCCTTTGCTCCGTGCCTATAGTATGTCATACGGTAAGTGTCATTATTGGCATTAAACGGACAAGTAGTGGACTAAACTGGCATTCACCTTGAACAAGGAGCTGTACCATGTTGTCAAGTCAAGACACAGGTAACAGAAGGAGACAGTGAGCCTAGAAAGCTCATACTGACATTTCACTTAACGTTACCCTCCATAATCTTACACGGATCCTACAGGAGGAAGTCCTAAGTCCTCACAAAACTGGGAATTAGCTAAGCCCTTCTGAAAATCAGTTCTGCACGATTTTTGGTAGCCCTCAAACCCAGATCACACAGTTGCTTACGTATCTGGAGCCCTGACTAGAGACACGTTCCATTAGAACAGATAGCAGGTATTGGCACTGTCTCTCCCTAAATTTGTCCCCATCCCCATTTCAGGAAGATCTCTGCAATATAAACCAGAGGCCTGAACACATTTACAAAGAATTTGGGGCACTTTTTTGGCAAGGTCACAATGGAGAAAGTTTTTTTGATTAATTAAGTTGTTCTGTGCTACTCAAAATCCTGAAAAAAGCAATATGGCTTAGTTTTAGGTAGCCCTGTGAGGAGCAGGGAGTTGGACTTGATCCTTACATGTCCCTTCCATCTAGAGATATTCTGATTCTGTGATTCTAAAAAGATCAACAATGTGTGCAACCCAGAGAGATCAAATTTAATAAACTTAATACAGCCCTGCTTTAACATCAGTAAAGTAAGAAAAAAAATCCTATGGAGAAATGCATTCTAGTAGACTTACTTTTGCCCAAACTGCCTAGCATAGATGTAAACAGTTTATATCAGTGTTTCTGGATGCATTTGCAACTGCCAGACAAAATCCATGAAAGTACCAAGCATCTTTAGACAAGCAAACCCTTATCAGTCCTGTCTGGGCAAAAAAGGGCAAAAAGCCCCAGACCTAACACATACCTCTGTGAACAAGACCACAACTTTATGTGAGGTATGCTTTCAAAGCAAAAAAACCCTCTCAAAAGCAAGCAAACGAACAAACAAAAAAAACTATAATCTTGTAACTTCATTGCCTCAACAACAAAGTTTGCTTTGTGCCATGAAGTATCTTACAGCCCGGCTTTTTCAGAGCTTGCTGTACTTATTATTCTTTGTGCACACATGTCAGTTTGGCCCAAAATGCTATATGGGCAAGGATGTTTTTGCATAAGTAGGTTTCATAGAATGTGAGTCAACATTCTGATTTTCAAGGAGTTTACAAGTCTGAGAGGGAGAGCTCCAGATTTCATTCAGAATAACTTATTCCTTAGAATTCCTATATCTGGTTGAAGAAGGGCAGAAGGCTCAAGAGAAATATTCTGGGAAAATAAGATGAGGGAGGGCTTCATATTCTTCAAATGCTGTTTTATTAAGTTAAGTTTCTGGATGGGGAGGGATGATGTTCTTTTTTTTTTTTAAAAAAAAAAAAGAGCCTTTTTTGTCAGTTTCCCTTTGACAAACAGACTCCCTAGCACAGCCACTCAAACAGATTGCTGTGCAGACAAAACTACCACTGACTTAATTCATACAAATTTAAAGGAATGGTCCTGTCTTTGTGATGACTTCACGACAATCAACACAAGGGTTAAACATAGCTTTTCCACTTTAGTCCAGTTGCAGTCCAGGCTGAACTGAGTCAGACCGAGGTGAACACAAGGACATACTGTCCCATAAAAACAATGTCTGTTTCTCATTTGTAGGTAGTAAATAAGATCTATTTTACCTTTCAGCAAAGCTATCAAGTTTTCCCAACTCATCTGACAGACCAACAAGAGCATCCAATGTCCCCACCTGTGCAAAAGATGAGAAGTAGGTGAAAGATGCACAAGTCTGTCTAAGGCTTCTGTTGGCAGAGTCTTAGGGACACCGACTTGCGTTTAGCACTTATGAATTCAATAGTTTGGCCAAACTTCATTTACTTAGTGGACCTAGGGCATAAAAAGCCTTTTCCAGTAAAGGAAAAAACTATGTGTAGTCTCAAGATTACACGTCAGTGTCTTCCTTCCTGTTTTCATTCCCATATCATCCAGTAGCATAGACTGCTCTTTTACATGATAAAATAGTGACTAGAAATGCACACAATATACATGCAAACAAATCTTAGGTATTGAGTGAACTAAAGGTTCATTCAAAAAGGTGTCTCTGTGTTCTTTGCTATTACCAAAGACTAAGGCTCTCACAAAGCCATTTCCTCCAAGAGCAACAACTGCTTTTTGTACGACTCTGTCACAGTCATAATCTTGTGTCTACGGTATTGCAATATATTGTTCAACCTTTTCTTGTAATGTTGCCAGTTCAACATTATGAAGGGTCAAGCTGAAGGAGAAGAAACAAATTTTACATTGAACAATTAGCAGAATATTAATAGGCTGGTTGCATCTTCAGCAAATGCTTTATTTCCTTCCGCATTAGCAGACTCGCACCAACACTGGAAGGTTAAAGCCCACAGACGGTAAAAATCACATCAACCTCAGGTGCACGTGCAAAAAGCAACAGTCCCAGTCTGAAACACTCATGAGACAATTCAGCAGGTTATTACTTGAGAACAGGCCGTGCTCCCCTTTCACTTGTATCCTTATGTAATTGGGATAGCTCAAGTTATAATTGTTAAATCTTTTTGGATTAAAGCCAGATCCTGGATGTAGCTTTGTTAAGTGATGGGTGATAGCAGCTCCCCAAGGAACCACGTTCTATACCTGTGGTAGCTCCATTGACTTTAACGCAGCATATTTGCATTTTTCATGGCCTCAAGTAAAACAAAAATAAAGTGCAGATCTTATAAAATAAGGATTAAATAATGCAAAGATATTTAAAAATCATGGATTAATACTCTTCCTATTCATATGATGATTTGAAGCTGTGTCATGTAGCTGAATATACACACCCATCCATTTCACAAGGAGTAATGTGCATTATAGCACTGTTTTCTCTGTCAGCAGTCTTACTGGCATGGTTCCAGATATTCTGCAATCCAAGACGTACAATGCTGTATGACTTTCATGACTGGGAGCAAATGGTACATTGAATGCAATCGATCAGTTTTTTAACTCATCTCACTCATCTTCCCTCCCTGTACATATATATCCTTCCAGTGTGAAGGTCAGCTTCAAGCACAATGACTTCTTTTCTCTCCGATCAGTTTTCAGTTGACTGAACACAACTCATCCCCCAACTTCAATCTTCTTCTACTCTCTGTATATTATCCCAAAAGATAAATCCCACATTTATCCCAGAATTCTTTAGCCTTGGCTAATGCTGCTGTATCACCCATACACAAACCCCTTCCTCATTTACCTTTAAGTCTGGAATATGGAATTTGCTGTTGCTGGACAGGTTGGATTTAGACGTCACGGTGTTCATTCGCTCCCATGCTTGCAGATTTGTTTTATCTCCTGGGGCAGAAATTAGCCAGAACTCCGACATGATCCAATATTTTCCCTTCGCTCCCGGTCACTGTAGAAAAACAAAGCAGGTTAAGTGGCTAGAAGAGCACTGCACCAAAGACGCTCTTCCCTAAGAACAGAAAAAGTTAGAACAGATTAAGGATTTTTTTTCAGAAACATGGGGTCAGTGACTCAGTCCTGTGTCTCAGGTTGAAACGGAACATGACCTTCTCCAGAATGTCACGGAAAGAGCATGGCCGTTCCTCCTTTCTCAGGGTTGTTCCAGCCAGTTTCTGAATGAAGAAACAAAGCTTCTTCCTCCCCTTTTCCCTTCCAGCCTGTTCCATTCCCCTGGCACTGTAGGTCCAGTCTCCATTGTGGAGTCTGGAGATATCACTAAACTATCCAAAAGTAATTAAAGATTTCTGCCTGATAAATATTCTCGTTCAAATTTTTGGACACTTGTAGGCAGAAGTGAAAGCAAGATGTAAAAAGACCTCTGCCCAGCCTATAGGCTGTGAAAGATGCCACTGATAAGAACGAATATTACTTTCCCCTGTGTTTTTCTTCCCAGGTTGGCTAGGAAGGAGCCAGAGAAAGGCAAGCGGCGGCATACAGAGACGGTATCAGCAGAGCAACATAGAGATAACAGTCGCGAGAATCCACAGGGGACAATTCCACCGGTGTTAACCGAACAGACAAGGGCAGGACAGCGCGAAGCACCGGGCTCTCCCGAAGGAAGGGGTCACGCAGATCTCCCGCAGGCTCCCCCGCCGCACGCCCTTGCTCTCGGGGAAGATTTGACACTTGCCCCTCACGCACGCCGGACCTGTCCCCGCGGTGCCCGGCCGCTGCCCGGGGGCCAGAGCATCGCCGGGGGCGCGGGCGCTACCCGACCGTCGGTACGCGCCGGGGGGGGGGAAGTGG
>WKFP01015112.1:1215359-1231766 GCA_011057875.1 Pterocles orientalis
GCCCGCACCGCTCCGCTGCTGGCAGCCCGGCCGGCGCGGCCCCGGCTGGGCGGCACGGACATGCTCGGTGAGCGGCCGGGGCGGGCCGGGGGAGGGGGGAGGTAGGCGGGAGCGCAGCCGCTGGACCCACGGGGAAGAGCCGCGGGTGGGTGTGAGGGGGCAGTGGGTCCCTTCCGGCGTAGGGAGGGATGTGGCACTTGCTGCGACAACCCCTGACAGGCCGGTAACAGCTCCAACTCTTGCAGCTTTCACTCGTTCTGCCGTCTTTTAAACTCGCAGCAATAACGCAGAGGCCATTTCTTTTCATTAAACACTGACTGCCTTTAGCAAGTATGAAGGTTTTGGAATAAAGAAACTTTTAGGAAACTCGCTTCTGGGACTTCTCAGGGTGCTTTATTTAACAAATACTCAAGTGTTGCAGGAGTCTGCAAGGTAGCAATGCTTCCTCCCTGGTGATGCTTCTTCCTTGGCAAAATATAGTCGTGGCTTTGAGTTCTTACTAAGTCTTCAGTTTGCCTTAAGTTTGCTTAAGGTACTGAGAGTGTGGAGTAATGTTCTGCAGACACTTCTAAACCAGACGTGCTCAAAAGGAGACAAGTGTAAATGCTTAGAGGGCTCTAATCACTGTGCAATCACTTAGGCAATCTCTCCTATTATCAGTGTTCTATTGCCTTCACAAGACAATGCACTTTTTTGCTCGTGTTTCTGTGTACCAAATGTAAACGAAGCCTCACAAGAAATTAAAGAGATGGATGCTCTTGTTTTTCCACATAATCTGTTGTAAACTGAAAGGGGCAATGGGCTCAAGCTGGAACATAGGAGGTTCCACTTGAATATGAGAAAAAACTTCTTTACAGTAAGGGTGACAGAGCACTGGAACAGGCTGCCCAGAGAGGTTGTGGAGTCTCCTTCTCTGGAGACATTCAAAGCCCGCCTGGATGCATTCCTGTGCGATCTGATTTAGGTGTTCCTGCTCCGGCAGGGGGATTGGACTAGATGATCTTTCGAGGTCCCTTCCAATCCCTAACATTCTGTGATTCTGTGATTCTGTGTGAGTTTGAGTTGCCTGGACCAGGCAGGTCTGGTGATGAACAGAAGCACAGCTCTTGACGCCTCCAAGAACCTTAAATGAAGATCCCTAATGGGTTTAAGCATCTCCAGCTCTAGGCAGAAGCAGCTGATGGAAGACATCCTGAATCACAGTCTTGGACTTGGACTGTTCCATCTAAATCATGCTTTAGGTAGCTAAAGTGCAGGTCAAGGTCTTAGACTCTAAATTTATAGACTCTTTAGATTAGCCAAGGATTCACCTTCCTTTGCTTCTCTTTAACGTTTTTATTGATATATAAAAAAGCAATAGATGTGTGGAGGAGGAGAGTCTCTACTGAAAGCTCTCCAGAAAAAGACAATGGGAAGACCTGTAGCTGAAATAACCACTCCATGGGGTTTTTTAAATTGCTTGTTTTGGTTTATTCTTTTTCCTTTCTAGGCTAATTAAACATTCAGTGTTCATAACTGTGATTATTCTACTTCTGTTCAGTCATGGTGTCCCCTAGGGCACTACAAAGGACTTTCCAGAAGTTGTCCAAAAAAACCTAGCATAGCAATGTGTGTGATGGCATTTGCAGAACTGGTGATTGCTGTCTAACCTTCCTTTTTTTTTGTTGTTTGTTTGTTTCTTTAGACTATACATTTTAATAATGAAAACAGAACTAGCTGATGTCCAAGTATGTATATTGTACATTTCTACCCACAGACTAGTGGCCTGAAAGATATAGTAAACCTCATCATCCAGTTCTTTCCCATCTCAGACCAAGTACGGAGTTTGCATTGGATCCTTGCTGCAGTCTCAAGTCATGGAAATACTTTGCATGATTAATTTTAGAAATGTTATGTTCTCGTAAGCTTCTTAAATTTAGAATTGTGTCAGTTGACAGTAGTGCTAATGAATGAGAAATGTTACTTGCTGCAGCAGTGCTAGCTGACGGGGATGCTTCTGTACACACGGGTATTATAGTGAATAAGGTAAAATCCAAGCTGAAGGGTGTCAGATTTCTAGACTCTAGACATATGCTATTTCCTTTCTAATTTTTTTTTTATTTCAGCAATGTCACTTTTCTTATTTTTACATATGGAATCTTTTGCTTTCGTTACTATTTTTAAAGTGGAAAATGTTATGCTACTTAATTTATTGTTTTAAGAGAAAATTATCAACAAAACCTGATGTTAAAGCCTAAGCAGTGTCCTACTGAATGTTTTCTATTATCAGATTTTCTGGTTTTACTGTGCCTTTTAAATCTTTTTTTCCCACATTATCCATTTTTTTAAAGTTGGATGAAGCAACAGTGAAGGAGGAGGAGGGAAGGAGGATGCAGCACTGCATGCCATGGGAGATGGAGAGTGTGCTGCACGCTCTGGTGGTAACACAGCTATGAGAGCTCATGTCTCCCCAGACATTTCCCTGGCTGGTTTTGCATGTGGTGACATGTGACCTCAGAGCTGTCTAATTTCCTCGTGATCATCATGTGTCTTTCTGCTTCTTTTCATCCATCCATGCAGTGAACCTTTCTCTGACTTTGCTCCTCTCTGTGTTTATGAGTACTTCTTCAGATGTCACGCTAAGGAACAAAACTCTGCTTCCAGACAGTCATTAAGAGTACTCAAATATCCTACTTGAAGTATCGCCCATGGCAAATTTCTCTAACAGATAAACAAAATTAATCACCTAGGCAATTATGACATCGTTATTAATGTCAAAGCTTATATTTTAAGCTTGCAAAACAGCAACTACAGAGCTGTAGTTCTCTATGAAACAATTTATACACCTATTATGTGCTTTACTGGTTTAGTCTTCCAGAGATGTGGGGTGTTCTTTTCCCCTCTGCTTAGAAATAATCTTTTAATTTTTCTTTCCTAGTCCCCTGTGTTTTGCTATTATTGTAGCAATTTATTTCAAACTGTAGTCTAAAACATTTCAGCGAAGGAGATCTTAAATAACTTGATAATTAAACATTAAACAAAAAAAATTTTCTATGTACTTTTAAGTTTAGTGTGCAAACTACTTCTTTATCATAATTCGTTAGTTGTGTACCCATTTCTAAATTATGCTAAAGAATATTGGAATATTGGTTATCCCCTCCCTCTGCACTGTGAAGTGCAGCAGGACCTTCCTGATGAATTGCTTTTATACAGTGAACATGAAATGCCGTTTCAATGTGAATGAACCTGACAACTTTTACTTAACCTAATCATATGTATGTACATACGGAAGCAGCACTGTCTAGCAATCACTAAAATCAGCAAAGGTTACATTCAGTTTGCTTATCAGCATGTTGTTTCGGAACACTGTACCATGTCTGTCCCCAGGTAATGCACATAACAAATTCTGACACTAGAACAAGAAAGAAAAGGCAAGCAAAATGATTTGCTCTTGGTTGAAAGCATCCCATATCACACCTATCTGCAGTCAGTACATTTACCTGCTCATCTATATTTGTCTGAATGGAAAATCTAAAAGTACGTCATTACTACACACAACAACAATTCATTATATACAGGAAGCAAAATGCTTTGTCAAAGCTTCTCCTGCATGATTCCAATCCTGACTTTTGTAACCGTGTAGTAAGTGTAACAGGCAGTTTTGTCTGCTCTTGAATTACCTGGATTGAAATTTTAATAGTCCACATTCTAGTTGATCTTTTCCCCTTCGATTTTCTGAGAAGTCTTAAATGTATGACTGGTCAGGCTGAGATTTATCAACTTTGCCTGAGAACTGAATTTCATAGAAAAGAACAAAAAACTAATTTGAAGCAAATTGAAATAAGATGTTCTTTCCTGCTGTGCAGCCAGACCTTTTGGGTTCTACCCTGCTTCTTTTGCACTGTGGTCAGTTAAATGCATCTGGAGAACAGATGAGAGGGTCAGGAATCCTTGGGCAGTCTCACCTGAAGAATAATTAATTCTCCATCTGCAAGAATCTCCAGGGGTTTACACCTCTAGGAATTTTTTGTGGGTTCAGTCCTCCTTACGCTGTCTAAAGCCTTTTGAGGTGCCCTGGAGCAATCCTGTTGGGCCTTCAGCTGCTTTTCCAGGATGACACTGGCCTTCTGCACATCTTATGTCACACCAACCAGCCCTTTGCAGATGTCTGGGATTCCTCAGGGCGTCCCAAATGGCGCACGACCTCTGTGTATGGACAAATGAGTTCAGCCTTAAATGTGCGTTAAAAGACACGGGTGGTCTCAGTAATGAGCCAGTTGAACCTAGAAACAACGGCACTCACCCCGAAGAAGACACCTCCTGGCTACTGTGGCATATGGCTCCTCAGGCTTCACTAACAGCATTTGCTAGGGGTGATTTTCAGCTGCCTGAGCTTCTAGTGCCACTTGAGATATCCTTGCACATGGGTTTTGCACAAGGGCATGGGTTTTCATGTGTCAGCCCCATTCAGGTGTCCTGGATACCGTACAGCATCTCAAATGCCACTAGACAACCTACATTTAAGCAAGTGAAGCCTTAGCTCTCTGAAATGGGAGCTTGGATGTCTAGCACTTACGTAAACACTCGTATTTAAGTGTGTTGATCTCCCATGAATCTCAGCTATAACTCCCTCTCATATGAACGAGAAGAGAGTCCTTTCCAGTCGTGATGTTGGTGTCATCATTGTTGAAATACGTCATCCAGGGAATACCATACATGAGACTGATTTGAAACATCTCCAGTTTGCTTCTTATACTGCAGTTAAGGTATTGTTGTGAAAAGAATTTAGCTGTGATTTTTATTGAGGAGGTACATAGATCGGCGATACACTATTCCAGCCCTTGTCACTGACAGGGGCTCTTATATGCTAGCGCAGGAACGGTCAGAATTCTGCGTGTCCGCTCTTGGTTAAATGGTGATGCTACAAAGCAATAAAAATGTGTCTTTCGACATTTGCTGGCAAGGTTCTGATCAACTCACTCCTGGATTGTTTTCCATAGATAACAGACAGGGGTCTCCCGCAGGGTGAGAAGCTTCACCTCCTCCACCCAGCCCGGAACACCAGCTCCTGCCTTCCCGACCCGTGCGGGAGGCCGCCCGGTCGCTGTGGGGGTGTTACAAGACGGGGCCTTGCCCACCAAGGAGCTGAGCCGCCGGCCCTGTGCTTCCTCACGGGTTCGCACCCTGCCGTACCAGGGGGATTTGCCTCTTCCCTGAGAGAAGTGCAGAGCGACAGCCGCCGCGGCCGGGCGGAAGCAGCAGCGGGACGGAAGCGAGGCGCCTTCCGCTTCCCCTCCGCCCGGGAAGGGGCGGGCAGTCCGTGGCCATGCAGGTCTCCAGCCTCAACGAGGTGAAGATCTACAGCCTCAGCGCCGGCAGGAGCCTCCCGGAGGTGAGGGAGCGGCGGGAGGCGGGGGGGAGCTGCCGAGCGGGGCGAGGGGACGCGCTGCCGGCCCAGCCCGGCCTCTCCCGCAGCCGGGTCCCGGCCGCCAGCCTGCCTGGGCTGGGCTGGGCTGGGGGCCGCTCGCCGGTGCCCGGAGCAGGAGGCTTTACACGCCTGTTGTAAGGCCTTGGGCCTGAGCTCCAGCCCGGGCCGGAGCGGCTCGCCGGGCTGCCCCTTCTCCGTGCACACCCCCGCGGAGGGTGGGGATCGTTAGTTAAAACCAGCATTTGTTAAACTACAAATGCAGTTTGAATGTGTTACTCCACAGACATTAAAACCCCCTGCTTTCTGAGTTGTGTTGGTGTGCAATGGTTAAACTTACCAGTGGAAGTTTTCAAATAATAAAGAAGAGAAGAATTAACGGCCTGAATGTCTTATACTTTCAAATTGGATACACTTTAAGTGATCCTCTGGTTCCTTTATGAGTAAGGAGCTCGAGACTGATTTATATATTCTCTTACAGTGGCTGTCGGACAGGAAGAAAAGAGCTTTACAGAAGAAAGATGTGGGTGAGTTTTCCTGTCACAGGGTCCTTGGTGATGCTGAGCTGCACACACACAACAAGCAAGTCCAGAAAGAGACGCTTTACTAACTGATAGAGGGAAGTTATGTGTAGCTCATATTTTAGAAACTACAAAATTAAAGCTGTCAATAGTTACAGTTAGAAGGCCATACTTCAACTTTCTGTATAGCTTTATATAAACAGAACATTACCAATCTTGCTTTAGATTTCAGGCATATTGGGGTTTTAGATTGTGGAGAAATGTGACAGATCAATTCCACGTATAGCTTATGATAAAGTTCACCTGTAAGCTCTTTTAAGTGTATTATTCTCCTCTTAAGAGTGCACGAACATCTTCATTTTATCCTAAACTTGTTATCCAAAATAAAATGTAGCTATTTACATGGCATAAGAAGCATTGTATAAAAACCTCAACAAACTAAAAATGCATAGAGTTAACAGGAGGATGGAATACATTCTAAAACATCTTAAAGATATTAAAAGATATTCCTTACATTCAGTTAGCTCAACACGCCTCCATAAGAAACTTAGTTTTTTTGGCTGATACAATACTGCTTCCTTTAATTTTTTTTTCTTTACAGATATCCGTAGAAGAATTGAACTTATTCAAGACTTTGAAATGCCCACAGTTAGTACAAAGATTAAAGTATCAAGAGATGGACAGTATATTATGGCAGTTGGTGAGTTAATAAAGTATCTCTCTAGCAGAGGCCAGAAGTGCTAGAAAATCTTCATTGCAGAATGGCTTAGTATTTCAGGTAGAATTGAAAAGAGTTCATTTTTAAACGTAGCATTGAAACGAGTTTTGGAAGCTTATTCCTAAGATGTGATAGAGTGGCTGTCTTGAAACCGATACTGTGAAACAGTTCTTTTTAGAATACAGATGTTCTTAGAATCTTAGAATGGTTTGGGTTGGAAGGAACTTTTGAGATCATCTAGTCCAATCCCCCTGCTGTGGGGCATTTATAATACAGTTAAAACCTTAAGTTCTTACTTACTGTGTGTCAATAAGTACTTCTGAACGTCACTGTGTTTTTTAAAGTGGGGTGGAGATTGCTACATTTTTTAACTGTCAAAGTAGGATCCAGACATGAATACTTTAGTAGCTTGGTCTTTCAGACTTACTGGAAGGTATTATTAAATTCTGTATGATGTACCCAGTAATCAGAAGAATCTACGTAGAGGTAGGGTACTTAGGCACCAAAGGCAAAAAATAGGCCGTAAGGTTATGTCACTAAGAGGCATGTTTTTTCAGTCACAGAGGCTTTGGTAAGATAGTTGAAATGCAGTAAAGCCTATATATGTAAGACGTTATATTAAAAAAAAAGAAAGCTTTAATGATATCTTCTTGTTTAATTTTTTTTACTAAAGATCAAATTTTTCTTTCAGGAACTTATAAGCCAAGGATCCGCTGTTTTGATACCTATCAGTTATCCCAGAAATTTGAAAGATGCTTAGATTCTGAAGGTTAGTATAAGCTATGACTGGTAGTACAAGATATATTTCATGTATAATTCAGGTTGAACTCAAGTAGAAATTCCCTTCCCTGTGCTGAGGTGTACTTTGAGGTAACACAAGAATCTAGAGTGAAACATCATCTAGTCTTTATCTCTGTGTTTTTCACATCTTATTGAAAGTTCTTTCCTCTGTTGAAGTGGCATGAAGAGTGTAAGATTTACCTGGAGCCAGTAAGCGCAGAGTTCAGAGAGTGAATGTGGCTGAAGGCTGTGATCTCTTTGGGGAATGCTGTGTGGGTACGATGGCTGGATAGCGGCCAGATCTCCAGTCTTTCCTCTTCTGCAAAGCAGTAAGCAAGGAAAATGTACTGTGGTTGCGCTATCGTTACTGAAATGAGTTCTCACTGTTTTTTTGTGGGAGCCTAAGCTCAGTCCCTGAGTTACAGGGTAAAGAGAATTCCCTGAGAGTGGGTTTGTTTCTTTTTTTTGTTTTGTTTTGTTTTCTTGGAAACAGGGTACTTAGGGGTAGGTGGTAGCATGGCCAAGGCCCTAATTACACTTTGTTTGCTACTAATTTGGAGGGAGAACAACTATGGTGAGGAAAGCAAGGAGCCATTTAGACAGTGGGAAAAGGAGAATCTGCAGTTAGACAAGGGGAGGAGGTTAGAGCTGTTGTGGCTCTGAGTTTTAGGATGCATAGATTTGGGGAATGAAGTTTGGGTTTGGTGGGGGGTTTTTTTTGTTGTTTTGTTTTTTTGTTATAAGACTGGGATGTTAGAAGACTGATGGCTGAAAACTGTGATACAGGAGTGACCAAAGCAATGAGGGGATGAGCATAGAGTGGCAGAAGTCCTGAATCATGGAATAATGAAACTAGTTTAACTGTGATGTGTGTGAAAGTGATGTGAAAAATAAAATTTGAGAGCTACTGGATTATGTCAGGAAAAGGGGAGCAGAGCATGGTGATGTTTCTTTACCCTGTGCCTCAGGACTACAGGGAGTCACACAGGGTGAATGGACAGTGCTGCTGTAAGAAGGGAGGTGGTAGGGGTTCAGAGAAGCTGGGGAGAGGGAAGGTGCGGCAAGAGTGAGACCTGCTTTAAAAGAGTAGGAGTCACTGTGGTAGTAAATGCTTGCTGGTAATTAGAGCTTAAAGTAATTTATTTTTTTTTTGAACTGGCATCTTACTAGACTGCAGAAGTATGTTTAATTTGAAATGTAGCATAGAGTCACTTCAGGTAAGTTTAAATGAGCTACCTCATTTAAATGGAACCAATTTAGCTGGAGCAGCTACTCCCTAATGTTCCCAACCCAGCTCATTTAAAACTAGGCAAAGTTCAATACGTTGTAATGTTCAGCATGGATAGTAGCTTTCAGATTTGTGATTTTTTTGAGCCTTAAAACTTTTTCTGTGGAAGTGCTGACACCTTAGAAGGATTACATGTACAGGTTTGTGCGTAGTATGTCTGAACTCGTCATTTTTTGTCATCTTTGAAGGATTACCAAAGGTCCGTGGACCACACAGTCACTGAAAACCATTTGATTAGAACTTCCCCGAGCCAATAAATAGATGGTTGAGCCTTGTGTTGAGGAACATGTCAAGTATACAAGAACGATAAAAAGATTACAAGATGCTTCATATGTTTCTAAAGTTTCAGAAAACTACTTACTATTTTGCAAATAAAGTTATATAATTAAAGATGTTATCACAGTGCCTGCATTATGCATTGACACCTGTGGGGAATACTTATATGACTAAAGGTTAGCCTGAGTGTAAATGTTTTCAGGATTTATGCCAATGTTTGCAAATAAATGTACTTACTTAGTTGACCTAAAATTCTCTTGCTCTCTCCTCTCTCTAGTGGTTACATTTGAGATTTTATCAGATGATTACTCAAAGGTATGTTTAATGTTTTCAATGTGTAAATGGAAAAAATTGTTTAATATGTGTATTAAAATGCATTTTCATATATAGTAAAGACAGTCAATCAACACAACTTTTGGAACAGAAAAGTTTTTTTTTTTAAAGCAAACAGGATAAACATTTTTGTACCTTCAAAATGTTTGTTTTCTTTGTCTCTTTGTATTATAATTTGCCTTACCACTTTTAAAGTCTTTTGTCTGTAGTAGACAAAAACTTCAAATAGTGATCTATCCTACAAAAAAAGATGTGAAAAATGGAATTAGTTATTCTTTCTAGGATAACATTTAGTCATGATCCCTTGTGACAAGGGATACACCATTTTTGAGAGGTGGGATAGTTATAGGTAATTTAATAGCCTGGTTTGTCAAGGTTGCTGTAGCCACGACGATTATAAGCATATGAATGAAGTAAAAATTGTGGAGACAAGTAATATCTTTTTTTTTTTTCTTTTTTTCTTTTTTTTTTAATTAAGTGTGGTACCTGGATGAAACAGTTGAGTTCTTAGGACCATCAGCCCTGTTACAAGCCCAATACAGTTATTGCCTCTAATTCTGTTTAACACCTGGCTATTTTCTTCAGCTGCAGCAGCTGGTGTAATGAAAGATGCTACCTATTTCTGTAAACTTTGCTTTACTGATTCATCAGGGTATTATGTTGCAAATTAAATATGAAATTTAAGCATATAACTTTGCTGATTTCATTAGGACAAGTGGTTTTTTTGTTAAGTGTTCATTTTAATACTTTTTTTCTGAGAAAAGACCTTAACATTTCCAGTACAGGTTAGTTTTAATAAGTATTTCCATTTGATCAGAGATGCTATCATCTAACCTTCTAGCTTTATATTTTCAAATAGTATTAGTAGTATTTTTTTTCCGTGTGACATTTCTAAGAGTATGCCTGAAATCAGTAGCAGAGGAAAGCAACTGATCAGTACAATAGCCTCCCACTTGGCTGTCTCTGGGAAAATGTTTCTGGTTGTACAGACCAAACAGTTATTTCAGAGACTGAGGAACACATTACATTTGAAAATATGTTTCTGACTGATTATGAACAGTAAGGCGTGTGCATGTTTTCAACTGAAATTGGTACTATATATTTCAGACTGTAACCCTACTTTCGCAACATAATACAAGCTAATTTTCAATTTTATTTTCCTAAAACTTACTGAATCATTAGAAATAAAATTAATTTCAGGTAGCTGTCATAATGTTTTGAACACGTTAGAAAGAGGGAATAACATTTGAGAAATTACACTTGAAATGCTTAGAATCATAAAAATACTGATTGGAAAGGGATCTTCAGATGTCATTTAATGCTTGAACAGGACTGTCAAAAACTGCAAGCATGGACGTTCCACAAATTCACACTAATTCACAAATAAGTTGTTGCAATGCTGTGCTACCTCATCATAATGAATTTTTCCTTCCTGTCCAACCTGCCCAGGAAAATCTGAAATTTTCACTGTTGCTACTGCAAAGAGTTTGACTCTTGTCATTTTTGTAACTGCACTTCAGTTGCTGGCTGCTATTAAGTTGTCCTACAGGGTGCTCTTTGCCTGACTAAACAAGCTAAGATTCTTCCAACCTTTCTTGGTATGCTTTGTGTTCTGCCCGTTGTCTGTCTTCGTAGATGCTCTCAACATCACTTTTGCATTGGAAGGCCTAACACTAGACACATTGCCTCATGCTTTAGTAGAGCTGGGAAAACATCTCCCCAGTCTGCTCCCGCTATCCTCATAGCCTTTTGAGGCTTATTTTCATTTTCACAGTGAGAGCACGCTGTTGGCTTTCGTTCATATTGGTATCCATAAGGCCAGTTACAGTTCTTGTCTCTGTTAAGTTTTAGACTTAGAAGTTTTAGTCTTGGACTAAGTTTCAGACTTAGGAGAGAATCATATCTTTTTTTCCACAGCTTTTTGGAAAAAGACACGTATTTCCGCTTGGCATTTTTACCACACACTGGTGGCTATGCTTTTGCTACCCTGAGGTTGTAGTGACCGAAATTGATTTAGTATGAAGGAAAGGCAAACATGATTTACAGTGAGTTGTATCCATTGCTAATGAAAGAGGACACAAATGATCTTCAAGCCCAATATTGTAGAAATTTATCTTAAAATAGAAAATTATTAGAGATAAGGCAATCATTAGCAGAATCTTTAGTTGCTTTTGGCAGCTATTAAAAACTTTATAACATCTTTTGGAGATAGAGTGGGTGAAAGGAAAATTCACTTTTCTCATTGAAAGCAAACTGCATATTCTCTCTTCCTGGTAACAGGTTTTGGATTTTTTTACTGGTAGTGAACTAAGAGAATGTGATACTGGTATGTTAAAATTAAATATGGTTTAATTTTTTGTTCTTATAGTTTATTTCGCTTCTATACTGCATGAAGATGCAGACTTTTCTTCTTTTGCAACGATGATAGAGAGAAGATGTGATCTGGGCATTGCTTCCAGCAAGCTTTGCTTGTTGTAAACCTCCAGTTAAACACATAAAGGCATTAGGCATACAAAGAATTGATTTGGATGTATATGAAAAACATCATTGTATAACGTCAGCTGTGCAGCTGGATCTGTGATCTTGTATGAAATTGTAGTTACACTTCTGAAAGATTATACTCTACTTGGTCTTGGACCAAGGTGAGTGAGTCCATGAATAGAAGCTAAAACACGGGCTTTTTCTGGTGTCAGAAATCCTAAAATAAGGGGGACTGATAAATAGGCATGAAGTACTAGCATAGATCAATACTTTCTCCATGTCTTGTAAGGGAGGAATATACAGGTACATAAATAAAGGTGACTGATTCAAAATAACTTTTGGACCTTGCCTTTTCTGAGCATCTTGTCATTTCTTGCATTGCTGATAATGTAGTCCAACAGTAGGAGATTTAAAATCTTCCTTGTCTACTACTTTTAGAAGATGCATGGAATATAAATATTCTAACATAAACTAGCACTTTTCTAGTCTATGCTAAATAGGGATGAGGCTCAGAGTCAAGAGTCAGCCTGTGATTAGCTGTATCATTTAACTGTTTGCATGCACTGTGGTATGAGTTTGGGCCAGGCCAACTGTACCTCCATCACCCAGTGCCTGGGCATGGTTTGAGGCACAGTGTGAGTGTAACGGATGGTGTGGATATTATTGTCTCTGGATTGGGAAGAATTCCTTCATATGGATACGAGCTGTGCTATGTTAACTTGCCATCAGGACTACAGGGGCAGGTTCTGGCCTATTTTATTTACTAGCACAGATCTAGCCTTCTAATAATGCCTCCCTGGACTCTTCCAGGACTGAGGTGTTTGTCTAAGTTTCAGAAACAATGTGATGATTCAGTTGGCAAACAACAAAAAAATGCATAAAGGTTGTTGGTGTTATTTATTGGAACACTGCCATTGGCCAGGATGTATATAGTACCTGTTCTTAGTACCTATGAACATACTGGTGTCCCCATGGCATTGTTCCTGGAAGAAATTACTAACTCTGGGTGTCTGAAAGAAGTACAGATGTTAATCTTTGTGCACCACAAAATCAAGATTACTATACTGCTTCTGGTTGCAGAGTCACTTTCAGGTTGTCACATATACACTTGTGAATATTTATTTAATGGTTATTACTAAAGATCTTTGCTGTGGCTAGTGAGAATGATGAAGCACTAGTCGATTCTATCATTTTAGTAGAAATGCTTTAAATGAATTGTGATAAAACTGTGTGAGCTTGAAAAAAAATTGAAAGACAAGTTGAGGAGATTGTCATCTGCTTTTGTGTATTTCAGTGCTTTCTATTTTGTTTTCAGATTGTCTTCTTGCAGTGTGGCAGATTTGTGGAGTTTCATTCACAACATGGCCATTACTACAGGACAAGAATACCAAAATTTGGTAGAGATTTCTCTTACCACTATCCATCGTGTGACCTGTATTTTGTAGGAGCAAGGTATTGATTAAGTGAATTGTTTTGTTTCACTTCTGTTAGCAATGTTTTCCAAGACTAAGATGAACATTAAAATACAGGAAAAGTTAAAAACTGGAAGAAGTGGCAATTCCTTCCAAATTAATAATAGAGACTGTGAAGAGTGGAAAATGTGGGAAAACTAAAATTAATTCAGCTTCCTGTACTAAGACTTTTTTTTTCCTTTGGTTCTTAAACCAGGTACATCATGTATTTGCAAAGTTGTTGTAACAATTGCAATTCAGTGTACTGTTTTAAAAAGTGATTAGCATCTAAGTAAAGAAAGGTAAATAACTTTTTCTGTCCTAGTTGGGGTTAAAGTGTAAGTCAAATCACATAAAATTGAGTTTGTGAGAAGACATAGTGAAAATAAAATGAGGTATTCAGGGTTTCAAACAAAATAAGTAGGAAATCAAGATGTAACGTAAATCACAAGAAATTAAAAGATCTTAGGAAATTAATTAATGCATCTTTTCCCTGCAAAAAGAGTAATTGGTAGGATACTGCAGTGTAATAAGTATCTTTGGTAAACATACACATTTTTCTCTGTATTTTTAACACTGAAGGACACGTGTCTTATATTTTAGAATGTGAAGTCTGGAAAGTGTATATTTGTCAGCAAGAATCTGCGTAACTCCTAACTTATGAGAGTATTTTGCAGTATTTGTAAGAGAAAGGAGTAATTTGGGATTTTTTCTTTGTAGTTCTGAAGTATACAGGCTAAATCTGGAACAAGGAAGGTTTCTCAACTCACTGCAAACTGACGCTTCGTAAGTTATCTGTAATGCATGACATCTATCTGTCTTCTTTCCACCAGGTGGAAGCAAACTACTAGCATGCACGCCATCAGTACTGTATCTGAATACTGCTCAAATGCATTGTAGAGTTGAAAGGGAACATATGCCGAGTCTGAGCCTCATTTTATTTTATGTTCTGTAATTCTTTGTTCTAGTTTTTATGTTTTAATTGAGTTTTCTTTTGTGGATATTTTAAAATTACTTAATACAGACATATAGTAGGTATTATATAACTTGATCTTAAGAGCATTTCATTAAAACTTTGCCGTTATTGCTCAATTTAGCCATCATATAGAGATCTGCCCACGGGGTGTGTACTTTCCCAGGCATGTCTTTGTCCTTCTGCTCTTGGAGTAGCCCAAAGAGAATTTTTATATCTCCAGCATGTGTCTGATTCTTTTGAAAACCCTACAAGAGCAGGAGCTGGGCTTCTTTTATGTGGGGAGCAGATGAGAAGAACAGACTTGACTAGATAAAGCGGCTAGTTGGTGGGCAACAGCTGGTGCTCAGTGGGTAGGATAGTGTAATGGATGAAGGAGTATTTGGGCAGGCATAATTACAGAAGCTGAGCAGTAGGGGGAAAAAAAAAAAGACAGAAAACCCAATGGGAAAATCCTGGAGCAGGAGAGCTAAGGGTGTAGTGTAAAATCTGAATTATGGAGATGAGACTTGAATTTGTGAGAAGGTTTTGAGGTAGGGGAATTGGTGAGTTATAGAATTAGAGGTGGAGGGTGCCAGCATGAGCAGTGTAAAGAGAAGTATTAGTACTTTGGAAGAATTGTTGGAGAAATAACAGGGCTTCTGGGTGCCCTGTTGAGAAATAAGATACTTGAGGGACAGAAAGGAAGCCAGGCCGTTCATCAGAATATGTCTGAGATTTAAGCTTTGGAAGATAAGTAATCAGGATCATCTTTTGACATAGTTGAGTTAAGAATGTAGTAGAGCAGACTGATATGGCAAGGCTTGGTGGTAGCTGGTGGGTATGGGCAGAGAAACGCAGAATCATTCAGGTTGGAAAGAACTTCAGAGCCCAGACTCCTGCACAAGGCCTGGTCACACTGAGTTCAGATGAATTTTCCCAGGTGGTTTTGAAGTCTCCAAGGATGGAAATTCCACAGCCTTTATGTGCAGCCCATTCCAGTGCTTACTTATCTGTATAGCGTAAAAATATTATCCTTATATCCAGTTGGAACCTTATGTGTTTCAAGTCATCAGCACTGTCTCTGATGGCTCAAAATTCTTGGTTCCTCTTAAGTATGGGAAGCTGCTATTAGGTGACCATCTTTTCCTGCCCCCAGCTTTCGCTTTTCCAGGCAAAGCAATAGTGTACGTGATTACAGAAATCCTTTTAGTTGTTCTATTAAATTGTTCTGAGGTCATTAAACTTGCTCCTTTTTCTGTTTTAGAGAGAGTAATGTCTGTGACATAAATCCTGTACACTTCTTGTTTGCCATGGGGACAGCTGAGGTAAATGTTTGCAATGCTTTTATAAAAAGGACAGTGATGTTTGTTTCTTTTTTATATTTGCATGAGGATAAGAAGAAATCATGACAGGAACCTAATTAATTATCATAGAATCATAGAATGATTAGGGTTGGAAGGGACCTTAAAGATCATCAAGTTCCAACCCCCCTGCCATGGGCAGGGACACCTCCCACTAGACCAGGTTGCCCAAAGCCGCATCCAGCCTGGCCTTGAACACTTCCAGGGATGGGGCATCCACAACTTCCCTGGGCAACCTGTTCCAGTGTCTTACCACCCTCATAGTGAAAAATTTCTTCCTAATGTCTAACCTAAGTTTACCCTCTTTTAGCTTATACCCATTACCCCTTGTCCTCTCACTACACTCCCTGGTAAAGAGTGCCTCCCCATCTCTCCTGTAGGCCCCCTTCAGGTACTGGAAGGCTGCTATCAAGTCCCCTCGGAGCCTTCTCTTCTCCAGGCTGAACAACCCCAATTCTCTCAGCCTGTCCTCATAGGGGAGGTTCTCCAGCCCTCTGATTAATTTTGTGGCTCTCCTCTGGACTCTCTCCAATAGATCCATGTCTTTTTTATGTTGGGGGCCCCACATCTGAACACAGTACTCCAGGTGGGGTCTCACAAGAGCAGAGTAGAGGGGGAGAATCACCTCCTTTGACCTGCTGCTAATGCTTCTTTTGATGCAGCCCAGCACACGGTTGGCTTTCTGGGCTGCAAGCGCACACTGCCAGCTCATGTTGAGCTTCTCATCCACCAATACCCCCAAGTCTTTCTCCTCAGAGCTGCTCTCTAACCACTCTCCGCCCAGCCTGTATTTGTGCTTGGGATTGCCTCGACCCACGTGCAGGACCTTGCACTTGGCC